>JANZLF010000001.1:12541888-12561954 GCA_026546835.1 Erythroxylum foetidum | reverse complement strand
AGGTTTTACCTAACACAATAACATATATGGAGTAGGTGGTCACATGTGTATTAGGTGGTTAAAATGTACTATAAATAAAAGGATTGACTTGATGTAAGATACACCATTTTTCATAAGAATAATTCTCCTCTCTCAAATATTCTTACATTTTAGTTTCGGTTTTATAACAGAATTAACATTTTTTTCTTGCGACTTAATTTCCCACCGGCTGGTTTCTTCTCTAATGTTTCTTTTTTTATTTCTACTCTCTGCCTTCTTCCCACCCAAAATTAGTTTAGTCTCTCTGCCTTCTTCTCTCTGCAGCAAGCGAAAAGCAATGAAAGATTTACGTTCTTCTTTTGCCATTAGCTCTCTAGTTGAGTCAGTTGTGGGGTTAGCGGAGAGCGGCGATGACGACAACGACGACGGCGACTTACTTTCTGGGCTGACTCATTGCCTCACTCAGCAACTCACTGTCAAACCTGAGGTACCGCTTTTTCCTCTCTACCTTTTTGCTATTTAGCCTTTGTTGAGTAATGAGGGTAATGTAATTTTTTTGTATTAGAAGTCCAAGTGGGTCGTGGCTGGTTCACCCAAGTCGACGTTGAGTGGAATCGGGACCTGGTTGGTTTCTAGTAATGGTAGTCCAAAGGTCGGGGTCTCGCCGCCTATGACGCCATTTGAGTTGGACACCGACCCGTGTGATCTTATCTACAAAGCTATCGGTCAGGTAGCTAGGTTGAAGATGAACAGTGAAGGTCAGATGTTTAACATATGTAAAGAATGACATGTTCTTTCGTGCATTAATCCGGTAAAAGACCACTTAAACAAGATGAAACTTACTTAATTTCATGCGTGCTCTGTTCATTAGAAGCTTTATTGGGTCCTCTATTTCACAGTATCATAACTAAGATCAAGTACTAAGACCACAGTTCTGGGTACGAGAGCAGGTGAAAGGAGGTTTCCAACATCAGTCGGTCCATTTACAAGAGCAGATCTAGAACAGAGCAAGACTTGTGGGTTATGAAAATGCTAAAGGAGTGAGATCATTTCTTCTTCCCCAATCAGCTTGGCCTCCACCTTAAGTACAGCTCAATCACACTAATTTTGGTACAAGACAAGTCATTATCAATGGACCTGGTGGTGGTGTTAAACCCAAAAAGAGCACCAGTACTGGGATGTTTTTACCTCGTAGATATGGCAATCCACTAGACCGCAAAAAGAAACAAGGTAAATAATAGAGGTTCCAGTGTTTGAATAGCTCGTTAGATCATTGCTTAGGAGTTGCACGTGACATGAAAATTAACGTTGGTTGTTGTTCCTACCAAATTGTTCAATGGTTCTATTACCAGCTAAGGTTGTTCAAGCCCTAAATCTCGATTATGCTTATTTCCATCCTCGCCACACCAATGGGTTTGCCTCTGAATATGGTGAGCAAGTCCTCTTTGATCTTAAGCCTACATTGTTATGCAGTTTAGTTTATAATTGCGATCGTATAATCATAACTAACTTAATTTTATAAAGAACTCAATGCAAATGTTGTTTTGAATGCAAGAACTGAGGGTCTTCTGGCACATCAGAGAAGAGGGTTACGAGCAGAAACTGTACCAAGACTACCTCAGGAATGGACTTATTGAACTCTTTTCTCTTAGTCAGTTTGTTTTTGATTTGCACAAAGAGAAAGCTAAATATATAAATCTCTATAGGGTGGTTTTGGTTTTCACTAGAAATTGAAGAATGGAATAAGATAAATCCAGATTGCTTTGAGAAATGTAGAAATTGAAAAAAAAGTTCTCTGAGTTGGATGAGATTAATGAACATCAAGAAGTCAAGTTTTTGAATTACGTCTCTAGTAAGCTCATATCTTCATCCCAACCAAAAGTCTTGTTGTATCAACATGAGAAATTAAGTTCAAAAGTCATTTTATGGTATATATTGTATGGATATAACCCATGTTAGTTGTTTCTTTGTAAGTGTAATTATATATATATATATATCATTCAGTTTTGTGCACAACCTGTCATTTTCGTCTCTCAAGTGATGTATCAACTCTTCTGCAGTTGCCATCACTTGAGAGACGAAAATGACAGATTGTGCACAAATGAGAATGATCTGAGAAGTGTTGTTTCAGTCAGGCATGCATTCTAGATTTCTTTTATGGATCTACCTTATCATTAAAGCAAATTTTAACTCACCTGATTAGTAGGAACCCATAACTTAATGTGATTCACTTTGCTTGCAGATGCAACAATGATGAACGATGTACAAAGTACCAAAACTTGTTAACTAATTCCTCAAGTACATGTTAAATGATCATTTGGAGTGGTTTACAGTGTTTCTTTAGCAAAAAAGTCTTCTTCCAAGGAACTTTAAGTGTTTGAAACAAGGTCTTACTGATTCTAATTTCTTGCTTCCACATTTTCTATCTGTTTCCTGATTTTTTGTTGATTCACAACATGAAATTTTATTTCAATTGGTTTTAGTTATTTTGGTGGATTCTGATATCGATTGTGCATTTATTTCTTGGATATCTTTTGATTCATTGTGAGACCTATAATTCTTGGATATGAATTGAGGAGTGAGTCAGAAGCACTTGCTCCTCTATTTATGAAATCTTGTGTTACATCAATAAATGGGAAATTAGATAATGGCAATTCACTTTTTTCCTTGTTCCTTTTTGTAACTTTCATTTAATAATAAGTGAATGTGAGATATGAATGACTAAGAAGGATTAGTAAACAAATGTGGGTTGCTAATTTATACTTTTTACTTAATACTAGAGGAAAGGTGACTTAGTTTTGAAAAAGGCAACTGAATATGGAGCTATGGAAATTTGGATGAATGAATGTGTTTGAAGAGCTTGTGCAAGTAGCTGTGTCGAATTTCTGTATGGATTTCTTGAGGTGTTACTCCGTTATAACTAGTGTTATCATATAAACTAAGGGTATCATTATCTCAAGCTATTTAGCTTGTTATATTGTAGATCACGAGTTTCATTTTCTCATTTTTTACTTAAATACTGAAACTCTCATCTCGAATCTACTCGCATAGTTCTTCGAAAAAAGATGCTAAATATTGGCTATTATGGTAGTTTGAAGCTGGAGCCACATTGTGTAATTTGATGCAGAGCAGAGAGTTCCCTTGTCATGTTAGTTCATTCAATCACTTAAGTAAAAATAAGCTTTAAGTAATATATGGACATTGATTTCTTATTGATAATACTATCCATGTAGAGTCTCGTACTTTCAAGATTATTGATCTTAGAGCTGTAGCAGATCTGCGAGGTCGAGTAGGAATAAGCTATATCCCAAAGAAGTTTCTTTTAAGATCCAAGGTACTTCCCTTCAAACCATGGAAAATTGGTACCTTTATGTAATATGAACAACTAAAACTGACAAGATAAAACTAAAATTCAGGTTTGAGAAGCCCTATATGGTTCAAGAATTAAATTGATATTAAGTTGATTTCATACAAAGTTTTACTTGATGTAAATGATTATCAATCAAGTGGTAATTCATACACGGATTCCTCAAGTACCTGTAGATTTTTTACATTTTCCTCTTTAGTAAATAGCCGGTTACTTTTCTAATTCTTAATATCAGACTTAAGATGTAAGTGTTTTTAATGGATTAAAGGATCCATATGCTTACGAATAACATAAGCAACTGAAGGAGATCTTAACCTTTACATATAGCTTCCATATCGGGTTTCGAGCTCGATATAGGTTCGACAAACATTAATCTGGATCTATTTTTCTCTTGAACTTTGACCTATTAATTTAGATCATTTATTGGGCCATTTTATTACTTTTATTTAGATTAAATTACGTAACTTAATCAATAAGTTATTTAAAAATGGAAATTACAATTAATAGTTTTCCAATATATAGAGAAGGACAAAATTGTCTAACATTCTCTCCCTTGGATAAGCATTAGTTGCAGTTATAACTCAAGTTTAAAAATAGTATAATCATGCTACTATATTGGCACCAAATTTTAAAAATTAAAACATTTAATCCAAAGGAAATAAAATTTCAACATTCTGTCCTGCAAGGCTTTCGATACCAAAAAATATCAAACATATGTGTCATATGTGACACATATTCAATATAATCACGAACATCTAATACCTCACTAACATTAATGGGAAAATGGAGTTTGGCAAATTAGGATGATACTTGTATGATCTAAAATATATCATCTTTGTTTATAGGTATTGACTTCTACAACTTTATGCTAAACCGCATGTGCTAAACTACAACAGAAAAATTATGTTTTCTCTCACGGAATGCTAAACAACATTAGAAAAAACTTGTTTTCTCTCACTGAATGCTAAACAACATTGAAGAAAACCTTTATGTTCTCCAACTGAATGCTAAACTACATTAAAGAACCTCTATGGGATTAAAAAACTTATATCTCTATATACCATGCTAAATTTATGGATATTCATAGTAAACTGTATATGTCAAATGCATCCTTCGAGGATACAGGAGAGAAGGTAATATTGAAGTCAACTCCTTCTCTTTAAGTAATCCCCTGGCAACCAAATGTGCCTTAAATCGCTCAACTTGACCCTGTGTCTTCTTCTTATTCTTAAATAGCCACTTGTAATTGACAGGCTTACAATGTTAAGGTAAATCAACAAGCTCCCATACCTTATTATATCTCATAGACTGCATCTCATCCTTCATTGCTTCTCACCGCATATCCGCATGGGGTCCAGAAATGGCTTCTGTAAAAGTAATTGAATCCACAACATATCCTATGTCACAGTCTTGCTCACCTAAATAGACTATGTAATCTGGTGAGATAGCAGCTCGCCTCTCTCTGGTGGATTCTTGTATCTCAGAAACCTCTTCCTAAATAGGTATAGGTTCCTATGCTTGCATAGGTATGGTACTTGGACCTACATCTACCGAACCTGATTGTATGAGAAGCGGATATGAAATAATTGCAGTATCCATCATGCTATCTTATAAAGGATGTGAAGATCCTCCCTCATCATGGATATCGTATTCTAGAAACTTAGTCGTCTGTAATTCTACTATTCTGACCCCTCCTTTTCTATAGTAAAATCTGGAGCCTTTATAGTGGTCGGGATAACTTACCAAATAATAACGAGTGGAACAAGATTGCAATTTACTCTCATAAGGATTATATAACCTTACCTTAGTAGGGCAGCCCTATATACGAATGTGCGCAAGACTTGGTTTCTATCATTTCCAAAGTTCAAAGGGCATTTTTGGTATTGACTTACTTGGGACTCTATTCAAGATATACAATGTTGTCTTGATAGCTTCACCCTAATGGTATTCGGGTAGGTTAGTCCTACTCTGCATTAACCTCATCATGTCCTTTAGGATGCGATATTACCTTTCGGCCACACCATTTTACTTAGGACTACCTAGCATAGTGAACTGAGCCACTATTCTAACTGATTCAAAATACCTGACAAACGGACCATTTTCTTGTCTTGCAATCCTATGTCTGCTGTAGTATTCCCCTCCCCTGTCAGATTTGACTATCTTTATTAATTTTTCTAATTGGTTCTCAACCTCAGTCTTAAAGATCTTGAACTTTGCAAGAACTTCAGACTTTTCCTTAAGCAAAAACATATAGTCATAGCGGGAATAATCATCTATAAACGTCAGAAAATATCTAGCATTGCATAAGGAATAATCATCTATAAACGTCAGAAAATATCTAGCATTGCATAACATGACTGTATAGGGACCATTAATGTCTATATGTATGAGGTCTAATAAACCAGAAGTACGGGTTGACCCCTTTTTTTAATCTTGGTCAACTTACCCCTACAATAATCTATATATATTTCCAGATCACTAAAGTCTAGAGTTAGGAGAATGTTATCCTTTATCAATCTCTCAACCCTGTCTCTAGAAATATGGCCAAGACGTTTATGCCACAAATGTACGATGTTTCCTTTATGAAGGCTCTCTTTTGAGTAACAGGTTCAGCAATATAAGAAGAGGCAGACATTTCGTTAGGAGTAAGATATATTCTATATAATTCATAAGGTAATAATGTAGTTTCGATATGTCTTGTATTAATAGAAATATTTACAACTTAAGTACCAAATACAAAACAATAACCTTCATTATCCAAAACTGATATAGAGATCAAGTTTTTTTTTAAAAGATGGTATATAAAACGTGTCTCATAAAACTAATACAAACCTCGTATCGAGGTTTAATCCTATATCTCCTACATACAAAACATCCACCTCTTCATTATTGCCAACCATCAGCTTCTCCTCTCTTTTAGTCGGCTTTCTCCTGGATTTGAACCCCTGCATTATGGAAGAAATATGGTAAGAAGCTCCACTATCTAACCACCAAGAACTTGATATGGTTATAGCTACCTTGGATTCATAAATCATATAGGCTGAGCAGTTACCTGACAGTTCCTGCTTAACTTCCCCAACTTGTACTTCTCACAATCAACCTTCATATGCCCCTTCTTCTTACATAAAAAGCACCTCATACCTTTTAGGTTATGTGGCCCCTTAGTAATACTGAACTACCCAGTTTGAATCTTTGGAGAGGACTTAGGTTACTTACCCTTACCCTTAGGTTGTTGGGACTTAGCTTTTCTTTTACCTTTGGCAGCTACAAACATAACTGTATGAGGAGAACTCTTAATCTTCTTCTCGACTGTAACACATTGGGAAATCAAGGAATTGATCTCCCAAGCCTCATCCTGAGAGATGTAGGAGGTAGACAATATCTCAAGCTCTTGAGGAAGAGTATTTAGTGCTTGATACACTATGAGATTATCAGGAATTGGTACATCACGGACCTTCAGCCTAGTCTAAAGGTGTACCATCCTGATAATGTACACCTTGTCTCTCTGAGAAATGCTATCCATAAACTTCTTCGCTATGTTCGTATCCCGTAATCCACTCAGCAAATGATCTGGGATCAACGTCTTGATAGTCAAATAGCACATCCTATTTGACCACTCCCAAATCGCCATAGCTACTTTATCAACTTATGAGCTGATATCTATAAGTGGAGAAGGTCTCTTGATGTGCATTGTCATACTAACATCAGCCCTCTCCAGTGAAAACTCCATATCTTTCTTCCACTTCTTGAAATTGAAACCATTCAAGGTCTCAATTATAATAGCATTGTTGTTTACAAAAAAGGTGACTGCAAGATAGAAGAGGCAATGTAAAAATCAATTTAAATGCAGGATAACAATGATAACATTATCTATAGAGAGAATCTGATCGCACATATTATGAAACACTTATGGGATGAATATATAATATATGCAATTAGACCTCTAATAAAAGTTATTAGAGTACAAATCATTAACTCTTATGATATTACCACCTATGGGTGAATAGATTAGTTAAGCAATGACTTTCTTCCATTTAATGTCTTTATGTACATCTCAAAATCTCATATAAGGTCAACACCTGTAGGCAGAATAACCAAACATAAGACCAGACATCCCCCAATATGCACGCGACACAATCTAAATACTGACTTGAAAGGCCATTGTGGTGATTACAATTTTACCAGTACTCAAAAAGACCACAAAGACAAGAGATACATCTTTATGTCATCCTCATATTCTATATGGGCATAATGTATGTAAAAATTGATTATAATTGTAAAAACTAGATTCACAATTAAATAATCACATACTGATACTAAAAACATCGTCTTTAAACTTTATTTAAGACTTTTTATAAAAAATCTCAATGAGAGTGACTATTGTACTTTCCTGAATACCGAACCTACCACACGAGATACGAAACCTTAAGTGTCTTTCTTATATATAGCTTGGAGCACAAAAATACACTCAAAATTAGCCTAAAAGGCTTTAAAACCTTTTCCGAAATCCAATTACCAATGTAATAATCCATAAAAATTGAAAAAACCACTTTAAAAATTTCCCAACCCGAAAATTGAACCAAAGGACCAGGGCACCTTTACTGGAATTCTAATTTTTTTTTGTTCTAGTACAGCTAACGTCAATAGGCATTAGCTTGCGTATAAGTAAGGGGTACCCGTGCAACTCATGTGAGAGTATAGACGCGCGCGTGCAACTCACGCGGGAGTATAGACGAGCGCGTGAGTTGCACGGGCCACCACGTGTCTGGATCCTTGCTATCTACGTGTGGAGCCTGATGTGGGCACATGCTACGCCTGTGCCAGCTATTACGCACTCGTGGGAGAGAGCATCGTGTGAGGCATGCACTCTTTTTAACCCATTTTTGACCTATTTTTCATAACTAACCTTATGTATACCACTTTTACGTATTGAAACCAGTCACAATTTTGCCCTTCTCTATAATATTGAACAACTATTTATGTTGTTGGTTGTTAGTTGTTAACGATGAAATCCAATCTCTTCATCAAAAATTATATTAAAAAAAGAGAGAAAAATGTTAGGCTATAGTAATCTAGACTCTTAATTGAACTTCAGACTGAATGACCTACAGTTTAATCAAGATACAAGAAAAATGATGGGAGCATGGTCCTTTGAATTCAGGATTTTAAAGAACATAATTTGGAGTTCTTGGCACGGGGAAGAGGCCTAGGCACCTTTTGATTTAATTTGAATGATAGTTATAGCCATTGTGGAAGACACCATGCCAACAATTTTCGTAGTCTAGTTCTTTTAGACATTCACCTTTTCTTCAACACTAGTTGCTCTTTCTACTAATGATGGCTATAGTACTTGCTCCCATATTGTTAGAACTTACTCTATTGTGATAGCCTACAAGTTATGGATGAACTTAATGATCTTTCAAGAGTAAAGCACTTTTGTGACTTCATTATATGTTTTTTGTGCTCGTCTCTTTTCCTGTTCTAGGAGCAGCCTTTCTAGATGAGTATGCACTCGGACATCCTTTTTTGTTTAGTAGTAATCAATTGGGAGAAAATCATAATTGTTGACAGGATCTAAACGAAGAATGCTATTGTTTTCTTGGTAGTGCTCCCAGTCATCTTCTAGTGGTATTTTATGAAACTATAAATGCTGGGAAACATTAGCTTGTGATATATCCAATCCATCTGCGATGGTTGAGGCATCAGTCTACAACTATCAAGAATATGTCTTGGTTCCTTCTATGTGTTGGATGATATTTAGTGGGGAAATGGATGAGGAACTTTTTCTTTGTTAGGGCGTGTCAATTCCTGGTTGTCATTCAATGATTTGAATGGAATCTACCCTTCCATTTCACTTACACCACCCATCATGACCTCTATGAACCTCACAACCATTTTACAATTCCAACACTTGTTTACTTGATAATCTGCCCTCCTGACTAGATACAAACATACAGTCATTAAAGAGGACAACTATTTAGCCAAGAAATATAAAAACAAATCATGACATTTACTCTTTATGCCAGTCAGAGTCATATTGTACATATAAGACGTAAAAATAGTTCAATGGGAGCTCATTTAGACGTACCTAAAAGGGCAACATCAACTGGCAAACTCGATTCAGTTAAACATATAAATTGTTGCTCACGATCTCGGTTCAAGTTTCTAAACTAAAATTTTCCAAAAAAAATTTCCTGGTAATATGAGATATTCCCATGACAGTTGCTGTCATGGGAATATCTATTCTACAATCCATGATAGCTATGAATTATGTTTCCAGTAAGTTATTATTGATGTCATCTTTACTTTAAATGGACCTCCACCGTAGTATGTGGGATTTGGTGTTATAATAACAACGGTGTAAAGATGCTTGTAAATCTCGGTCATTGATAGCTAGAGTGATCTACCATTCTCCACCACCACTTCTCTGCTTACAGTTGGATGAAGACTACAGGGGCGTAGCTTATCCACGCTCCTTCAACTGTTAATTTCATTCTCTTTTTTTTACATTCCTTTGCACAAAAAAAAAGGCCCCGTGTATTGATTTTCGAGCATTAGTTTGGGTTGAAAGTCTTGCAACTTTGATCTTCTCATAGTTATAACAAGATAACTCATGTATTGTAGGTTGAAAGGTAATATTTATTCATCCTTTTGAAAGCTTATTAAATTTGGATATTATGATCAAATGGCCTAAATTTGATTCCATACATACATAGAACTTAATATCAACCATAACATATAGTTTGATGAATGCTTAAGTGTAGCAACTATCTTTTGGATGTATGGGTAATTACGTGGGATCAAAAACTGCACGATTTTAACCATTTGAGTTCAATTAAAACTCTTTAACAAATAATCATTACAAAAACAACCTTACAGTTTCCTTCTTTGTGTCTCAAATGGATTTGCGTACATTGAGTAGGTAGAAAGTTGTAGATCGAGAACTTAGAATAGTTGTTAACAAGAAGAGTATTCCCTCTTAAAGGCTAAACAACAAATGTGGTGAGTAATCATAAGTGTAGCTAAACTTATCAAATGAAAACAATAGAAGGGAAGTGATATATTCTTGTGGGTTAATTGGTTTATTTGAGCGCAGTGTTTAACATGGGTAGTAGATAATCATAAGTTGTTAATCATTAGTGTAAGTTACAATATACTATGCTTGCCTTACATTCATTATTTGTTCACCATATTAAGTGTATAGTATAATCATATTCCTTGATTTGCTATCTAAATAGGCAGCAAAGCAAGTTTGTGATCTATAAATGAATTCCCAAATCAACTTGGGTAAATTTGATTATCATGATAATTAAGAAATTGACTCTTTTCTTCTTTCACATCTCAAATTGCTACTTTGTCATTTAATATCATAAACTCATTAGTTATATAGTCAACCAATTTCAATTTTAAAGTTCTTTTAAATATCCTTAAAAGGAAAAACAAAAAGAAATATTGGGAAATTAGTAAAAGGCTGCTTGATGGTGTGAAAAAGTCAAAGCATCCAAGGAGCCACATTAGTTTTTTTTTTTGTTTATCACGAAATATCTTAGGAGGGTTCTAACTTAGAAAGACATCTTTAAGTTATCCACACTCAGATTAATCCCTATTCGAATTGAATAAGTCTCTTGTGGGAGACAAAATTCTGGCCCTAAATTTTAAATGACTGCATACATGAGGGCGATTTAAACCCGCGACTTCATTTAAATCAGAAAAATTCCTTACTAACTCGCCTGCGCCTTAGGGTTAAGGAGCCACATTAGTTACCTCATAAATAAGGCAATATCTTGGCTTTCAGTTTTATTTAATATGTAATTATTTAATATGTAATAATCATATTCCTTGATTTGCTATCTAAATATGCCCTTCAATTATATCTAAATAGGCAGCAAATATAATTTAAGTTTTATTTAATATGTAATTATCGTTAGTGAGATATTTGACATTAACATCCTAATATGATTTTTTTTAATTTAAAAGAAAAAAAAGTAGAATCAAGCTTTCAATCTTGTTATAAGAAGGGAGGTCAATAATCAATGTTACTCATTTATAGAGTGTACCCAAGATCTGACATTTTAAACCATAATTAACTCGAAGGAATGTTAAAAGAGCAAACGGGCCATATATATGTAGCTAACTGTGTATGTGTCTTAAATGCATAATTAAAAAGTAGGAGGCCCATTGCATTTCACCTTCTTCGATGCAATAAGAAGATAGGAAAAAGCAAATCATAAGATCTTATGTCACTTCGTGTGGACAAGGCAAAAGTGAAGATACACAAAAGTAAGTAAAACTTAATAATGTGATAATTACTCATTGATACGCCACGTCATTATTGCCACCCTGGCACTGATCCCACGTTGGACCCTACTTGCACGAGTGTGTGTGCCCTTATAAGAACATGTGAAAGAAACAAGCACAAAAACACACTCTCTCTCTCTCTCTCACAGTCCAGTCCATCAATCATCTTCTCTTGTTCTCCTCCTTCATAGGCGTGGCTTTTGGCTTTCATTACTGCTCTCTGTCTATCTGTCTCTCTCCACGCCATCAATGAACATGTCTCCTTTGCTTAATTCTCTTTTATATGCTCAGTTGTTGCTCACTGTGAGAGCAAAAAGACCAGAGTTCCAGTCTGTATGTGTTTTAGTGATGTTCTCTCTTTTTCGTAATCATTCTTGCTTCCATTAACTCACCACTCTCTGTTTGAAAATATAGAACAATATCATTCACAATTCACTGTTCTGTACTCTTGTGTGTCCCTGAATTTTCTTCTACAAAAGGATGGATAGACGGGAGAGGCCACCAAGAGAAGATCGATATCGTCATCAAAGAGAAAACCCTTCTTTCTCTTCAACTCTTCTTGATTCAATCTACCGTTCCATAGACGAGTCCGACGATAAAGGGGAGGAAGAGGTGATTTTGTGCAGAGAGAACATGAGAAAAAAGCTTGGTAATGCTTTGAAAGAAGATCGTAGAAGGGAGGAAATGGAAAGTCTTCAAAGGGCCTACATGATAGAGAAGTGGATGGAGAAGAAAGTAACCTACGAAAATGTTGCTGTTCGAAGAAAACTCACGACGGCCGATTTTAACAAGAAACCTTCCAAAAATTTGGATTCTGTGTTATTGAACTCGAGCTCAAGTTCCTCTGATTCAAGCTCGGGCGGTGTGTTTTCTTCTTCAGAATCTGAACCAATTTATGCTCTCAACTCAAGATCATCACCAACTCGCTTCATGCAAAGGCCTAAGCCAATCAGAACTAGCATATCAGCTAGGCCTGGGAGACACCAAAAACCTCTATGTGAAATGGATATGTACCATCATCATGAAGGACACCATCTTGCAGGGAGACAGGAGCCAAAACATGAAGGCGGTTTCATCAAAACAAGGTCCAGAGCTTTAAAGATTTACGGCAATCTTAAGAAGGTCAAACAACCTATTTCACCCGGGGGTCGGCTAGCAAGTTTTTTAAACTCTCTTTTTACTACCGGCCAAGCCAAAAAGGCCAAGATTTCGCCTTCTGGCTACGAGGAGAGTAAGTTAAAGTCTGAGCAAGCATCTACTTGTTCTTCAGCTTCTTCATTTTCAAGGTCTTGCCTGAGCAAGACTCCTTCATCTAGAAGCAAATTGAGCAATGGAACAAAAAGGTCTGTGAGGTTTTATCCTGTTAGCGTAATTGTTGACGAAGATAGCAGACCCTGTGGGCACAAAAGCTTGTATGAATCTGAAGAGAGTCTAATCACAGTGACCGCCGCAAGAAGTTCATCAAATGAAGAGCTTAAGATTCATGTCATGAATGAGAATCGCAGAGTTGAGGAGATTGCAAGAGACCTTCTCAAGAATTATCAAAACAAAAAGAAGGGTCTTGACATGAGAGATTTTTGCAGTGGCATTGAGGGGTCTATAACAGATGAAGGAGATGGAAATGATGATGATGATGATGCAGCAAGCTATTCAAGTTCTGATCTTTTCGAGTTAGATAATCTTTCTGCTGTTGGGATTGAAAGGTATCGTGAAGAATTGCCAGTGTATGAAACAACTCATCTTGATACTAACCGAGCCATTGTAAATGGCCTAATTCTGTAATCCAATGAAAAGAGAAGGAAAAGAAGAACGGAGACATATATTTTACTTAGCTTTAATTAATGAATGTTGTGGGGGGTTTTAGTTACATAAAAGAATAAGATTTCTCTTCTTTGTTTATTTGTTAACTTCTTTACCAGCTTTATATTTTATACTCAAGCGTCTTTAATCCTTGCGGTGTATTATTATTATTATTATTATTTTGGGTTAAAGAATGATCAAACATTAAAAAAAAAAAAAGAATGATCAAACATAGACAGATCTTTAAAAGGAAGAAGAGAAGGGATATGTTGAGCGATACACATGCATGAGAAACTGCGATCATAAGCACATAAAGATGATCAAGAAAAGTAAAGAACAAGAGATTTGAGATTCTTGCAGCGTCGTTGGCAAACCAAATACTAAAAGAAAAGAAAAGGAAAAATGGATTAAAGATGAAGTTAAAGAGAAGGCAGATTTTCAACACTTATCATCCATGGCAAGAGAAAAGGAAGAGCTTTTTCTTTTCTTGATAATCACTAAGTGGGGTCCTTATTGGCTTCACCACAGCATTATGAATACCTTACCATGGATATCTACAAAATGGAGTCTCTACTAGTCAAAAAAGCTAAATTTAGATCGTAAATGATTGAATATTTATTTTCCTTTTCCACTATTTATAGTTAAGCCTTTGGTTATATATATTTTGCAAATTAATATTCATAGCTAAAGTCATCGTCGGTTGTCGTTAAAATGACTGTAAAAAGATCAATTAATTAAAGAAGGTGAATTAATGAAGTTAGTGGAAAGAAAAGAAAGAAGATAGGTGCATGGTCTCCAAAGCTGTGGACAAGAGGATCAATCTTTGATCCTTTTGACACTTTGATGTCAAATTTGGTTGGCTTCTAAGGAATAAGCATGGCTTCAAAGTTTTTGATATGCTTGCTCCATTTTTTTTATTGGCTACAAAATCTCATCATTTTCAAACTGGTTCTTTTATGTAAGTATACTCCTTATCAACAACAACCAATATTTTTGTCTCATGTGCATGAGGTGATTAAGGATGTAACTGAATTATCTCTTAATTGTAAGGTACAGTACTAGTGTGCATTTGTAGGGATTTGGTATTTAATTTTTCTTTCATGACATCTATGCATCACAATTACAAGATTTTATAGATACAATAATAGCTCTAGTTTAACAAAGTAGAATATACATTCAACATATCACTTTCACAATTTTGCTAAGAAAAAATCTCCAATGAACTATAAATTGAATATAAAAATGAAACTTATAAATAGGTATGGAATTATCATATGCTTAATAAAAAGGTCAGTTTGTTTAATTTTAATCTCACTTATATTCTAATTTTTGTTAATTAGAAATAACAAAAAGTAAAACTTATAGAGATATATCTACTGATTATCCACTTAAACAATCTAGATATCCTCTTTAGCATACCAGATATTATTAGAACCATTAATTCAAATTGAAGAAAGGAATTACATATTTATGATTGTGATGAATCCTTTTAGTCTCCATCTTCATCCGATTCTTCCACTGTCCACACCACATCTTGGAAGACTTGTTTCTTGGAGGCTCAAGGTTGAAAGTAACAAGCGGTTAGGATAAAAATTGGTCATATGTTAAAAGAAAACAATTTAGCACAATTATGACTTCAAGATGCTCTTTTTTTTTTTTTTGAGGGGGTGACTTCAAGATGCTAGTAGGTGCAACAAATATTTAAGAGGTAAAATTACTTCACCACTTTATTTGAATACGTGAGAGAGGGAAAGCTTTTCCTAATTGAAGGATTATTAATTAAATTATGAAGTGTATTTACTTGTGTACGTAAGACCTATGTACTTCTATTATTGAGATACTTTATTAGTTGTATTGATGATACATATGAATTTTTTTATTAAGATTAAATAATTATCCTTTATGAATGAGAATATCTATCTTAACTTATCTTATCATAGTATTTTTTATATGTGTAACCATAATATTTAATTATAGTAGATAATGATAAATTTAATTTACATCAAGTTTTACTTTTAAATTCAAATATGTTGAAATCTTTAGATATTTATTAGAAAAGATATGTATTATCTTGTACATAATTACCTTTACCTAAAATAGTTGACGTGTATTTATCATTGTATATTTGATAGCCTTGTATTACCATAAACTTAAGGAGTAGTTAGTGCTGTAAATGTGTATTTATATGTCTCTTGCATCACGATGAATAACAACTCAATTCTTCCAAATCTCCTTTTATTATTTTTCATGGTATCAGAGCATCGATCTTGGTGCTCTGTATAAAATTTTCTTGCCTCTCTTCCGCTGTTTTTACAATGTCAAAAGAAGCCGAATATTCATCATCTAAGCCAGACGTTATGGATCCATCACATCCATACTATGTCCATCACTCAGACCATCCGGGGCATACGTTGGTTCCAACCAAATTGAACGGACCAAACTATCAATCTTGGTGCAAAGCAATGACACATGCCCTTATCGCCAAAAAGAAGTTGGGCTTCATCGATGGCTCACTTGACATGCCGTCGCCTACAACAAAACCAACTGAATTCGAACAGTGGAACCAGTGTAACAACATGATACTCTCGTGGATCTCTCACTCCGTTGAACCTGACATAGCATCAGGTTTCACTCATGCCGTGACTGCCAAACAGGTGTGGGATGATCTTCGGGACCAATTTTCTCAAAAAAATGTTACCGCCATTTTCCAGATTCAAAAACCAATAGCAACCATGACATAAGGTACGATGTCTGTAGCAACCTATTATATCAAAATCAAGGCTTTATGGGACGAGTTGGAGATTTATCGTACCCCTGTGACTTGCAACGAACCAGTGACCATCAGGCCGAAAAAGAAGAAGACAAGTTGATGCATTTTCTTATGGGTCTCAATGAGTCCTTCAAAATCGTGAGATCCAATATTTTGATGAGGAATCCATTGCCTAATGTTCGCCAAGCGTACTCCATGATCATCCAGGAGGAAACCCAGCAACAAATAGGGTCGGGTACTATAGAAAACTTCTCCATCGTAGCCACGGTCCAGAACAAATCGACTGCTCAAAAATTTGTGAAGGGTAAAACCTGTGAACATTGTAATCGTTCAGGCCACAGTATTGAGGATTGCCGCATGTTAAAATTCCATTGCAAATTTTGTGACAAACGTGGGCACATAGAAGATTGCTGCAGATTTAAGAAAGGGAACTAGGCTTCTAGATCCATGCAGTCTGGGAATAATTGATATAGGGGGCGATCGACTAGCAATGCAGTCAAAACAACAGGTAATGGTACAAAAAATTCGATTTTTCCAGGAAATTTTACTCAGGAACAATTGCAGCAGTTAGCTCAGGTCTTGACAGGAATGGGCTATATTAAAAATTCATTTAATTATGGCAACGGGGACGTGTTTGCTAATGTAGCAGATGTAAACTCTCAGCCCAATGTTTTGTTAAGTTCAGTTATTAAACCATGGATTTTAGACAGCGACGCTACTGATCATATCACGCCTGATCCTTCTATCCTTACACACACTCATCCCTCTTCAATTCCAATTGTTAATTTACCCACAGGGGCAACCGCCGACATTACACACACTGGAACAATGTCTTTTAATTCCCAACTCACTTTAAAAGATGTATTATGCGTGCCATCATTCAATTTGAATTTAATGTCAGCAAGCAAAATCACTAACGCCCTCAATTGCTGTGTTATCCTTTTTCCCACCTTTTGTGTTTTGCAGGACTTGGCTACGGGGAGGATGATTGGCTCGGGTAGACAGCATGGAGGTTTGTATTACATACATCCTTCCGTTCCCGTACCAACCGCATGTCATACTTCGTCCTCTTCCCAATTGTGGCACTTGAGACTCGGACACCCATCTTCATCTTGCCTTGCTTCTATCCTTTCTTCACTAAAAATTCTCAATAAAAGTGTTGATCACAAAATGTACTATATGTCCATTAGCAAAACAGACTCGGTTACCTTTTCCTCCAAGTTCTATATCTATAAAAAATCCCTTTGAAATGCTTCATTGCGATGTTTGGGGACCACACAAAGTCCCTACGCATTCTAGAGCAAGATTTTTCCTTAGCATTGTAGATGATTACACTCGTTGTTTTTGGGTTTTTCTTATGCACAATAAATCTGAAACTACAGTTTTGCTACAAAAATTTGTGATCTTTGTCCAAAATCAGTTTCGCACAAATATTAAAACCTTTCGTGCTGACAATGGCACATAATTTTCTCCCATAATTCCTTTTTTACAATCACGTGGTATTGAGTTCCAACATACATGTGTTTACACTCCGCAACAGAACGGAGTAGTTAAACGAAAGCATCGTCATATTTTAAATATTGCTCGGTCTCTACTTTTTCAATCACATGTGCCACTTTGTTTTTGGGGGGAATGTGTTCGTACTTCTGTTTATTTAATTAATAGACTTCCATCTCCTTTGCTATCTAATTAGTCCCCATATGAAAAATTGCACAAAAAGTCTCCATCACTTGAGCATCTTCGAGTATTCGGTTGCGAGTGTTATGCCACAACTGTCCAGCCTAAGTAGAAATTTTCTCCTCGTGCCACACAATGCATTTTCCTTGGTTACCCTCATGATAAAAAGGATACAAATTATTCGATCTTCAATCAAAGAAAATCATCGTTAGTCGTGATGTTGTTTTTCATGAAAATTCATTCCCATTTATGAATATGGAATCTCATCCCATCAATCCTCCTTTATTACCAAATCTCGCCAGTGATTATTCTCCCATCACCGCCGTAAATCCAGAAACCTCCTCATCAAGCATTCCGCTCCAACCTGATCTTTCTCATAATTCAGACAATCCTAATGATTCTGCTTCATCCGGTGTTGACTCCAACACTGGCGCAGAATTTCCTTCCACTGATTCTGTACCGCCATCACTTGTTGCCACCGATGCTCCACAGCTGGATGAGCGACCTAATTTACCTACACCCGATGCTCCTCGTCGTTCACATCGTGAACAACATCCTCCTGCATGGCACAACTCCTACATAATGTCTACTCGGTCCACTGATCCTCTCAGTAGAAAGGGTTCTCAAAGCAACACAAGGTATCCATTATCCTCATTTCTATACTTTTCCTATTTTTCTCCCTCACATAAACATTTTCTGGCAAGTATTTCTGCCCATACAAAACCACAGACGGATGATCAAGCTGTCGGACATCCACATTGGGAACAGGCTATGATGACTGAACTTGATGCCTTAGCACAAAATAACACGTGGTCACTCGTGCCTCTTCCCCCAGGTATTAAACCAATTGGATGTTGGTGGGTTTATAATATTAAATATAATTCTAACGAGACTATCGAACGATATAAAGCTCGAGTCACTAAAGGTTATACGCAAGTTGAAGGCATTGATTACAAAGAAACCTTCTCCCCAACTCCTAAACTCACCACTTTGAGGTGTCTTTTGACTGTGGCTGCCGCTCGGAATTGGTTTGCTTACCAATTAGATGTGCAAAATGCCTTTTTACATGGTGAACTAAATGAAGTTGTTTATATGCAGCCACCACCTAGGTTACATCGACAGGGGGAGAACACAGTGTGTCGACTTCACAAGTATCTCTATGGTTTAAAACAGGCTTCTAGAAATTGTTTTTCAACTCTATCTAATATTCTTCAAAAGGCTGGATACATACAATCCAAGGTGGATTATTCTTTGATCGCCAAAGTTAATGGTTCATCTATTACTGTTATTCTTATTTATGTTGATGACATATTATTGACAGGGAATGACAAGCGAGAAATCACTGACCTTAAAGAATATCTGCTTTAACATTTTCACATCTAAGATTTGGGGGACCTTAAATATTTTCTGGGAATTGAATTTTTCCGTTCCAGTCGAGGCATATTCATGTCACAGGGCAAATATGCGCTTGATGTGTTGTAGGATTCGGGTCTTACAGGTGCAAAATCAAAAAAATTCCCAATGGAGCAGAATTCAAAATTGGCTCTCGATGATGGTGATAAACTACACGATGCAACCAAATATAGGAGGTTAGTCGACAAATTGATCTATCTCACTGTGACTAGACCTGATATTGTCTATTCTGTTCGTGTATTGAGCCAATTTATGCATGAGCTGTGTAGAACTCATTGGAATGCAGCAATTCGGGTTCTCAAATATGTCAAAGGAACTCCTGGTCAAGGATTATTTTTTTCCATCTAACAATGATTTTCAGTTGAAAGCTTTTTGTGATAGTGATTGGGGTGGTTGTCGGATCACTCGGAGATCGGTATCGGGGTATTGTGTATTCCTTGTTCCCTCGCTTATATCCTAGAAATCAAAGAAGTAGAAGAACGTTTGTAGGTCGTCTGCTGAGGCAGAATACAGGGCAATGGCAAATACATGCCTTGAATTAACATGGTTAAGGTATATCCTTCGTGATTTGCGGGTATCATAGGCGGAAGCTACATCATTATACTGTGACAATCAGGCGGCACTTCATATTGCAGCAAATCTAGTTTTCCATGAGCGAACAAAGCACATAGAGATAGACTGTCATATTGTAGCGCCCCCTTACCATAGGGTATCCACCAGAACGCCCGTAGGTCATTCCGATACATATCCTACGACAAGAGA
>JANZLF010000001.1:12495761-12514579 GCA_026546835.1 Erythroxylum foetidum | reverse complement strand
GATGATTTGGTAAAAATGAACTTTAAGACTGAATTTATCATAACTTCGTCAATAAATTCTAACGTTCAGATTTTGGCCTTGTACAACTTCTAATGTCATTGCAGGTTCTAAATCCAAGCAGATCCGTCATTTTAGTTAATACAGGTTAGTGAAAGATCCTGTCATTTTTCTCCATCCTTACATTTGCAGGTTTAGAATTGATAGAATTTTTACTAGTCAATAACTTAGCCCTTCAGTGGACACAGTAGTTGGTGGGGTATTAACGATTGAAAACGATGAGATAGAGTTGAGGAACTAGTAATGTTATCTCTGCTAATAGCAAAAAATGACAATCTACTAGTACATAATTACACTGTTGCACCTCGAGACTTGGATGTCCTTAATTTCTTCCATCTTATGATTGGTTGAGCCTGGTTCACACTATTCTATTCTTGATTTAAGCCTTGAATTTTTGACCAATCCCACTGAACTCTAAAGATCATCAATTTTTGTGCTCATTAACTTAATCATCTGTAGCAAGGTTGGACTGATCATCTTACCAATCTAGATTTAGTTCATCAAATTAATTTAGCTTTTAATTTGACGATGATAAAATTTAGAGCTAAGTATTCCTAAAACAAAGCAATACAATAAACTCAGACTTCGTATGGTCCCATTTACACAACATCTATATGTATGCATGTGCCTTTTCAAATGATATTATGAATGCCAGTGATCCTGAAATAAGATGCTGCCTGGATTGTGTTCTCATTCATTCTGATTGTGGTCCTTAGCAAATCACAATATTACTGTTGCGATTGATTTGGTGAGAGAATTGATCTTAGGATTTTGCTATTGGACTAGTGGAGTAGATCTTGAAGGAAATGGATTTAATACTTTTGTTGTTGTTGGAAATGGGTTTTGGAAATAGCCCAAAACCCAATTCTTACAACATTCGGATCATTGATAATCTTCAATTGTGATTAAAGTCATATAGATTATATTGTAGATATTAAATTTGCAAAAAAAAACTTAACTTCGGTTCAATTTGATTTAACAAATTTTGACTTAATTAAATTTTAGTCTATTATAAATAAAAATTTTGAGATTGGAAATACTCAATTTGAACTTGATCAATACGTTGTGAACTGTTTGCAGATAGTTTTTGTTTCCAAACATGGATAAATCACGTCGTGATGCGATATTAATGGCGTTGACTTTTCTTGATGTTTGGAATGGGCAATTGGAATTAATGAAAGTCGTAATTGCGGTAGTGTTGGAAGTATACAGAAGAAAACGAAAGAGGAGTGATCTTGCATTAGGGAGTAGAGCTTTGACAGTGCCATCAAGGGAAGCTAATATACATAGGATTTTGCATGAGGGTGATAGGAATAGTCAGTGGGATTTAAGGATGGACGTTAAGACATTTACAGTGTTATGTGAAATGCTTCAAGCCCATGGTGGACTGGCAAATACTGGCCATCTGCCTATTGAAGAAAAGGTGCTAATCTTCCTACGAATATTAGCACAAAATGAAACTAATAGAGTATTACAAGTAAGGTTGATGAGATCGGGAGAAACAATAAGTAGGGCCTTTCATAGTGTGTTGAAGGCCGTACTAAGGCTGCAGCATCTGTTGTATGTCAAGCCCATACCAATTCCAGCTGACGAAACAGACCATAGATGGAAATGGTTTAAGGTTAGTAAACTTTGTTTGCTACCACAAATTGTGTAATATCAGTATTGTAAATTACTCAACTCTAACTTAGTTTTCCTGGAATTGTGTTGAAAGGGTTGCCTTGGTGCTCTAGATGGGACCTATTTAGGTATTACAGTTCCCGAAGCAGAGAAACCCAGATACAGAGGTAGGAAAGGGCAAATATGCACAAATGTGTTAGGGGTCTGTGATAAGAACTTGAACTTTGTTTATGTTCTTGCGGGATGGGAGGGGTCAGCATCGGATTCAAGGGTTTTGCACGATGCTGTTACGAGGCAGAATGGGCTTCAAGTGCCAATTGGTATGTAACATCTAAATCATACACAACTTCCAAAATTTGCACACATGTTTGATGCTAAATATCCAAAATAGTAATTGTGTCATGTTGTGTTTAGGAAATTACTACTTAGTCGATGCTGGCTATACCAACGGTCCTGGCTTCCTTGCACCTTTTAGAGGCACAAGATACCACATTCAAGAGTGGGCAAGAGATGGAAGGGCACCTAGAAACCGAGAGGAGCTCTATAATAAGAGACACTCATCTGCTAGAAATGTAATTGAACGTGCGTTTGGCCTACTGAAAAAAAGATGGAAAATCCTTAGAACGCCATCTTTTTATTCAGCAACCACTCATGTTAACATAATTCTTGCATGCACCCTTCTGCACAACTTTATTAGGTTGCATATGGCAGAAGATCCGGTAGAGAATATTGCTGACGAAGCCGAGGATATGCCAATTGGGGAAGATGCTTCGTTGCCTGAAACTGTTGATCGTGTTCAGGCAAGTAATGAATGGAGTCAATGGAGAGACGAATTAGCCACGAACATGTTTGATGAATGGAGAAGCAACAATTAAATTGTGAACTTCCTTTTAGAGTGTCAGTTCTGAGATTAGTGAATTTAAATGTGAACAATTAAAATGTAACTGAATTGAGGGAGTGTTTGCATATCTTCTTTTATTGATGACCTATGTAACTATTTCATATCATGTTACTGCAAAATCAATATTGTCTTTTTTAATTTGCATCTTGCTATCAAATCATATATTTTGTTAAACTCATCTGTTGACCAAATTTGGCACGTTGTGGGATTCTTGACATTGTTTGGTGTAGGCGCAATGTCAAGAATTTGGACGGACAGTGAAACAGATGCTTTGGTTACCTTCATGGAAGAGGCTGTCATAGATGGTCAGAGGGCAGATAATGGCCAATTCAAGCCTGGTACTTTCCAAACTCTTGCTCGGCAGATGGTGGAGAAATTTCCTGAGTGTGGGATCGATAGGAGACATGTAAAAAATAAGCAGAAAAGGTTAAAAGACAAATATCAAACAGCTTTTGACATGTTAAACTGCAGTGGCTTTGGCTGGAATGAGTCAAAGCAATGCGTTGAGGTCGATAGCAAGCAAGTCCTAGAAGAATGGATGAGGGTAATTCTGTGCTTATTGTTGACTGGTTTTACTGTTGACCGGATTATCGTATGTAATGCATTCTGACGTTATCTGATGTTTTCTCCAGAGCCACCCGAACAAGTACTACACTCCAGGCAAGCCATTCCCGCTTTACCCTAGACTTGAATTTGTGTTTGGGCGGGACAGAGCCACTGATGGAAGGGCTCAGAGTGCTGCTGATGCTGTTGAAATTGGTGTTGAGGGTGAAACAGAAGGCGACGGCCCATCGACTGAACCCACTTATGATGACCCTTGCAATACCCCAATTTTGCAAACAACTCCTCCTCCGCCTATTTCAGCCCATGTCTTCGGATCCATGGCATCTTCCACCAACACTGTTGGAAATGTACAAAACAAAGAGAAACGAAAGATGCGGGATAATGAAGCGCTTGAAAGCCTTGCAGCATCATTTGCTACTGCTATTAAAAGTAGCAAAGAGAATGCTAAGGTGATTGCGGACGCCATTGCAGGAATGCAAGGAGCGAAATTGGGTGAAGAGCTTGTCAATTTCGGCTTCCCAGTTGCCGAAATTGTCAGGGCTGGAACGATATTCGGGAGGCATGCTGAGTTACAGTCTATTTACTGAGGTTTACCACCAGAGCTAAAACAGGCTTATGTTAGGAGCCTTTTCGATTTAGACATATGACATGTTGTTTCATTTTTACATTTGCATGGTGATGAAATTGAGTACACTTTTTGTTTTCATGATGTATATGTGAACAATTATCTTACTTATCAATGGTTGATTTACTTACTATTTTTTGTTTGTCATTTTCCTGCGTGTATGGATGATGAAAATTTGATTTAATTTCAGGTTCTAAACTATGGGCCGATACAATTTTTATGTTGTCTTTGCTGGACGTGAAGTTGGTATTTTTACCAATTAGGATGATGTTAGATTAGCGACTGAGGGATTTCCGAACGCTCGATTCAAGGGGTATCAGACATTGGATGAAGCACAAACTGCTTATGTCATGGGCTCAAATAGCCCGGGTCAACGGAATGTTGACAGTGTCCCCACCGCCAGTGCAGCCTCCTTGTAGAGTCCGGCCTCTACCGCCATCACACCAGGTATTGTCCTCTTTGGTCAAGGGTGAGTCCATGACTCGAACCCAAGACCTCAAGGTTTTGTTGCACTTTAAGTTCAGCCCTCTTACCATTGAACTTATCATGAACTTTAAATTTCCCTTTAAGCAAGAACACATAACCATAACGGAAAAAATCATCTATAAATGTCAGGTAGTATTTGGCATTGCACAACGTGACTATATAAGGACCACTAACATTTGTATGTATGAGGTCCAATAAATCAGAAGTACGAGTTGACCCTTTCCTTTATCTTAGTCAACTTAACCCTACAATAGTCGATACATGTTTTCAAATCACTGAAGTCCAGAGTTAGGAGAATGTTATCCTTATCAATATCTCAATGCTCTCCTTGGAAATGTGGCCAAGACGTTTATGCCACAAAATGTATGATGCTTCCTTTATAAAGTTTCTCTTTCGAGTAATAGGTTCAGCAACATAAAAAGAGGAATACATTTCATTAGGAGTAAGACACATTCTATACAATCTGTAGGATAAGAAAGCAATACCGATATGTCTTATATCGATAGAAATATTTACAACTACATTATCAAATATAAAACGAAAACCTTCTTTATCCAAAATTGATACAGAGATCAAATTTTGTCTAAAAGATGGTATATAAAATATATCCTGTAAAATTAGTACAAACCCCATATTGAGGTTTAAGCCCACATCTCCTATATACAAAATGTCCACCTCTTCATTATTGTCGGCCATCAGCTTCTCCTCTCCCTTAGTTAGCTTTCTCCTGGATCTAAACCCCTGCATTGTGGAAGCAACATAGTTAGAAACTCCATTATCTAATCACTAAGAACTTGATGTGGTTATAGCAACATTGTATTCATGAATCATTAAGGATAAAGAGTTACCTGATAGTTCCTGTTTGACCTTCCCTGACTTGTATTTTTGACAATCGGACTTCCTTTGTCTCTTCTTCTTACAGAAGAAGCATCTCATACTCTTAAGTTCATGTGAGCCCTTCAAAATGCTAGATTGCCCACTCTAAATCTGAGGAAAGGTATTGTGTTTCTTACCCTTACCCTTAAGCTGTAGGGGTTTAGCCTTCCCCTTACCCTTCGGAGCTACATACATAGCTGTATAAGGAGAGCTCCTGATCTACTCCTCTGCTGCAACATACCGGGAAATCAAAGCATTGATGTCCCAAGTCTCATCCTGTGAGATGTAGGAGGTGGCCAACATCTTAAACTCCTGAGGAAGAGTGTTTAGTGCTTGATACACTATAAGCGAGTCAGTGATCAGTATATCTAGTGCCTTCAGCCTGCTCTACAGATGAATCATCCGGATGATATACTCCCGAACGCCTCCCTCTCTAGTGTATCTCATGGAAAAAAGTTCCTTGAACAAGGTGGTCTACTCAGCATGAGAAGAGACCTTGTATCTTTAGGATATGCTATCCATGAACTCCGACACTACGATCGTGTCCATCAATCAACTTAACAGATGATCAGGCATCGACCTCTTAATGGTCAAATAATACATCCTATTTGACCTTTCCCAGGTTGCCATCGCTGCTTTATCAGCTTCCGTGCTGACATCTGTGATTGGGGGAGGCCTCTCTATGCTCATGGCCATGTTGACATTTTCCATCTCCAACGCAAACTCTACGCCCTTCTTCAACTTCTTAAAGTTGAAAGCATTTAAGGTTTCAATGGTGACTGATAAGGTGACTGAAAAATAGAAAAGACAATGTAAAAATCGATATAAACGCAGGACAACATTGATAACAATATCTACACATAGAATCCAATAACACATATTATGAAACATCTGTGGGCTGAATACATAATATATGCAATTAAACTTCCACATAAAAGCAATCAGAGTAAAAACCATCAATTCTGATGACACTACCACCTGTGGGTGAATAGATCATTTAAGCAACGACTTTCCTCCATCTAATGCCTTTATGTACATCTCAAATCTCATATAAGGTAAACACCTGTGGGCAAAACAACCGAATATGAGATCAGAGACATCTCCCAACATGTACACGATATAATCCAAATACTGGCTCGAAAGGCCACTATGAGGACTGCAATCTTACAGGTACCCGAAAAGACCACAAACATAAGGGATATATCTTTATGTTATCCTCACATTCTATATAGGCATAATGTATGTGAAAATTGGTCATAAATAAAAAAACTATATTCACAATTAAATAATCACATACTAATACTGAAAATATTTTCTTTAAACTTTCTTTGAGAATTAAAAAAAAAGTCTCAATGGGAGTATCTATCTTACTTTCCCGAATATCGAACTTACCGCATGAGACATAAAACTTTAAGTGTCTACCTCATGTGCTACTCGGAGTACAAAAATGCACTCAAAAGTAGCTTTAAAAGGCTTTAAAAACTTTTCTGAAATCCAATTATCAATGTAATAAATTCATAAAAGTTTAAAGTTCACTTTAAAAAATTCCCTGACCCTAAAACTGACCCAAAACACCCTAGGATAGCTTTATGAGAATTTTTGAAATTTTGTTCTTTTTGAAAACACTGTAGCAGAGCAGACGTGAGCCGACTGACATGGATGTCGTACGTGTCGACACGCCCCAGCTGTGTCTGGCGTGTGCAACACACGTACTACCCACGCGCTGATACATAATACAGACCCTATTACGTACTCAAGATCATACGTGAAAGGGACAAAATGAAGGACATGCAGAATACCGGATTTCGATTTCATTTCGAGTTTTGAAGCCATTTTTTATGCCGAAATGAGCTCCAATCCTCCCGGGACAGTTGAGGAAGTTGTTCACCGACGCTCGGTTTAGGCCTTTCTATAATTTTCTCAATACGCAATCTCTTTTAATGGATTAGAGAACCATATGCTTACGGTTGATATGAGTAACTGTAAGAGACCTTAACTTTTATATAGCTTTCATATTGGGCTTCCCCGTCACAACGCCGATATGAATCGAGTCCACATTGAAAAGGACTTATTTTTCACCAAACTTCGACCCATTAATTTAGATCATTTATTGGCTCACTTTATTTCCTTTATCTGGATCAAGTTACATAACTTAACTGATAATTTATTAAAAACCAAAATTACAATAAATAGTTGTCTACTAAAAAGACAAAAAATGTCCCCAATAACAAAAATTTGTAACATAACTGTCCCTATTCTATTGATTACTTGCTGATTTCTCCGAGGATTTTGACCTAGAGGATGGTATTGGCTCCATTTTCCTTGTCATCAGAAGCTTCTTCTTGTTGCGTGTTTGGTCCTGAGAAAAAGCTTAAGGCTAAACATGGGAAAGTAAGCAAGTCTAGACCTGATACAATGTATCAAAATGGGTGTAAGCTCAGAAATTATAGACATTTTGTTAAAGGAATCTGACACCATTACTGCAAGAGATAATGCGAAAAATATTTTAGCACCTGCCAAGATGATGGGTCCAGAGAACAAGCAAAGCAATCATATCTTTCTGTGCATGTTAATTCGTGGAGGAAACCTTTACTTTGCACAATTGCAACCTTATCACTCGAGAGGAATGCACTAATGAGAAAAAGAAAATGCCATTGTCCATACCGATGGCTCCCTCTACCAAAAATAGCATCTTTTTAATCGAATTTATTGCCTTAATAACCTGTGTTATTCAAAAGTTGCTAAAAAAATCTTGACAAATAAAAATTAGCAAAAAAAACTCTGAGTTGAAATTTTATTAACTCACAGCCCCTTAACAACACACGGCTAAGGGTTTTTTTTTGCAGCAAAATTGAAAATATAAGGTTAATAGAGTAACATTTTATATCTCAGGGTTTAATTAGCTACTTTCGTATAATACAGGGGTCGCTACAACAATTTTGTCCTTTTTAATCTCTATATCCATTTAGGTGATAAAATGGACAAAAATAGCCGTCAATAGAATAATCACATAGAAGGTAATATTATAGGCTTGGATTTTTTAAACGTAGAATAAAACCAGAAAGTAGAAGCTAGTTGAATTGTTCCAAAGCATTGATATTCTCAAGCCTCCAACTTATTTTCCCAAAAACAAAACTGAAGGGTGTCTGTGTGAAAGGGCCTTAGAAAAGAGGTATACATCAAACTTTCACTATAGTCATCAATTCGTCTTCAGAAGCAGACATCATGAGGAACCTTTTGACAAACATGGGAAAGAATAAAGTGGGTTGTTGAGATCGTATTTACCAACTAAGGAGTTCTAATTCTTAAAAGAACAAACATTGATTTACCACTTCTTTCCCGGACTTCGCAAGTAAATTTTTCAACCTTTTATCCCAAAGATAAATGTCAAAACTGAAAGCTACACTGAAGCTTGAGCCACACATCCGCATCCATCATCAGGAAGAATTGTAATCTTTGCTTTAATTTCTAAATATCCATCTTACTCTATGCAAAAAACAAGTAGAAAATCTAAACGAAAGCTCAGTTCCGGATCTAATTCTCTTCTGACTGCTCTTTACCTTAACACTTCAAAACCCCACACCAGTCTCCTTCTGACGAGCCTTCTACTGACCTGGAGAAATTGTTTGAAAGATCAGCATGAAGATCAACCACCCTTCTCATGTTATCGATAAGCTCTCTAATCATCCCCACGTCCTGCTACAGGTTATCAGGGAACTTGGATTCATGGCTCTGATTTATTTCATTAATCAGCAGCCTGTTTTGATCAAGAATGCCTTAAACTTGTACTAATTTCTTTCAAAGGTCTGCAAAACCCTGCCATCCACTTGAGTTCCATCGCCTATGCCAGGAAGCAAACCTCCTTCCGTGTCAATCAATCAATCAATACATGCGAGAAGAGAACTCGAGTCACCGAACAAATGTACATGCTCGTATAGCAAGAAAAGGACAAGAAAAAAAAAAAACAGGTAACTTCCCAAGAATCTAGGACCATACTGTCAAAAACCATACACTTAAAAAGACCGAACCAATAATTGGTCACAGTTGTTCTGATTACGCTCTAGCACTTGATGCTTATCCTTTTTCCTTAAAGCCAAAGCATGCTTACGCAAAGACGCAGAAAACAGAAGACCGATATATATGCACAGTTTCAGGATATAAAAAAAAAAGGAAACTCCTTTTTCACGAAAAGGAAACCTTCGTTCCCCAGTAACAATCCCAAGCAAATATTTATATTTGAATGAAGAACAACTGCAGCTTTGAAAAAAGTAAGAAAGCTCCAAGTCAGCCTTCTAATCCTCTGTGCCATTTTAGGATTTGAAGCCGTCATTCCTAAAGAAAATAGAAGAAAAGCTCTATCAGAAAAGATGTACCAAAAAAGAAAATTAAAGGTTAAAACACATTCAACTTAAAACATTGTGCAACCGCAAAGATCCAAAAGTTACAGTGGTGTTACAATGGTATTCTTTCAAGCACGAATTTGTCCCACAACAAGCGTTAATCCCTTTGCACAATAATCTCACTTTAACTCCTTTAAGCAAGACTTAACCTTGTCTCATGATTGTTGACCACCTTATTCTTGAATGCCTCATGACACTTGCATGTTTCACTCTCACACCCTTGCAAGAAAACTACGAAAGAATTATATTAATGGTAATAAAAGAACACAAGAAAGAGATACGACAAATGTTAACCTTTATTACTTCCCTTAAAGTATACAAAGGAATGTTCTCTCATTTCTTTAAATATCTCCCACACTCACTTCCTTTTGAGTATCTCTCACTCTTTGAAAAGAACAAGACTCAAATAAACTATTTAATGATGGGTAGGGTATGGTTTTTACCTAAAAAGGTTTATCTTAAATGGAAAGGCAAGGGTTTAAACTCTAAATTAAGGGTAACAATGGAAGGTGGTATAGGTGTATCTGTTCTCTCCAACTTCTTTAACTCGACTTCCTCAAATAATTCCTCTTCTCTCACACTCTCATCCATGTGTACTTCAATAACTTCATTAACATCCTCTTCAACCTTCTTCGCACCTTCATCCATAATATCAATCTTCATACATACTTTACCATCCATCGGTTTCTTCAAAGATTTAGACATTTTAAATGCAACTTGCTTATCACTAATTCTCAAAACAAGTTCTCCCTCATGCACATCAACTAATGCCCTACTAGTTTTTATAAAGGGCCTACCCAAAATCAATGGATAATCTTTATCAACTTCAAAATCCAACATAACAAAATCAATAGGAATAATAAATTTATCCACTTTTACCAACACATTTTCTACAACTCCATATGGCCTCTTAATGGATTGATCCGGAAGTTGAATTAGTATGGACGTTTACTTGACCTCTCCTATTCCCAATTTCCCAAAAATAGACAAAGACATCAAGTTAATGCTTACACCTAAATCACAAAAGCATTTAGAAAATTCAAAGTAACCAACAACACATGGAATCATAAAACTCAATGGATCTTGAATATTTGAAGACATCGTGTTTGAAATAATTGAACTACAATTCTCTGTCAAAGTGACCATCTGATTGTCCTCCCTAATGCGTTTGTGTGTCACCATGTCCTTAAGAAACTTCTCATACTTGGACATGCGCTCCAAAACTTCCACCAATGACAAGTTAATTTGAAACTTCTTCAATTTCTCCAAAAACTTGGAAAACTGAGTGTCCACCTGATGTTGTCTCACCCTTTGTGGTTATGGAAATTTAAGCTTGTAGGGGGTGGTGACACATAAGGCCTCTTTTCTTCTTTCTCTTTTTAAATCTCCTTGCTTTTTCCTTTTTCTTGGCTATCCTTTTGCGCACTTGGTTCCTCCATCTGCTTGCCACTTCAAAGTATGATAACCTTGAGTTGTTCCCTTGGGTTGGCCTCAATATCGTTAGCAGGTTTCCTGCACTTCTAAAGGATAAAGAGTTAGCAAGTTGACCTACCTATCCTCAGAGTTGTGGATGGATGAGGCATGGTTCTGTGCAATCTGATCAAACTTTGCTTCCATCCTCTTTTGACTTTCCTCTTGGCTCGAAAACATCCTCTTTTGGTTCTCTTTTTGATTTGCTAGTCTAGACCCCAAAACATCCATCAACTTATCTATTTTGTTCTCCAAATATCCAAGTTGGTCATACTGAAATCCGGGAGGTCCTTGTGATCTTGGTTGGCCACTTGCATTATTAGTTCTCTAAGAAAATTTTAGGTGATTTTCCACTCCAAATTATAAGATTTAGAGTACATATTGTTACCTCATTGTGGTTGGCCCAAGTAATTTACCTGTTCAGTGCTACTGGCTCCCAACAAGAAACATTCTACTATACAATTGGTTGTCCTTCCCATATAACTCATGCTGTGATTGCATAGCTTTTGCTATAGATAAAGATGCTCCTTGCATGTTGCTCAACTGCTTGGTGAGGGCCGTGATCTGTGCCTATAGAGCTATAACAAAGTCAATTGGGATCATACTTTTTTGGTCCTTTTGCCCCTCTCTACTACTTTCACTTGACCACATACAACTGCTGCTTGTCAGCTCTTCCAAATCATCATGAGCTGCATCGATAATTTTCCTCATTAAAGAACCTCTAGCAACTACATCTATAGTTCCTCTTGTGCTTTGATTTATACCATCGTAAAATGTTTGCATGAGAAATTCCCTCATAAGGTTATGCTAGGGGCAGCTTCTTTGTAGCTCTTTAACCCTCCCAAGCTTCATATAAAGACTCCACATCATTTTGTTGAAAATTTGTGATTTCCTTTATGATCTTTGTTGTCTTGGTCAATAGGAAGTATTTAGCAAGGAATGCTTGGGCTAGCTGTTCCTAAGTAGTAATCTACCTAGAACAGAGTGAGTTATACCATGTCTTTACCCGATCTCTCAAAGTAAAAGAAAACAATCGTAACCCCATGGCATCATCAGACATCCTATTAAACCTGAAGGTGTCACAGATCTCTAAAGAATTTGCAAGAGGGGTGTTGGGATCTTCATTGGACAACCCATAAAATTGCATACTACTCTAAAATATGTTGAGTGTCAGCTTGATCTTGAAATTGTTAGCTTGAATCGCTGGCCTCACAACTCCTTAAGGACTGATTTCTAGCCTCATAAAGTCCAACAATGTCCTTTCGACCTCTCTTTATTCTCCTTACTCCACTATATTTCTTTTTGTAATGTTTTGATGCTTTGCTTTTCTTAACTCTTGTTTGTGCCTTGTGATATCTAATAACTCTTCATTACTAAATTCAGTAGACCTTTGCGTGTTATTTGTGTTCATGCACCTGCAAATACATATAAGGGAAATATTTTAAAAATTCTTAAATCAAAGTAACTCAAACTAAACAAGATGCTAAACAAACAATCCTTGGTAATGACACCAAAAACTTGTTGAATGTAAACTAACTACTAGTTTTACGCTCAAAATCACAAGTATACGAGTCATAACTTGTAGTAGAAAAAGGATCTTGATCCCACAAGGATTTTACTTAGGCACCATTTAATGCAGGTTATTTTTTGTTTAAGAAATCGATTCAATCAAATTTAAAAAGATAAGTAGAATAAAGACAAAATAAAGGTAAAAGGAAACAATGTAACCTAAACCAAAATCAAAGATTAAAACTTGGAAGAAAATCAAGATTAAGAATTAGGACTTGTTATTATCCCTATTTGCTCCCCTCTAGTTAATTGATTCAATTTATGCTTGGCATAAGATTTTCTAAAATTTTAGCTACCCTCTCTCAAGGTGCAGCTAAATGTCGCTAGTTAAATAAATTAGGATTAAGTTTGGAATCTCTTGATGAGCAAAGCCTTTTCCTAAACATTTAACTAGATATGAAGCTATCCTATAGGTAGTGTATCAATCTATGGAAATCTCTTCCTAATAAATCGATAACTTGTTATTTATAGGTCTATTAAATGTCAAATCTCGTTGTACATTTAACATGAATTATAAAACTCACTCTCTTGATTTGTTGCAAGGTTTGAGCTCAATAAATAACACAAACATTTGTATTATTGAATCAACAACTGAAGGTTCAGAAATAGTTCAAACAACAAACCCTAAAAAATTATTTTAGCCAATCATAATGTCATTAACATCCCCAACAACCAAACAATCCATGATAAACATGTTAGAAGAGAAAATTAAAAGAAGAACTGGACAGGGCGAGCTCCTCCTTGCCCGAATCTAGAAAATCTATATGACGAAATGCTCTTTGCTTGATTGGGAATGAAAACCTTGATTCTCCACTTATCTCTAAGCTCTCATTCTATCTTTTAGATCCTGGAGACTAGTTTCCACGACACACCCAGCTCTAAGGATTTTGTGACATTATATATCATAAAATCCTTAAAAAATAAATGAAACCCGTGTGACTCCTTGGGTTCAACATCCCACAATCGTGGGTTAATGTGATAGAAACTTTCTCCATAGATTTCCCACAATCATGAGAAACATGCGCTTTTCCATGGTCATGGGTTCTTGTTCTTTAGCAGCTTCACTTCTCTTCTTTTCTCTTGGTCCCTAGCTTAATCACAAAGGTGTCCACCCTCCATTCCTCTACCAAAATGATCAATGCTTACCCTAAACCAACATCAATCACAAAAGAACAACCATGAAGATCAAACTAAATAAAAACACACAAAACAAGTCCTAAAATATAATAATACTAACCTATTATGCATGAAACACATGCCAAATACTTAGAAAAATACACATTAATGCACAACTGTCATAGTCCTCCTTGTATCTATGTTATAAATTAACAATGTTTAATTAGCACAATTATAGGCTTTCTTAAGTAAGCACAAAATATATAGTGGTGTGTGGTAGCACTTTATTCAATAGGTAATTCAAGGACTGAATTATGTTGAACTTCCATTTATAATTAAGATGAAACTGATATTATAAATCTACAAGCTTAAATTATTTTATATCATTTTTAAACAATAAAATTTTACTTTTGAAGTATAGTTTTAATTTTCAAATTAGGAGATTAAGTTTGAAACTTATACCTCTATCAGGTAGTAAAATTATGATTTAAAATTGGAATATTAAGTTCAAGTTTCTAACTGAAAGCTCCAAAAATATCTAAAAGAATAGTTCCCGTTTATTATTTCATCTTTGTTGTTTTAGTGAAAGAAATAAATTAATAAATTGAAATTGGATACTGTGACATAACTTTAAGAAAGAGATAAAATTATCTTCCTCAAATTGCATGAAGTTGCAAACATGAAAAGAGTCTCTTGACTTGGATTTCTTCATATATCACAAAAATGTTGTGCCCACTTTCTCTCTTGTTTATGTGTACGAGTATGATCAAATGTCAACTCCTATTGTAACTCTTAGATTCCCTTCTCTCTTTGTTTATGTCTGCCTCAAGTCTAAAAATTGTCTTCAGTACTTTCCATCACAATATTCCTTAACAAAATTTGTTTTTTCATGAAACATTTGATTTTTAGTTAAATGTGTAGCACTTTGACTATCACAAAAGACAATTGTCTCCCTTGAATCTAAACAAATCTCACTATATAAGCCTCACAATCAAATGACCTCTTTGACTGCGAGACTATCTCGCTCATCTCCATTTACTCAAGTCTTTATTGTAGCTTCATTTACTCAAGTCTTTATTATAGCTTAAGCAATTGTGTCCTAAAAGGTTAACTTTTAATGAACAACATAATATTTCAAGTAGAATACAAAACTAGTAAGTCATCTCATATGGTTAAGATCACCAGGAGAGTTTGAGTCAACATAACCATCTAAGATTCTATCGCTTCTTCCAAATTCCAAATATAGTTTGAGTCAATATAACCATTTAAGATTCTATTGCTTCTTCTAATTATCAAATAAGTATTAACTAAACCACACTAAAATCTAAAATTAAAATCCTCTTGATCTTTCAAATAATCATTAGGAAATATTTTAAAAAGTGTTTTAAACATATTTGGATTAAACATATTTGGATTAAACAAATTATATTTGAGTATTTGAAGTTGTTAAAATCATGTTTTTAGGGTGATTGGTTAACCTATATGTGTTAATTATCGCGTAATGTAGGATGAAGTTGTTAAATTTTATGTGTCATAAGTTGTAGCAGTATTGATTGATGTTTTGGTCATCCATTGTGGTGTATTAGTCAACTAGTGTTGCAATGGCTAGTGAATCTAGAGCTTTTAGTAGACATTAGTTAACCATTGCATTGAATATAGTTATCATAACGACTAATTCTTGACTCTAATGACTATTTTAGGTCATCCCAAAATACTATAAATAGGTGATTTCTCATTGATCTTTGCAAAAAAAAAAAGCTTTTCCTATACACACATTTCTAAGTTTTTTTTTAGTTATCTAAGCATTCATTGTCTCATTTTTTGTATATGAGCCTTTTGTAATTATTAAAGCATTCAAGAGAGCAATTTTTGAGTTGTAAGCTATTTTTTTATTTGTTTGAGATCATTGTATTGGAGTTATAAAAAGTGATTTGAGGTTCCTCTTTACCTTGAAGAAAGATTAAAAAGGAGGCTCCTCTTTATTAAAATAAAAGATTGGACAAAAGGTATTCTTTGCAATAAAAGAAGAACTATAATGAAAAGCCAAGACTAGTCTTAGGAGTGGACGTAGGCAATGATTATCTATAGAACCACCATAAATAGCTTTGTATTTCCATTCCCTTACTCTATATTATATTGCTTACAAATATAATTTAATTCATTTACTTTTACTTCTTTCTTTCATTTGTGATAATTTGGGGGCATTTTTTTTCTTAAGTTAGTAAACTTTAGTCAAAATCTTGAATTCACCCAATTCACCCCCCTCCCGAGTGCCATTAGGGAATAACAGTTTACTTTTATAAGAAAGGGGTTGGAAGATGCTATTTAATTGGAAAATGGATTAGCCTTTAATTCAAATTCAAAAGTTTGAAATGAAGGAACAATATCATCAATAATCAAAGGAGAAACAAGAAGATTCAGACTAAAAAAAACATTTTAATTGGTAGATTTGGATCAGATTATTGGAATCAAACTAAAAATATGGTGAAAAATTTTGACATGATCTTAGGTGTGAGCATATTTAGTGAAAATTACAACTTCTGAACTTCAAATATGTAAGGAAAATGTGCTAAAAGTTGTTTGAATCTTATCTTGACCAAATATAGGTGGGCATAAGTGAACTTATGTTTTGTGGGAACCAAAGAATAACAAAATAAAAAGATCTCCATATAAGATTAAAGTGGCTACAAATAGGGTCAAGGTGGAGGTGTAAATCATCAAAGTTTCATATGCATTTTCTAGGTTTTCACAAGATTTCCTTTTCCTCTCCCTAGTATATGTTGGACTAGATTTTCTCTACTGGGAGTTAGTTGTAATTATAGCCATTATAGGCTAATTTTCTTTATCTTAGTTGAAGGAAGTGAGCCTTTTGGAACTTTGAAGATTTGGAAGCAATTGGATCTTAATGTGAAGTGTTTCATTTATTCTTAAATTGGATTTTTTTCAAGCTTTTATTTTATGACTATTCTTGATCGATTTCTAACATGTGCAGTCAGTTTGTCAATTAAAATGATTATTTACTAGATTAAATACTAAATATGTAAAAGTTCAATTCTTTAATCATTTTTAGCAATTAAAAGTTTATAATTTGTTGCATCAGAAATCATTAACTTTTAGGAAAAATATTTAACTAGGTTAAATGCAACCACAAATGCTATCTTGCTTTGATGGTCTTTCTTTTCTTAATCTATTTAATTAAAATTTAGATCGTATCTAAGATTGTTAAACAATAAATGTTAATTGAATTATGTATTTTTGATTAGTTAATCTTAATAAAATACATATATTTAAAATCATATCAAACCTACGATTGATGAAATAATTGTTTTTTATGTCAATGATCAATCATAGCTCTAAAGGTGAAAACAACTGAAAGCCAAGGTTTGTTTTATTAATAGCTCTCTTTTATTATTTACATAATTCAATTTATTTTTCTTTATCATAAATTTTTTTTCATATTATCACAAAACCCTTTTGTTAAAATTTTCTTTTGTAACGATTGATGAACTAGATTTCCTTTTGAGATCGATTCCTACTTTCCTATATTACATTTATTTTATCAAAGGAAAATAAGACATAATTTTCGATACAGATGAAATTTCTACCAAATTTTGGTGTCATTGTTAATGAATTCCTAGTTTTCATGTTCATTAAGAGACCTTCGAAATTAGTTGATTTACAATATAATCCAAAGATCAAAATGACTACAAAAAATTTAAGGAAAGAAACAAAAACTTGAACTAGTGTAACATTATAATTACTAAAATTAAAAAGAAATAACAATTGAGAGTTACGAGAACTTGTCAGACCAGATTTAAACAATCTCACTTTAAAACTTTTCTAATCTTGATGCTAATGCTACTTTCGAACTAAAGTCTATTTTAATTCATTTGTTGCCAACTTTTTAAAGTATTATAAGTGAGAATCCATACAAGCATCTTCAAGAGTTCTATGTCGTATGTACAGGAATGAAGTTAAATGGTGTTGCTAAAGATTAAATTAAATTGCAAGCTTTCTCATTCTCTTTGGAAGACAATCCCAAAGATGGTTATATTACTTTCCATTCTCTAGTATCAACAAATGGAACAAAATGAAGAAACAACTTTTTGAAAAAAAAATCCAACTTTAAATTTTGTTAACATTCAAAGGAGATTTGTGACATTCGGTAACATATTTGAGAGTTTTTGTACGATTATTGCAAGCATTATAAAAATTTATGACCCAATTGTCTATACCACTACATTAGCAAACATCTCCTAATTTATATTTTTTAGAGGACTTTTACAACTGACAAGAGTTGTGCCGATGTTGCTAGTGGAGGACTTGTTAAAAAAAATACTAAATGAGGCTTGTACATTAATTGTTAACATGGAATTCAATTCCTAGTATCTAAGTGCTAGGTTGAACCACTCTCAACAACTTAATGAGGTAAACATTTCTTCTATTGAAAAATTTAAGGAAAATCTTAGTGCACTTATTTTTCAATTGGTCATAGAAAAATGGAGGTGACAATGGTTTATGAAATATGTTCAACAGTATGACACCCAATTAACATGTGCCCAACATGTCAAAAAGATTTTGTAAACTAAGAAAATGCAGTATGATGTTTTTTAGGACGACCTTAAAATCAATGTAATCCTTATTCAAACATGTATAATGTCTTTTTAACATGTTAATGCTTTAGTAAATCTCAACAACTAATTTTCAACAATATAGGTAACCAACCCTACAAGGAAGCCATAATAAGCCTAAAATGTAAAAAATTTTATAACAACCCTGCTATATAATTTCTAATTTTATATCAACTGTGTCTCCAAAAATCATAATGATAGATATTTTAAATAACAACAATATATTTATTTTTATTAATATTACTTATCACATATTTCATATATAAAAATATCCATAATTAATATAAAAAAAGATCATTTAATCTTTATATAAATGTAACATCCCGTTCCCAACTGAAGGGTGAGGACCTGAAATATTGTACAAGTGTGCTCAAGGAAAGACAAAGGAAATGCATTGGTTTTGTTCATGCATCTTATTAGCATACGTGCATTTACATAATGATTACTGGCTCATAAAGTGGTACATGAATTCATTGACAATTGCCAGGTATAAAAGATAGGAA
>JANZLF010000001.1:12478584-12495661 GCA_026546835.1 Erythroxylum foetidum | reverse complement strand
AAAAATTACAATTTATGCATATATGGAGGCCATATTATGTATGAACATACCGAGACTAGTTTACTCACTCATAACTCGTCCCGAAATACTATTTTACCCTTCTCATCGGTGATGGGATGTTACATGTCATGTGTTTATGATAAGAAATATTTGATGTATATGCAATTTTATAGTATTGTATTTGTTGTGAAAAGAGTTTGAGAGTAAACACTTATATGAAAAAGGAAACACTGTAAAGAATTTAACAGGACTTTGTGCATACTTTTGATTGAGATTGTCATAATTATCTATGTTCATATTTCATGGTAAAAATTGACTTTGATGTTTGTTGATGCTTAATTCTTTTTTGGTCTAAGTCTTATGTAGTACGCATAGTTTAATCTCAAAAGAGTGGTCAGGTAAAAAATTATTGGTTTATCTTGTTTTGATAGTTTTTTCATTTTCTGATGATAAGCAAAGATTATGTGTGGGAGAATTTGATATATCACAAATTTCTCCTAATTTTTAGCATTTAAATCATCCATAATCTTAATGTTTTCAAACTTATTATTTTCATTTAATCAAGAAAGGGACTAAAAGGTGCTATTTGATTGGAAAAAGGATTAACCCTTAATTCAAATTCAAAATTTTGAAATGAATCGGCAATATCATCAGTAATCAATGGAAAATCAAGAAGATTTAGGATAAAAAAAAATTTTAATTATCATATTTAGATCAGATTATTAACATTAAGTTGAAAATGTGACGAAACAATCTAGTGTGATCTTAGGCATAGGCATGTTTAGTGAAAATTGCAACTTCTAGATTTCAAACCTATAAGAGAAAAACATGTCCAAAGTTGTTTGCACCTTACCTTGGCCAAATATGGGTAGAAATCAATTACGTTATAATTTATGGGATCCCAAAGAATTACAAAAAAAAGATCTCCATATAGGATTAAAGTGGCTACAAATAGAGTCAAAGTGGAGGAGCAAAAGATCCAAATCACTACAGTTTTTCACCTTTCCATAAAGTCTCCTTTTCTTGTCTTTAGGGTTTTCTTTATTAGAAGTTAGTAATAGTTATCGCCATTGTTGACTAATTTTCTTTATCTTGGCTGAAGGAAGTGAAAGCTTTTTGGAACTTAAAATATTGAGAGAAATTGGGTCTTAATATGAAGTGTTTCATCTATTAATGTGTTGGATTGCTATTTTGTAATTTTGCTTAATGATTATTTTTGATTGATTTATAATATGTTCAATTAATTTATTGATTAAAATGATCATTTGCTAGATTAAATATTGAATACGTAAAAATTCAATTCTTTAATTATTTGTAATCACTAAGAGTTTTTAATTTGATGTATCATAAATTATTAACTTTTCGGAAAAGTATTTAATTAGGTTAAATGCAACTAGGAATTTGCATCATCTTGCTTCAGTGATCATTCTTTTTTTAAAGCGATTGTTTAATTAAATTTTAGGTCATACATAAAGTTGTTAAACAATAAGGATTAATTGAAATATGTGTTTTCGATTAGCTAATCTTAATGAAAGAAAATATTTAATATCACATCAAATATATGATTGATGAACTGATTATTTTTGTATCAATGATCAATCGTAATTCCAAGATGGAAATGACTAGAAGCCAAACCCTTAGGCTTGTTACCCAAGAACTTGTTGAGAAATACTGAAATGAAAGGAGCATAGGAGTTTGTCGATAGGTATTTGACCAAATATGATCATCCAATTCGTATAAAACCTATCACTAAAATACACCTAGAGGGAGATAGGCCTAAGCAGAATGAAAAGGGTTTTCTATGATGAGATAGGAAATGAAAATAATTCGCCCCATACAAGGTTTTTGATTAAGTAATTGTCTGATAATGAGCAAAGAATATCTATCTTTATGCTAAATAGGGTGTATTGAACTCATAATTCATTCGTTTTGTTGATAACTCTCATTTTATTATTTACAAAATTTAATTTATTTTTTTATCACAAAAATTTCTTATTATCACAAAGCCCTCTTTGTTAAATATTTTCTTTCATAACAATTGACTAATTATAATTACTTGTGGAATTGACTCCTACTTTTTAATATTACATTTATTTTATAGCAGGAATTTATGATTTAATTCAGAATACGTAGACATTTCCACCATAACTCGTAAAATGCACAAATATTGTGTATCATCAATGTGTTTAATTTATCTTCTTACACATGCAAACTAAATATTATGTATTATTGATCTGTTTAATTTGGGGAATGAGTTGCATAAACATTTTATAAGATGGTAAAAACAAATCAGTAATTTCAAATGAATTTTGATGACCAAAAATTATTCGGTGGCCAATGTGCTTGAAGATCAAACGTCACGCTTTGAGACCAAGCATTAGTAGCTGCAAGCACAATCAAACGTTATCATTGGTCTCCAAAAAGCGGCGGCCGAAACCCTCGTCACGGGAAAATTTCGGACAGATGTACGAGTATGACAATTGAAGCAAAACGTGATTTCGTACAAGGAACGAGCTGCCAGGAAGTATGCGCAAGATTCTCATGCATCTTTCGGACACAAGTGCATCTTTAGTCATGAAAGCAACAGGAGTCCACATCATGTTTCCTAGTACAACAGCCAGGATAAAAAGTCTCGAAGGTGGATGAAATCGTTCGTCTTTATGGTCCTACAAAAGTTGAAAACAAAGTAGCACTCACTTGAGGACGCAAGCCCACAAGACATGGAGGCACCAGTTTTAGAAGAACGTAACTTGGTGAAAAGGAAGATAAGTCTTGAGCAAACTTTTAAGTGCTATACACGATTGTGGACAAGAGTCACGGCCTGATTTCACAAGGTTAATTATATTTAAAAAAAAATTGTTATTTCAGTAATTTGTGGAAATTCAGTCCATTTTATTCCTGAATCAGGATTCATGTGCTTCAGGTATTTATAAAGTTGAGATAACATTACAATTCCTTTTATCCAAATTAACTAAATAAATCATCAAATCTAGTGAATTACTTTCCTACTCAGAGTCATTAAACTTGTACATATATTACAGGAAGTCAATGGACTTCAGGAGAGGGGCAACAATAACATAGCATCTACACTAGAGCTCACTAGAAGTCTTGAAGCTTTTGCATGCGTTAGAAGGTAAATTGTTACGCAAGTTATTTCTTTTCTTAGTTAAAACAGAAATTACTTTTTAAATTGGAAGGGGGCTGATAAGTAGTAACCACAAATAGATTATAAGCGGACGTGTATCAATATATCGCACATTTTGGCCTACCAATCATTTAGTTTTCTTAGTACCGACCTCGCAGCCAACCAATTAGGCAAAATGGGGCTCTAGTCATTTTCAAAAACACGAATATGATAGATATCTAATCTTGATTTTTTATTAATTGTTGATTAAGGCATGATTGCTTGTCTCGGTGAGAAGGGTTTTCTTCCTTACTTTGGATTGGACCCTTAATTATAAAAAGTCAACGCTAAATTTCCCTTTTCCCTCAGGCAGTCATGGACACACCTAACACGAAATTAATAATCACACATATTTATGGGTCATTTCAGAAAACCGACTAGGGTATATATTTTGTGGTAAAAGAATCAATCAACTCTTTAGCATTGAAGCAACTCAATGTTATGAATGTTAAGAAACTCTGACTCGCGACTAATGTCCAATGCGTATACTCTTTAGCAATTTTTCCGTGACTCCAACTCTAGACCTTGAGTTGTATTATATGTATTTTTACCTTCACACTTAAATATTTACTTAAGAGACATCAGAGATCAAAGACCTGTTTTAAATTATATGATCGGGATATAATCTTCCCCTTCTAAGTGAAGATAATATTTAAGGTGGAAATTAACTCTTTCCATTTCAAAATAAGAAAAAGCAAAAATATCGAGATGAAAGATACTCTTACCTATACTTTTTCTCGTAAAAGATCAAGTTATGTCTAATGAAGGCAGATGTTAATTTCATATTGTCTTTATGCCAATTATCACTTTGTTTCCAAAAAAAAAGAAGGGCTTAAGTTACATTTTGATGTTATGTCCAATGACATAGCATTTCGTATGCAGGGTAAGTACATCCTAGGATTTTTCTGTTACTTTCAACAAACATGTCATATCAAGGAATAAATACATGGGCAATTGGCTACACTCCACCATGATGTAATTGCTTTTGCAACGTTAGGTTATGATTGTTTATTACCATTTGAAAAGGAGAGAAATGGGATGTTGGAGGTATATGTATTAATTAATGAGTTCGCATTTTCTTTTCGGCCCTGGAAATGATAGAAATTGAGGAAAAGGAGTACAGATAATCGCCCTTTTAATGGTTTGCCTTCTTACGTGATAATATCCAAAATTTTCTTTTTTTTTTAAATGCGTAACATGAGCCTTAGTTTCGCAGTCTTGATCTAACATAAAAGTGAATAAACAAACAAAACACGAGAAATACTTGTTTTGCTTTTTATAACTTCAAACAAGTTTTTTGACTCTCAAATTTCTGAACTTTCTCGACGTCCTTTATTAAAGTCGATTAACTAGATGTCATTAATGTCTTTCTACAACTTTCTTATTCCGTTAACCTCTTAATGGGTCAGAAAATTTGACTGTTTATAACTTACTTAAACAAAAGCAAGAGACCTTAACTTATATATATAACAATCATATCGGCGCTCTCCATCACACGCTCAATTTATGTCCAACTCATACTAATTAGGGTCCATTTTCTTCACCAGACTTCAGCTCATTAAATCAGATTTTTTATCGGGCTATTTTATTTATTTTTTAACCAGATCAAATTCGAATCACTTAACCGTAAATTTAATAAAACCATAAAATCGTAATTAATTGTTGTCCAACCTTAGAAAAATTACTAACATTCTCCCCCTTGAACAATAATTAATTATAGTAGTTGTAACAGTAATAGAACCATTAAAAACGATTAAGCCAAATCACTGTATAGGCCCACCAAGTTTTAAAAAATCATTTGACCCAAAGTTAATGAAAGTCCATCATGTCATCCTGTAAGGCTTTCGATATCGAAAAATATCAAATCATGTGTCATGTGTGACATAGATCTAATATAATCGCATATATCTAATAACTCACTAACATGAATGAGATAATAGAGTGTGGTAAACTAGGATTATACTTGTATAATTTGAAATGTATTATCTTTTCGTTTGTAGGTCTCAATTGCTCTGAACTTTATAATAAACAACATTAGAGAAATTTGTTTTCTCTCACTAAATGCTAAAATGCATTAGAGAAAACCTATATGGGATTAAACACTTATATTGCCTCCTATGTCATATCAAATCTATGGATTTATACCTATATTTGTATGTGTCCTAATGACATAGGCTCATGGTCAATCTATATATATATGCCCAATAGCCTTCAAAATGCTTAAAATCAACACAGATCTTAAGACTTTCACTTATATTATGACATTATATAACAAAATGTATGACTGAGAACAAAATGATGATCATGTTTATTCATCAAACGTACTGTCATAATACATGAAAAACATACAAATGTACAAGGAAAAAACATAATGATCCTTAACTAATAGTATCTAAGGACATCAATACACTTATACTGTATACATGTCTCTCAAAAACGTGTGGGTGAATTCCTTTAGTCAAGGGATCAGCAAGCATATTCTCAGTTTTCAAATGCTCCACCTCAATGTCACCTTTCTGTATTAATTCCTTGATGGTCAAATACTTGACCTTCAAATGCTTAGACCCTTTGATGTTCTTATTGATGTTACTGAACAACAAAGCAGAAAGATTATTACAATATAATTAAATGAGTCCAGCCACTGAATCAACTACAAAAACTCATAAATCAAGTTTTAGAGCCAAACTACTTATGTAACAACCCTATAGCATGCCACAAACTCTGCATACATAGTCGAGGAAATCACCAGTGTCTGCTTGACACTCTTCCTCTTCCACAATACTACATCTACTAACATAAAAATATATCATAAAGTGAACTTTTTGTCATCTGGAAATATAACAAATCTGAATCTATACACCATATAAGGTTTAGATTGTTGACCCTTCTGTATGTCAACATAGTTCCTTTTAAATATCTCAACACTCGTTTAATTGCATTTTAGTAGTCTATTCCTGGTTTAACCAGACATCTTCTTAGCAGTCCAATAGTAATTTCAATGTCAAGTCTAGTGTACACCTAGGCATACATCAGGCTGCCAATCATATTAGAATAAGTCACAATCTTCATAGCCTCTCTCTCTCTACATCATTCTTTAGACACTATGCCAAAGCTAATCTCTCTCTAAGAGTGATAGAAGCTACAATAGGTTTACAATAAGTCATATTAAACCTTTGCAACACTTATTTAATGTATGCTTTATGTGAGAAGACTAATGAGTGTCAAGCCCTGTCCTGGTAAATCTGAATACCAAGGACGAAAGAAGCTTCTTTGAGATCCTTCATGTCAAAATGCTTGGCCAAAACTTACTTAACCTCATGCACCATGGTTAAGTCATTTGATGCAAACAAGATATCATCCTCATATAAAAGTAGACAGATAACTTTACTACCCTTTACCTTGTAATATAAACATCTTTCAACTTTATAAAGCCAAAAAAGTTAACAACCTCATTAAACTTAAGATACCACTGTCTAGAAGCTTGTTTCAAATCATATATTGCTTTTATTAGTTTACAAACTTTATCAACATTTTCTTGATCCTAAAATCATGTAGGTTTTTCCATATGAACATCTTCACAAAGGTCTCCATTCAGGAAAGCAGTTTCAACATCTATCTGATATAGCTCTATATTATAATGAGTTACTATTTCCATGATAACTCTAAATGCATCCTTAGAGGACACAGGAGAAAAGTTAATATTAAAGTCAATTCCTTCTCTCTGAGGGAATCCTCTGACAACCAACCAAGCTTTAAATCACTCAACTTTACCTTGAGAGTCCTTTTTGGTCTTGGAAAGCTAGTTACAACTGATAGGTTTGCAATTATGAGGTAACTCAACAAGCTCCATACCTTATTATGCTTTATAGATTGTATCTCATTTTTCATTACATCCCACCACAACTCTGCATAGGGTCCAAAAACAACTTCTGAAAAAGTAACTAGATTAATAACATGTCCTATATTATAGTCTTGTTCACTAAATAGACTATATAATAAGATGAAATAGTAGGTCTTCTCACTCTAATAGATCTTCTTAACTGAACTAGTTCTTGCACCTTAGGAACCTCAGTTTGTACAAGTATAGGTTCTCATTCCTGTGCTGGTATGGTATCAGAACCTTTGTCCACTGATTCTGACTGTATGAGTGATGGATATGAAATAACTATAGTATCCATCCTACTATCATCTGAAGGGCTAGAAAGACCGCCCTCATCATAGATATCATATTCCGAAAACTTAGTTATTTGTAATGCCATAATTCTAGATCCTCCTCCTCTACAATAAAATCTATATCCCTTAGAGTGGTCGAGATATCCAATAAAATAGCAATAAGTAGAACAATAATGCAACTTTTTTTCATAAGGATTATATAAACATACCTTAGCAGGGCATCCCCAAACACGAATGTGGGCAAAGTTGGGCCTCCACCCTTTCTAGAGTTCAAATAGCATCTATGAAACTGATTTGCTTGGGACTCTGTTATGTATATACAAGGCAATCTTTATGGTTTCATCTCAAACATAGTCAAGTAAATTAATCATGCTTTGCATTGACCTCATTATGTCCTTTAGGGTGATATTACACCTTTCGGCTACATCATTTTGCTTAGGACTACTTGGAATAGTGAACTAGGCCACTATTCCACATAATTTCACATATATGAAAAACAAACCCTTTTTTGTCCTAAAATCCCATGTTTGCCATAATATTCTCCTCAATTGTCAGATCTGACAATGTTGACAGACCTTCCTAATTGGTTCTTAACTTCACCCTTAATAAAAGTTCTCAAGAACTTCATACTTTTCTTTAAGTAAGAATACATAACTATAATGGGAATACTCATTAATAAAAGTTACAAAAATATCTAGAATTATACAATGTAACTGTATAAGGTCCACAAATATCTGTATGTATGAGATCTAACAAGCCAAAAGCATGAGTCGACAATTTTTTCTTTATTTTAGTTAACTTACCCCTGCAATAGTCAACATATGTTTCTAGATCATTGAAATCTAAAGTTGGCAGAAGGTTTTCCTTAATCAACATAAATTTGGGATAATAATGATACTTAAAGCCACAAATAGTATTTGTACCGAAAATTTTATCACACATATCATAAAACAGTTGTGGGTTAAATACATAATATATGTAGATAGATCACTTAAGCAATGGCTTCGTCCATTTAATATCTTTATGCACATCTCAAAATCTCATATAAGGCCAACATCTATAGGCAACAAATCCAAGCACAAGACCAGGGACATCTCCAAATATACAAGTAAAACAATTTAAATATTAACTTGAAAGATCACTGTAGTAACTATATTCTCATTTGTACCTAAATGGATCCACAAACATAAGGGATACATCTTTATGTCATCATCACATTTTGTATGGGCATATAATACGTGATAATGTAACTTTAATAAATGCAAATCCTTATTTCATTCTCATTATCACATATCAGTATTGAAAACATTATCAATTAATTTTATTTGAGAATTCATTACAAGAAAAATCTCAATCGGAGTGACAATCATGCAATACCGAACAATAAACACACCACATAAGATACCAAAACCACATGTACCTCTTTATTTTCAAGTCCAAAACATGAAATTTCACTCAAATTTGGCTTTAATAACCTTTGTTTGTTTTTTCTGAAGTTAAACCTTATTTATTACCAATGTCATATATAAATCTAGAAAAAAAATAAAACTCATTTTATGAATTCATGGAATCCTAAACTGACCCAAAATGACCCGAGGTATCATTTAGTGAATTCTAAATTTTTTTTACTGTTATTGTAGTGATGAAATCAATACAAACGGTGGCTGGAGGGCTAATACAACCTACATGCCACATTTGACCTTCTCTCTAGATTCGTCAGGTGCTTGTGTCGCACGGGCCATATGTGCGCCGATTCCATAATCCAACACATGTGCCCACCGCCCCTGAAAGGTGGAAGTTCTTGAGGTGTGCTTGGTCGACTGTTTCTATCTCCTCTTTTGTCAAAAAATGGCATTTTTTGGCAACTTTCAAGCGAGTTTTTCTCCTTCTAAAGCTCATTTTCAGCCCGTTTTTCAATGCCAAACACATTCATCATCAATTCACACAACCATACGTAGTTTAAAACGTAAAAACAGATTGATTTCTCCGAGTTCTTTATGGAGAAAATCCAAAAGAACTTTGTTTTCATTCACACAATCACATTACTGTTATGATACCACGTGTAATGTGTAATATAAGCCTTAGTTATGTGCTCAGAATCTAACATGAAAGTGAATAAATGAAGAAAATACAAAAAATACTTTTTTTTGTTTTCCATAAATTCAAATAAGCTTTTCAAATCTGATGCCTGCTTTTACAATTAACCGACATAACTGATCATATCAGTCCCGTTATTTGATAATTTTTTATAGATTATGCAGATTAATAAGAACACAGGTGAATCATGATTAGGAAGAGAAAGATAATTCTTTTGAATTATTTTTAGACTTTATGTGAATTTTATATTTTCGAAAATATAGATTAGTTGAATTAAACATAAGTTAGTTATCATTTAATGGTTAATACAAAATTAGAAGCTAAACAAAAAAATTAAAAAAGTGTATTCTATTTCATTATTTTAAATTTTGTTACCATACCTCTTAAGTCGTGAACGGATATCTATGAACCGTCACCAGCTACCCCATGCCTGAATTAAGTGTATGTATACTCTCAGCCTCAACAAAATTCATAAAGTTGTATTGAAGATGGGTAGCACTAATAATAGAAATAATTGCACCAATAATTTCTTGGTATGAATGAATGTACATGACCAACTAGGAATTTCTTTATGATATGCAACCATCAATTAATATATTCAAACTTAGACTTAACCACATGATAAAAAGAAGTGCCTCCTTTGTCCTTACTAGCTGAATGGTATGTAAGTAGACGTACGATAGGAATAAATGGTTCATTCACTGGCAACAAAATAATGTTGTGGGCAATGTTACTAAATCCCAAAAAAGGAAATTGGTCTCTTGGTTATTTAATTCATTTCGCAAGACGGGTTTTGGCAGTTCATTAAAAGTAGATAATTGCTAATCCAAGTCGTATCTTTCATAGTGAAGACTTGTTAAACAACCAAAATGACATTAAATTTCTATTACAAATCAAGAAAGCTACCACTCTATACAGAAGAGCTGAGAAAGTTTTACCATTTGCATCTCAAGTTTGTACTCGGGGATGGATCCAAGAGAAGATTATCACGGGACTGTAATGAGCTATTGAAAAGTGAACACCTCATATACCTTGCATGTGCAACTATGCCATATGTGTCAATGGTAACTCCATGCATATGCATCATAGGACACGAATTATGCACCCGTGTCACATAGAGAGATGTCGGGAGTGAATCATTTTGTCAACAAACTTTCCAGAGCATGCAAGAAAGTTAGATTGCGGCGAGATAGATTAGGTTAATAGGAGAGATAGATTAGGTTAATAGAAGGGCAGGTGAGTGCATTTACTTTCTTTTTTTATATATAAATAAGAAAATACTCGTGCACCTATACTGATCTTCTCAAAGGCAGTACAGGTATAATTTGTTAAAAACTTTTTTCCTATTATTTTCTCTTCTCAGTGGAATTTAATGTTCCTAGAGTCCGTTAGGCAAAAGATGGTCCCGCATTGCACATGAAATCAATCCCGATTTCAGATAGTCTGTTGAATGCAAATAGTTGATGCTTTGATACAGGGTGGAAAATATGTATGCTCGAGTATATAAATATGTACCCCAATTATGCGTTACAACCAGCAGAGAATTAGGGAGTTTTCCTTGCTCCTCTTTCCGTCTCTCCACTCTTGTCCAGTCACAGTGAGGTCAAGCATAGAGCATCAGTGAGATAGGAGAAGAGTGTCATGGGTAGGAGTCCCTGTTGTGCAAAGGAAGGTTTGAACAGAGGGGCATGGACAGCTAGTGAAGACAAGGTACTCATAGATTACATTAAGATCCATGGTGAAGGGAAATGGAGAAATCTACCCTGGAACGCAGGTTTGTGGATTATCGCACAACAATATAAATTTTAAAAAAGTCCCACCATAAGTTACTGTCTGATGACAAATTTTCAGGTCTGAAGAGATGCGGCAAGAGTTGCAGACTCAGATGGTTAAATTACTTAAAACCTGATATAAAGAGAGGCAATATAACAAATGATGAAGAGGAACTTATTATCAGGCTTCACAAGCTCCTAGGAAACAGGTGCAAGATTTTCTCCTTCCCTGATCTTAATTTAACCAACATTTTATGTTTATATCCACATACAGCGTATATATGATGAATTTTCAAGTCCTAGACTTTGGCAGATCATTCTCATGATTAGTGGTGCTTTTACACTTTCCATGTTCCCAAAAATTTCAGCAACCATTTTAAGTGATGTGATTGCTTTTGGGTCTGGAGACTCCTTAATAAACCATTTCACTGAGATCAAAAGAAACTGAGATGCGGCCATTGATCATCAACCCCTATTAATTCTTGGATTGGTGCAGGTGGTCCTTAATAGCAGGGAGGCTTCCAGGGCGAACAGACAATGAAATCAAGAACTACTGGAACACCAAAATCGGCAAGAAATTGAAAACTCAACAATGTCAAAAAAATTCTACTCATTTTAATCAAGCACATGACAAAACGAACCTCCATGCGCTAAAATCATCTGGCCGACCAATGAAAGTGAAAGGTAATGTCAGTCCTATCAGGACAAAAGCGTCAAGATGCAGGAGAGTTGTGATGCCACCTGAACTACAGTACAATGACGGACAATGGCAGACTAAGTCAACAATGGGGACATCTACGTCTCTGTTGCATGAAATTTCATCACTTTCTCAGCCGATTCCTGATAAGGACAATTCGACGACAGATTTCATGTTGGATTTTCAGATGGATGAACAGCTTCTTTCGGATTTACTGAACATGGACTTTTTGCAGCCAAATGGCTTTGATAATGGAGTGGTGAGCGACGACAATAACACGTGCGACGACTATGGCCTGTTATCTTCAAATTCTAGCCGAACTGACATGCTCGCAGACGACGCAGTTCGTGACTCAGATTTATGTCAATGGCTTCCATGAACGAACCCGAATTGAACTGGATTAAAGACTGAAATTTAATTTAAAAATTTATGAAAAATATGTTGGTCGAAAACCGAGTGCTCATAACAGTCGCTCAACTTCTGATCATGTCTGCTGGCTGCATCTCACTATGTATGACGTATGTGTTGATAATGTTTTGAAGTGTGGAAAAGACATGATATGATATCAGATAATATCATGTCTTTTCATCCTGTTACTGAATTATTTTACGCTTAAAAAGAATGGAATGCTGAGTACATGATATTTAAGGTGTAGCCAATAGGGAATACCGTGGGTAGAACTGTTGTAATTTGGTTGCAACTTGCAAAGCAGTGTATTGTCCGTTGACGGGCATAATGTGCAGTATATAGGTTCACGTTGACGGCTAGGATTTTAATCTTGGGAGTAAAGAATTTAATTTTGTAAGGGTTATAGTTTTATTTAGTTTATATATATATATTCTGAAAAAAAATTTAATTTTATAAAGATTATAGCCCTTGTTAGTCCCACCTGGATCCATCCTGGGTTGATGGAAACCATGTACTTTACTGGCAGATTCCATCTTCCTAAAAGTCTGGAAATTCTAGAAAAATTGCATTGAAATTATAACGTTTTCTCTTGCAGCAGGGGAAAATACAAGTAATCGCAGACGCTCGCTCTCAAACATGAGCGAAACAACGAGAATTGCCATGCACACGAGGACAGACAAACCCACAGAGACCCATGTGCTAATAAGGGGTTGTGGTCTGAAATTAAGATGGTCCATGATATAGAAGAGAAAAGTGGGTGAAAAGTTGGTGCATCTCTATTAAATTCAAGTTTCATTTAATAACTTCTTGCTGGAGTTCCATGCCCAAGATTTATAGCGAATTTGAAAGGCCCGTTTGCTGGAAGTGAAGTCGTAAATTAAACTTTATTGTGACTCGTCACTTTGTTTTTCGATTCCCCGATCAAAAGTACTTTGGTTCACACTTGGCTTTCTCTTCCTTGAGAACGAGTGTCATGACTTCATAGTTTACCACCATGAGCTAGCGCAGCGTTCAAGACGGGCATGCCTTTTATGGTTGTTTGAAGTCTTCCCTTGGACCTACAAATAATGCCACTGGACCATCAATCACAGATGCCAAATTATAAAACAATCAAGTGGAGAAGCAATAAATATAATCTGCTATATGTGACTTGTGTTGCATCCAATTAAGTTTCAGGAGACGTAGAGATCTTAACCTACAAATAATGCCCATGAACCTTCAAACAACGATGTCATATTGCAAAAAACAATATTGTAAATAAACATTATAGATGTCACGTTACATTCTTATGTACTCATTTCCTGTACATAAGATATGTCTAGGTTTCAGGATATTGGAAATCATTTTCTCCAGAAAACATCTGTTTATAGCTTGTCAAACAGGGCAGCCAGATTTTTTATTTTTATGTTGTTTGCTTCTGCTTACACCAACTGTATCGAGATTGATAAAAAGCAAATCCTACTTGACAATAACATAAGAAATAAAGCATTTCATTTGCTAACCAAAAAGTGTAACACATTTGGAAATAAAGTGATCTAAGAAATACAACCATATACAGCTAATCTTTGATTCCAATAATGTTGCTGAAAACAATAGATATTTAAGCAGAACACAAATTTTTTAACCTGACAAAAGAGTAGCCTAGTTTGTCTCTTTCGTTCCGATCAATGAAAGGTTAGGATCATGATTTAGTTTTCATAAGCCTCCTTTGATTCCTTATTAAAAGTAGACATTCTTGTCGCTTATACGTCCTTCAATTCTGTAGTGGATTGTCAGAATCATTGGATTATTAATTTGTAGGACGGCTTTCCTATATATATATATATTCCAAACCACAGAGCCATCATTCATTATATCAATGCATCAAGTTGATTTCATGCCATTGGTCGATTAAAAATACATCTTCATTTCAGAAGAATTTTTAATTTAACTGTACATGTATAGATGAATAACGATTTAAGAAGGTAATAGATATTCTAACGTGCAAGCAAGCACATGTTGACCTCTTTAGTTTGTTAATTGGCATTCATATGTTAGTACCTCATATTTTCGTAAACTTTCAAGGTAAACTTAGAAAGGGAAAGGGCCATACTCAATACTAAGTCTACGTAGAGAAGACATTAGTAATTGATTAATTAATTATTTATTTAATGAAAATATAATAATAACATTCACTAATAAACAGCCATTTTCAAATCACTCTCTAGAATTTCATTGTTTCTCTTTTAAATTAATATTGTTTTTTTAGTTTCTTTTAACGTAACTAACAAAAATCACTATAATCATTGAAACTAAAAGTAGAATATTGTTAAAGAAATGAAATTTGTATTTCATCACATATGGTTAGAGGAGCTATGCTTAGTGGATTAGGTAAAGAAAATGTGTGATGTTTAATAAATCACAACTTGAGCTTTTAAAATGAAACGCTTTAAAGATCAACTTTTATGTTAATATATCAATTGTCACTCATTCATTCCAGAGCTAACGCTAAAGAGGTAGGGTTGATTAGATAAATAAAACTAAGAAAGTTATACATTCAAAAGTGTACACATGACATATGGAACTTTTGGCAAAATGAAATTCATGGTTTATGTTTCATTTTGGGTTATTATTAACATAGTTGAGGCATTAAATAAATTTAATTGACTATTCAACTCACTTGTGCTTTTGAGCTCTTAGTTTAAGTAACAAAAGATCATAGTATTAAAGTGTGTCATCTTAGTGTATCTTCTTGAACCTTTCTTTTCTTAAATAATCTCAACTACTAATTTGCATTTGTCGAAAGTGATGATCTTATTCTACATGATAAGTAAGGAATTGAGTTTGTAATAACTTAAAGAGTGGGTTCCAATCCCTTTTATCTTTTTGGGTGAAAGATTGGAGAGTCCTTATTCACTTATAAATTTGACAAGAAAAAAGTTTTTATTCATAATTTTTTTGTTTTAATCTTAATCGTTGAAATCTAATATACTTAAAAGTCATTCCATTTCTAACTAATAGACTCATATGTAAAATCCTCCATGCCCTATTCTGCGACCTGAGCTACCACTCATTAGCACCTTAAAAACAACATCTAATTTTAGCAACCAACTGTTTATCATTTAGGCCCTTCAATTGAGTTCTCTTGTTTGGTCTTGTTTTAATTGAGTTAACAATGACTCCTAAGTTGCCGAGTTTTGTTAGTGAAGATGGCAACTTTGCACTTATTTAGTAAATTAAGACGATATTATATTTGGGTAATTATAGATTTTCTCTAAGATATTAATTGTGGTTTTATTTGATATAGCAGTTGTTTAACTTAAGGTTACTAATGATACTCCTATACTCGAGCAAAATAAGTTCAAGGTATGATCTTCTTTTGTTCTTTATGTCAAAATAGATGCAAAAAGTTTGATATTTATTAATATGGTGATTGTAACATCCCGTCACTGATGGGATGAGTACAGTTCATTTTACACGTATTTTTGCATGTGCATGTATTATTGAATTATGTATAATTGGCAATTAGTGTACTGGTATTCGTACGTACATACATGTATGACATAATTCCGGTGTGAGTTTGGATAACTTGGATTTGGAGATGATTAGGGCAAGTGTGATAATTAGGTCAAATTAGGTTCGAGAATTGAATTTGAGTTAGAAATGAAATTTAGGAAATTGAATCATAAAATTAGAGTATACGATTATGAGTTTCCTATTTTTGAGGATTTATAGAAATTTTTCTGGAATTCTCGGAGTATTAGGTCCAGACCGGAAAATTCACATAATGACTGGTTAATTGAGTTCCGGTTTCGAGATTGATTGAAAATTTGTATGAAATAATTATTAGGAGTTATTATTCATAGTTATTGGAATTCGGGAGAAATTAGAATTAGAATTTGGATCGAGGTGGTTCGGATTTGGCCCTGTGACATTTAATTGCCAAACAAGCCTTATTAATCCTTTAATATATAAAGCTTAACCTTTGAATTTTGCTCCACGATTTCTTCTTGCCTTTGACAGAAAATTTGTCTTCCTTCTTCCATCATCGTGAATCCTTCTTTGATTTGCTTATAGGTTCTTTCTTGCTAATTTCTTCCTCTCCATTCTTGAATCTATCCTTGAGTTGGGTGTTGTAAAAGATGAAAATGGGTTTTGCTTGGGTGATTGCCGTGGGTGTGTGAGTTGGAGTTTGGTATGATCCGTGAAGATTTGAGGTTTTAATCAAGTAAGTTACTTTCTTTCTTGCCTTATGTATTTTGATTGGTTGATTTATAGAGTTATTTGGATGATTTAATTTGAATATTTAAGGATTTGGCATTTAGGGTTTCCGACGGGTATTTTCGTTGATTTTAGGGTTGAAATTTTAGGAATTTTGGTTGTTTGATGAAATAGAGGTAAGGATTAGTGGTATGATGTGTATGGAATTATTTGAGAGTGGTTTGATAGGAGAAAATTCAGATTTGGAGTTGTTATCAGTCAAAAATCTGGGAATTTCTGGGTTTTCTGGGCGTGTCTGCGATTGCACGCCGCGGCGTATGAAGAACACGCCGCGGCGAGCAAGATTGCTCCGCACGCCGCGACGAGCGCGGAAGGCGCGCTGCGGCGAGCTAGAGAGGCGCACGTCGTGACGTACGCGGTGCGTACACTGCGGCGAAGGACGTGTGGTTCGCCGTTGTCGGACCCCGCTCCCGGAGCCCGACTTTCATAGTCCTGAAACTTGTGCTTATAGACTTGCAGGATTCTTAACCAACCATTCACTTACTT
>JANZLF010000001.1:12444304-12463646 GCA_026546835.1 Erythroxylum foetidum | reverse complement strand
GATGTCGGCTCCGTTTGTTAAGTTTCGTTTCGCTCCGATGATGCGATTTGTATTCCAATTAGCGATCTCTCGCTTTTTGATTTTTCGTCTTTCCGTTCCGTTTTTCGGTTGGGATCCGGTTCCCGGATCGGGTCCCAAGATATAGGTTTAGGATCCATCCATTTTTCTTCTTTTCTTACTCAAGTAGCCTACTCACTTTCTACAATGAACTTAAGGTACCAGGTTTCTGGATTTCATCTCGTGGAATTTACTTTAAAATTATTTGATTGGACAACAATAGTGTTAGAGTAGTGCTCTAAAAGTAATCACTATTTTTGTATAAACTTTATTTTGATTAATAAAGAACAAGAAAATTTTTCATTATTTTGATGTTCATTTATTTATGAATTGATGTCAATCCTAAATCGAATTAATAAAGTCTGTGATACAAAATATAGCATGAAGGAAATCATGATGAGATCATGATAATGAGATTCCTATTATGTGCAATTATATTAGTATCTACATTATCCCTAGTCATAGGATATATATCACAGGACATTATTATTCCAGATAGACTAGCACATGTTATACTCATTGATTTGATCAAGCAGTGAATCTAACAAACTATAAGCATGAGATGTTTAGAGTTAACATGTAGATGCTTATTAAGAGTTGTAAGTACATCGGATGACCTACTATGAGATTATCATAAGGATTATAAATAAAATGTCAATGATTAATCTCATTATAGCAATACTGTAAATATCCTTAGACTTGAGGTACTCAAGGATATCTTAGATACTGATCATATGCTTTGATATCATTCCTTGTTGCCTTAAGACAACGTCGCTCATAAGGTGGTGTTGGGTACAGCTATTGGTATTTGAATGTAATTAGGTAGTCAATAAAGGATTCACCACTCTTGATAGAAAGATATGACACCCACAACCTCTTGACAGGGTCATTTGTTGGACCCCGAACCTTGAGTGAAAATTAGAAATCTGAAAATGAAAGTATATGAATGTTTTGGTATATAAAGTGTGTTATAGATGTTANNNNAAAAAATTGCATACTTTATGGCGACAGAAAGCTTTTAACAGACACTACAAGTTTCATGTAGATCATTTTCTCAAATTTTACCTAAATCAAAAAGTCAACTTTTATAACCAAAAAGTCAAACTTTCCTAATTCGACAAATTTTCACGCTTTTTTTCTTTATTTCTTAATTTCAACTTCCATTTCAATTTACTCATTCACTTTACTCTCATAATTCATTCAAATTTACTCAATTATCAAAGTCCTCAAATCTTTTCTCATCAATTTTCCTTAAGGCACAAGACACCTATAACACAATTCATATCCAAAACACTCATTGAATTTCATTTCATATCTCTAAATTGTCACTTAAGGATCGGGGTCCAACAGCCACGATCGTAACCGAAGTCAAAGCTGTCAGTTAAGTAGGCCACGATCGCGGCTGAAGGCTCGACAGATGTATATAAGTGAGTTCTCTACTTATATATAAAAGAACTAACCAGTCATAAACACACTCAAGTAAGAGAATAAGGTGTCTAGAAGAGTTCTAGAGTAAGAGAGAAGTGTTTTGAGTTTTTTTATGCAATTTATGCAATTGTTGCATGAATCAAAGTGCATGCAACATAGCCTTGATCTTTCTCTGCATTAAAGCATCTACTTGAACTCATCTAGTTTGGTGCCCTAACCACCCTTACATATTGTTTTTTCTTCATCTTTGCGTATTTTTGAGTGATCAAGGAAGGGTTTGGTGTTTGCAATAACCAAAATAAAGAGAAGAATCAAGAAAGGAGGAGAATCAAAAGGTACATGTACTATTATAACATGTTTATATAATTTGTTTATGCATGCACTTGAGATTCTGGCTTTTTGGGAGGTCATGAGGTCGAAATTCAGATTCCAACACTTGCGCTGCTTTATCGTGCATATAATGCACGAATCCATGTCTCCCCCTATAAATAGTACCCGTAACATGTTCAAGAAAATGATGTATTACTGAAAAATATTCAGAAAAATATATTATCAACTTTTAGGTACAAAATTGATTCTAAGACTATCTTAAAGACTTTTACTACAATGCTTAATGGTCATCTTGTTCCCTTTTGGATTGTAGTTTATCAAGCTTTCTCTTCTACTAGCAATTTTAGTTCAATGCATTATAAATTGTAAAATGATTATCATTTACATGTTTTCTAACATTGATTATTATATAGGATTATGCTAAATCAACTAAAATTTACTTACAATAATTGTTTTTTTCAATCTAAACAACTCCAGATGTATGAAACCTCCTTCCGTATCTTAACTACATTTATTTATAATTAACACAAAATTGATTCTCAATAGGTACCATTGGAATTATTTTTTTTTTGGCAAAGCAAAAACACTGCCAGTATGAGTAATCTATTGACCAGAAAATTATGTTTTATATAGTTTGAATAGGAGTGTAATTAAGCTTATGGGACTGCCAGAGATTGTGTACAAACATGTCTATCTTGGCTAGTTTGATAGTTGGTGAATTTGTTGAGATCCATTTTAAATTTTGTTTGATTGTGATTTTTATTCTTTGTACAATACAAGAGAGTAAAAGACTAAATGAAAGTATTGATAGCAAAATTAGCAAATTGGAAGTGGTAAACGTTACATGCCAAGACAAATTGAGGTAGGATGTTGGAAGTACCACATTTCACTGACAAGGTGAAGAGGAAATGTACATTGTACTAGTCTTCTAATCAATTGACTTTCAATATAACAGTGTACGATTGTTCTTTGTCATGATCTATAGGAGAATGTACGATTGTTTTTATTTTGTTCGATAACATCTTAAATGCCAACTCCTTAATTATCATCAAGTAATCAACAATCTAAAGAAAGTGTTGCATAACTATGTTGTCTGGGTCTCAAGGATTATATAAAGGGCACGACATTCTTCCTGCATACATGCACCCTTTCCATCAGTTAGCTGATCATATCCACATAAGAAATTTAAGAGGCACGTGCTTTGTTCCTTATCTTTCTAACTCCATGTGCTCATGTGCCAATATATCTGAAAGTTCTTCGGGGACAATCATGTATATATAACACGGGTTACTGCATAAAACACGAGACTAGGAAAAGGAAGATTATGGCTTGCCTAGGCTAAATGGCTATCTCCTCTAACATAACCCAAACTCACTCACCCAGAAAGGATCTTCATTGGAGAAATCAAAGAGATCATCCATATTAAAGCCGATATTCATGACGTCTTCAGTTCCCTTCTTAGATGGGTTGATGTTATCTTCCCTCTTCTCCACATGGACCTTCTCTACTGTCGGCTTTTCAGCTTCCGAGTGTTCTCTGTTCGAAGCTCCACTTTGCTCCTTTGCTTGTTTTATTTTCTTGCTCAAACGAGAATTCCAATAGTTCTTGATCTCGTTGTCTGTTCTTCCTGGTAATCTTCCAGCGATCAACGACCACCTATAATATGAAAGTAAAAGATCCATCAGGATTTGTACTAGAACTATTCAAGAACCAAAACTTGCTGACTGTTGGACGGCGGACACAACACTCACGTGACTGAACAAAACTAACAGGACTAAGAGCTTATGTATGAATGTACCCAGTTGGATGATCAAATTACCGGTTCCCAAGTAGTTTATGAAGCCTTAGTATCAAGTCCTCTTCTTGGTCTGAGATATTGCCCCTCTTGATATTAGGCCTCAAATAATTTAACCATCTTAGCCTGCAACTCTTACCACATCTGTTAAGACCTGCAAGGCCGCTCAACACATTCAAAGTTTAATTCAATCAAAAAGAGCTGATTTCTACTTCCATCCGATACCAGAATACGTTAAGATCTTAAACTAAGTACCTGCTTTTGCTGCAACAGTTCTCCACCTTTTTGCACCCTGAACAGCAATTACCTCAGCCAATTTTCTATCTTCCTCTGTTGTCCATCCTCCTTTGTTGATTTTCTTCTTGGTGGGCGTGGCTTTCATTGGCTTACCTTCTCTTTTCACCACCTCACGTGTCATTGCGGCAATCACTCTTCTTTTTGGTATAACTGTATGTCGGGCTCTGAGCGATGTTATTATTTCTTTAGTTAGTTTTATGCAGCTGCACTACTGGTATAGACTACTGTGGCATCAAACCTTCGTGGTGGGAGAGAAAGAACTCAACCACCACTTATATATTATGTGACTGAGAGGGACTGAAAAAAAGGTCCAACTCACCACATAAAGATAGTGATCATGGAGTTCATGATTGAGCAATTGAAAGTGTCATAAAGTTTACAATCCATCAATTTTTTGATCCAAGTGCGCTTATACCTGCTCTTGGACAAAAGTAGAAGAGCAAGGTATGTGGTAAAAGTTGCCAAAACTGAGGGTAAACAAGTAGCAATAATGGTGGGAAGTGTTGTTCATATTTAAGGCGCTTATGTACTTTGTGGTAATGGCTATAACATGGATGAATTCAATTCTATCAAAACATTTGGCTTTGGTTTCTTGCATGTTCAAACTATTATAATTTAGGCATGCAGTTCTGGTCCAAAAGATTTGATGACAAAAGGGTATTGCCTATAGAAAGAGACAAGACATAATTGTATTGAATAACAGCTAAATTTGTCTATAAAAGGTGTGCTTTTCAGTGCCATGAAAAAGAGGAATAATTTTAGTTGGTTGAGTACTTTCTTTCCCATGTATTGAATCACAAGACAAGATTCCCTTCTGCTTTCTTTTGTTTGAACCCTTTTTTTTATTTTTTTATAGAATCTTTTCAACTTTACTTCTCATAAGTTTATTTCACATCAAAGCCCAACGAATACTTGATTTCCAAAATTTTATACTTCTTGTAGTCTCAACCAGTCCTTACTCTTAATATGTATTATTCAGGAGTAATTAATGCATTTATATGCTTACTGAAATTACTCAATCATTGAAACAGAAACATCAACAATTAAGTGACTAAACATTTTAGACCTCATTTTCAGTAATTATATAAATATTGCAAAATATGCAAATCTTGATTTGATTCTGTCAGCAAGTTGTAAATGGTTGTACAGGACAAATTTGATTGCGACCACCTTTTCTTCCTGTTCTTGTCCTTCCTTCTTCCTTCCTTTTTTTTTTCTTTTTGGCACGCCACTGATCATGCAAATCGAAAGGTGTGACAACTGCATAGTTCAGAAAGAATATGTTTTAAATAGCTGAATAAACCATGTGTTTTGAGCGTAACAGAAACAAGAAAGAGAGAGATAATTAGGTTTTACTTTCTGGTTTAATTAAGGATTAGGTGAAAGTGAACTACATCTCAACGGGGAATAGTAATGTGGACAAAGAGAACACATTCAGGGGCATGTGGTCTGTTTCTTACGGGCAACTTATGATTTGGAATGGTATGTTGTCATGGAATATGGTATATCTTCTGCTTTGATGTTGATAATCTCTACGTATCCAATCTGGTCCTTTTAATCAAATTACTGAAAATTTCTTATGTATCAACCTTATGATCTACATCGATTGAGTGGGGAAGGCATGTATAAGATGAGATTATGGCACTGCATTGTAGAGCTCATAGTATATAATTATTTGAGTGTTTCAACTAAATGACATATCTTCTTTGGCTGAAGGAAATATATCCACAAGATTTTATGATATGATTGTATTGTCTAAATATGTACAAGTGAGCTGCATTTTATTTAGTTTAATTCATTTATTGCTACGGTCTAAGAATTTGGCTTTTCCTACTGATTAAGACATGGATTTTTTCTAAGATAATATTCCCCCTGTCAATGAAGCTAAGTGGAATCCAATTTGAATTCAAAACCTGTAGTTATTTCTCTTTTGAATATTCTTGGTGCAACCATTGATGACCCTGCATGTTATTCAGAGTTTCCACCTACTATGTTAATATTATTGTATTTTATTGTGTTTGTACTTATATTGTTACTTTTTTAAAATTTATATTTATTTTGTTATTAATAGTCAGACTTACATGTGATATGGGAATTTTAACTTTTAAATTTCACGAGTTAATCACGTGCTCGTTCAAGTTTTGACATATAGTTAGAACCATAAATTACTTGCGCAGTCTCTGGAATCCTTAATTAGTATTAGTAGATTTAATGAAATATAAATTGATCACAAGTACAAAGAGATGAGATTTTGGAATCAAGGTATGGTAGTACAAGATATCGACCCCATATCACTTAATGTACAAATAGGATCTATAAAATGGAGTATTAAGGTCCAATATCTAATCTTTTTTTTTTCTATATGGTTAATCAATATCGTAATAGATGTAGTCATGATTCTCATGAATACCACTTTTTTTATTTGAGTTTTGATCCCTCGTAAAGGAAAACGAATTAGATCTATTATCCCTGCCAAAAAAGTAATTTGATGGCTTTTGTGATGAATAAAAAAATGGTATTGGAGATGAGGACTAGTAGAATTGCCAAATTGCAAATTCATAAGCAATTAGATTAGTCTAACTTTACTTAGGATAGATATTGACCTACTAAATTCAAATGCAAGATTCTCTAGGGTTGTCATGGTTATATATAGGTAGCTTGTTTGAAAATTGAAAGCGTGAGAAAAGAAAACAAGAAAAGGATACGTAGAAGATAACCTAATCAACGTAGAAAGGTGGGATGCTATAGATTACGGAGACGAAGAGGAGTGATCATAATGACTAGCTTCTACTTTTTGGAGGTAAGAATGTTGAATGCTTAACATCATCATCATCACATTCAGTCCAAAGTCTCGTAATAAAGAGAGACCTGATAGTACGTAACCTTACTCTTATATAGTAGAGAGGTTATTTCTAGTAGATTTATATGTCGATGTGATAATAAAAAAGTGATGCCGAAAAGGAGTGATCATAATGACTAGCTTCTACTTTTTGGAGGTAAGAATGTTGAATGCTTAACATCATCATCATCATATTCAGTCCAAAGTCTCGTAATAAAGAAAGGTCTGATAGTACGTAGCCTTACTCTTATATAGCTGAGAGGTTGTTTCTAGTAGATTTACATGTCGATGTGACAATAAAAAAGTGATGTAGGTTTTTTAACATGTGAAAGCCTAATTTAAGGTTTTTTTATTCATCATTTTGTGAGTAGAACTGTACATGTGTTGTCCTAAGAAAATGAGGCATTTCATTCTTAATGTAACTTGACTACTTAAGAGTAGTATGCAAGTCCTAGATTAATTAAGCTATGGTTACGGCTTTGATATGGTCATTTAAAGGCTCAATTTTAAGTTTTCCCTTGGATTTGCCTACTAGGTCCTTTATAAACGAAGCTACTATGCAGACACAAAGGGGAAAATTCACATGCTTGGCTATTGGTATCGATTTAAGCTCCCCGTTGTGCATTAGCATAGAGTTGAACGGTGAGACAATCCTGATAGCTTACGAAGGCCTACCCCAATTATGCTATACGTGTGGCATGGTTGGTCACAAAGCATCAGCTTGTCCACAACGTCCACAAACTACACCGGAAAGCCTCAACCCAACCGCAAGCACAAGGCCGTTAGGGACGACGAACACAACAGTAGCAATGGGAGGGAAGGCAACGGGCGGAAACTCCAACGGGTATAGCCCTTGGACGCAGGTACAAAGGATGAATCCACGCCCATCCATGCAACGTCAAGTTCAGTCCGTAAGTAACAGAGAGGAGACGCGCAAGGGGGACTCGAGGTACTCCATCCTGACAGAATAGGAAAGCATGGAAAATAAGGCTGAGGCATAGTAGGCGGCCCCGCAAATCAGTAGCCCCTTTGGATTTGGACAACGTTTAACTATGGAAGAAGTAATTGGTAAAGGCAAACAACCTCAATAGGGGCTAGTGTTTAAAGCAACTAGGCCCAAACATCACTCAAGGAAGAGCTCACGAGGACCACTGGTAACCCCAATTCAGAAAACCCGGGGAGAAAGTTCCCAGGCCAGGAATCCTTAGGAACAAGGACTATCTATTGTCCCCCAAATTCAAATTCAACCCTCTCTACAGAAAAAAACATTTAGCGATTGAAATCTCCTCCCATGCGGAAATGGTTTGTGATAGTCAACTTATCGAGAATAGAGCACCAGTGGTTGAGGAGTGCCTCCAACTTATGAAAGGAGTTGAGGATCAGGAGGCAATTAATATTATCAGGAAGGGCATTGCAATCCCTCATACTATCCCTCCAGATCTAGTCACCGGGTCCCGTGAACAGGTTAGATTTTGGTAATATTTTCCATCAAAAAAGAGGATTGGTAGCATGGATGGCATTCAAAGGGCCATGGAGGTCGGCAACTTGGATGCACTCTTAGCCTTTGGGGAAAAGTTGAATGAGGACCTAACCTAGGTCCTGTGTGAAGAAGAAATTTTTTGACATCAGAAAGCCTGATGTGAATGGATCTCGAAGGGCAATCGGAATACTAAATACTATCACACTCTCACTCTTGCTACAAGAAAGAAGTTGAAGATAAAGCGCCTTATTGATTCAAATGGGGCACAAATATCATATTTAGATCAACTAGGCCTTTTAGTAAGGAATTTTTTTGGCCACCTTTATACTACTGAAGAAGGGACTCTCCATTGTTTCCCGCTCCCTGCTGCTTTTCCTTCAATTTCAGAAGATGGGATTAATGAACTAAACATGCCAATCCATGAAATCGAAGTTAAAAATGCGGTTTTTGATATGAATCCTAATAAAGCCCTAGGGGTCAATGGTTTCAATGTTTTATTTTTTCAAAAACAACGGGAAAAAGTTGGGCCCAAAATGGTGGAATACATTCAGGAAGTTTTCAGATTAGAACTTTGAGAAAAGGATTTAAATCAAACCATCCTAGTTTTGATCCCCAAAATCTCCTCCCCATATAGTATCTCTCATTTTTGATCGATTAGCCTCTACAATATGCTCTATAAGATAATTTCTAAAATTATTATGAATCGTCTAAAGAATCGGATAGAGTATTTTATGGAGGTGACTCAATGCAGCTTTATTCCTAGCAGGTAAATAACAGAAAATATTATCATAGATTAGAAAGTTATATACTCGATGCGTAAGAAAATGGGGAAGATCGAGTGCTTTGCAATTAAGGTAGACTTGGAAAAAGCATATGATAGAATTCGCTGGAATTTTATACAAAGCACTCTAATGGACATTGGTCTACTGGATACTCTAATCAGCGTCATTATGAAGTGTGTGACGACGGTTTCTATGCAAGTCGCTTGGCAAGGCACTTTTACTAATCCCTTCAGTCCCTCACGAGGTTTTCGGCAAGGAGACTCGCTCTCGCCTTACCTTTTTGTTTTGTGCGTGAAAAAATTAGGCTACCAAATTTCAAAGGTAGTGAGACAAGGACTCTAGAAACCGATAAAGCTAAGTCTCATAGGACCTCCCATATCTCACATCTTTTTTGCAGATGACCTTGTCCTCTTTGCGGAAGCTACAAACTCCCAGACGTATATCATAACAAGAACTCTGGAGGTGTTCTGCAAAGCCTCAGGACAGAAAGTCAACACTGAGAAAACTAGGATTTTTTTCTCCAAGAGCGTCTCTCCAGCATCTACGCGTCGACTCATTCAAATCTTGAACATCATGAGTACGAACAATCTTAGAAAGTACGTAGGAGTTCGGTTGATTCCTGAGCATATCACGAGGCATACCTACCAACATATCTTGGATAATGCACAAAAGAAACTTTCAGGATGGCGTGCAAAAGTGTTGTCTCCAACGGGGAGAGTTACATTAACACAATTAGTTATTTCGGCCCTCCCCATTTTCACATTGCACACAATAAGACTTTCGAGGCAACTTTGCGATGATTTGGAGCACATCATGAAATATTTTATTTGGGGATCAACAGACGAGCACAGGAAAATGCATCTAGTCAAATCAGACGTAGTGTGTCAGCTGATGATTTTGTGTTCGAAGGACTTGGCAATGTAGGTAACACAACAAACATCATCAATGCTGTTACTTTTGTTCAGCAATTTCCTGGTGTAAATGGCCTTGGAATTTCCATAGCACGAGTATACATTGTTTCGAAAGGTGTTGTTCCAATTCACACGCATCCAGCGGCATCTGAAATCCTCTTTGTGGTGCAAGGATCCATCACTGCCGGTTTCATCTCCTCTGCCAATAATGATGTTATGGTGTTCCCAAAAGCGTAGCTCCATTTCCAAGTAAATGCTAGTGGCATACACGCAACTGCTGGTGTTAGTTTCAGTGACCCTGATCCTGGCCTCCAGATTCTTGATTTTGCAATGACTTAAATTCTGGTTTGAGTGAGGCAACCGCATTTCTTGATGATGCTCAAGTCAAGAAGCTCAAGGTAGTCCTTGGTGGTACTGACTAATTAAAGTATTTCAGACATTAATTATGTGTCTAGCCTACAACTACTAAAATCATTCTGTAATTTGTTCTGATCAATGTTTTATTCTTATGGATTCCTGCTTTTAATCCACCAATGAGTAATTTTTTTCATGGTTCAATCACCAATTAACATCTTGTTCCATGAAACGCTTGTTTATGTTTTGTATATGGCATTCATGAGTGTTGTCAGACTAAACCATTGTACATAAATGTCTCTAGATTGTCAATATTCTTAGCACCATTGAACTGTGATCCTTGTCTAAAAGATAATGATAATGTTATCCAGTGTCCTATGGTTGGAACTCGTAGCATGTTGCTAGTGAACACTCCTGATTGTTTAGCTCGTTTCCCCTGGAAAGAAATCAGTTTTGAATCAGTCAATTTTCTTTGAAGAGACCAAGTTTAATTGCTTAATATACATGTTGGGCGTACATAGTTTAACTTGCAGTTGAGGAGATTTTTCTATTAGATTGGATTGGCTTTCACGAAATACTCTTCCTGAAGGACCAATAAGAAAATCGGTTTCTATAATAAGAATATTCTTTTTATATTAGTAAGACAATGATTTTTAGTACTAAATTTGAAATGCAACATCGTTGATATTCAAGTAAGTTTAACAGGCATCAGATTAATGCCATTACAAGTTCCCAGTTCCTATAAGCATTCCCAGGAGTGCCTGTTAACTCAGCCCAAGGTACAAGGTATCTTAAATAATGGATCCCAGGAGTGCCTGATCCCAAGCCAAAAAGGCAAAGTGGGACGAAACTAGCCAGGTTTTTGTTCCGTGCGAGATAATGGATGTACAGGGAAGCCACGAGTTTTAATTCTGGTAATTAGTACTCAGCTTGATTTGATTATGTTCATAGTACAATGGATTGAACACAATTAGAATCCACATGATGTTCACACCCTTAGAGAAACAAGTACCAAGAATAACATGCATTGATTTGACAGGAAAGTCGATACTGGGAGTGAACTAGCAGATAATTTCTTTGCTCTGTTGACGGAAGATGCTAGGACCAAATGTTGAAGAAACTATTTCAACAAGCAGGGGAAACTGCAGCAGTGCAAATAAGGTCACTGGGATACAAGCTAGCAGGGTAATTGGAGCTGCAACCCACCTTAATTTATGTTCAAGAATTATGTTCAGCGCTGCACTAAAGGCTGCAAGCATAAATGCTATGGATAGGAACAGAGTTATTAGACCTATACTCAGTCTCATTGGTAAGGCCATGAGGAAATCTTCTCTTGCGTAACGAGATGTGAGCATACCCAGAAACATCAGCATAGAAGTAGTAGAAGTGAATAACGCCAATGCGTTTGCTACCGTGAAGACCATGAAAGATAAGTCATTCAGGAAAATTGGAGTTCCATTATTATTGTTGCCTCCGGGTACCGTGAAAGCAGCTGCAAACACAACTGTTACGACTAGCGCAGCTACAACTGTGCAAGATGAAGCTGTGTTTTTCATCCATTCCTCACCTTTCACAACTAACTTCTTGTGTTCCTCAATAAACACCTGTATAGGAGTCTTTGTATCCTTATTTGGCAATATTTTGAAAGCTGGCTGGACAAAGTTTTCTATTACCTGCAAAAAACTTCAAAAAGTTAAGAGAAACAATCATAACTCGAGATCAATGACATGATGCAGCTATTAAAATAAATATTCAGTTTCCGGATTAGCTTTTGTGGATGTAACACCCTATACTAATGATGCAGCCACATATTTCCACTTTTAGAGAGAACTGCAAAGCAACTGCAGATATAGTTTCTGCTAGTTGATACGTTTCTTAGTCAAAGTTAGCTAGTAAGTTTCTGTTTTATCTATATCAGTTTAGGTGCAGATTAGACTAATCATAGATTTAGATCAGATCCTAGTTATTCGAGGTAGAATATAGATGCAGTAGTTGAGCATAATTGTGTCTCTCTTTTCTTTTAGCTATTTAAGCAGATGGTAAAGCATTCCAATATAACTTCTGTAAAAATCAATTTTATACCCCATAGTTATTTCTGATTTGTGACATCATGTCCGAGTCCTATTGACCCAAGGGCCTTTTCGTTTTTGATGAGTGAAAATCACCTACCCTTTACCTCCATTAAAAACAAACTAAAACCAGTGTCTGAAGATGGTTTCCAGCAGTTTTATTAATCCAATACTTTCAGTTTTTAATGGCAAAAACTACTCTGTTTGGGCAGTAAAGATGAAAGCTTACTTTCAAGCCCATGATATGTGGGACATTGTGAGAGTAGAGATGCAGGTAGCACAATTTCCTGATAACCCAATTATGAACTAGATCAAAATGCATTGTGAAGAGAAGTCGAAGCAATTTAAGGTTCTCTTAGGTATGCATGCATCTGTTTCTGACACAATCTTCAATCTTCTCAAGAATGATGATTTGCAATATTAGAAAAAAGGCATGGGACAAGACAAAGGCGGAGTTTGAAGGCAGTGACAGAACCAAGCAGATAAATCCTCAGCCCTTGGGGAGAATTTGAGGTTTGGGGAGAATTTGAGGTTTTTAGGACGAATGATACTAAAAACATCAAAGAATAAATAGGCAGGCTCATGAAGATAGTAAATCAGATTATGCTGCTGAGAGAAGAGTTATCTGGCTTAAGAGTGGTCGATAAAGTTATATGAGTATCTCTGAGAAATTTGAGTCTAAAATCTCATCTTTAGATGACTCAAAAGAACTGCCAAAGTTTCCTTGGACAGAATTAGTTAATACATTATAAACTATAGAACGCAGAAGAGCTTTAAGGAAAGATGATGCACCAACTGGAGTTTTCCAATGAAGCACAAGGATGCAAAGACAAAGCTCAACGGAGGGAAGACAATCTGGCGAAAGAAAATGAAAAGGGAAACAAGACAATGATGGTTTTGCAAGAAGTGGAAAGAAAGGCAAGTTCCCACCTTGTCCACATTGCAAAAAAGAGGAGTCGTTGAAAACTACTGCTGGTCAAGGCCTAATGTGAAATGCAGGCTTGTAATCAGTACATATTGATAAGGTGTGAAAAAGTAAAGATAAAGAGCAGCAGGAGCAGTAAGCAAAAGTAGATGAGGCAGAAGCACAATCTGATGAGTTCTTTACAACAATTGCAATTTCATTGACAACTGCTGATGCTCATACGTGGCCAAGTAACAGTGGGTGTTCACATTATATGACCAAGGATGAGAAAGTGTTCAAATGTCTTGATAAAACCTATACTTCTAGAGTACAGGTTGGTAATGGTGTTTGGCTGACGACAAAAGGAAAAAGAACGGTAGCTGTTTCAGTAATTTCAAGTATGAAAGACATATTTGATGTATTGTACCTCAAATCTATTTGTTAAATCTGCTACCAGCAAAAGTTTGAAGAGGAAAGACAACATATGAAGTTTGTCTTAAGAGTAAAGCCTCAGTTCAAACTTCAAAATGTTTCGGTGCATTCATTATTCACACATTCCAGATGTAAAAAGAAGCAAGTTAGATATGAAAGTTGAGATGAGAGTATCCACTAGGTATAGCACTGCAAGTAAATGTTATAGGCTCCATAGCTTAAGGGCCAGGAAAATAACAGAAGTATTGTAGTAGTTGATGAAAACAGTAGCTGGAACTGGGAGACAACCACTTAATAGCTTTAAAAAAAAAAGGTTAAAGATCTGGAAGCTTCATCCCAACAAATGGCAAAAAATTTCTCACACGATTATGAAAATATTGATGATGTACCATTCAGAGGTACATGATCCTTAACAGATGCCTATGGAAGATGCAATACAGTAGCCTTGGAACCAGAAAATTATGGTGGGGCTGTAAAGAAAAGAAGAGTGGGTAAAAGCTGTGCTGGATGATATAAGAATAATGGTCAACAGAAATGGAACTTGGAAGTTGGTTGATTGGGATCAAGTACTAAACTAAACCCAGATGGTTCCATTAATAAACTGAAAGCTAGGCTAGTGGCAAAAAAGCTATGCAGCAACAGGGAGTGAATTACTCAAGACACTTGCTCTAGTTGTAAGGAATGATACAATTCAGTTAATTATTGCCTTAGCAGTAAAATTTGGTTGAAAACTACATCAGCTTGTTAAATGCTTTTTTAGCAGTAGAATTTGGTTAAATACTTTTTTGGTTTTTTTGCGATAAAATTGGGTTCAGATAAGCTTTTTTTTAAATGGTCCACTAGCCAGAAAGGATTGAGATTCCTGGAAGTGAAAAAAAAATTTTGCAAACTGTACAAGGCTGCTTATGATCTAAAAGAGTAACCTACATCTTTGTATAACAGAATCCACTTCCACTTACTGAAGCAAAGGTTTTTGGAGAGTAAAAACAGCACTACCTTATACTTCTTATAAGTTGACAGCAATCGAGGAATCATTCTGTCTAATTATGTAGACGATCTAGTGACAGGAGGAGATTCGAATTATACATTTTAGTTCAAGATGGAAAAACATTTCTGATTTAGGTTAATGGCATACTTCTTAGGAGTGAAAGTGTTGATGAAGGAATCATTATTTCTCAAGAAAAGTATGCTTGAGAAATCTTGAAGAGGTTTAAGATGGAAAGATCAAAACCTATGGTTACACTACTTGCTGTAAATGATAAGCTTCCAATGCTTGATGATGAAACCAAAGTTGATGCATCTGAATTCAGAAGTATTGTGGGATTTATGCTATACCTATCAGCTACAAGACCTGATATCATTTTTGCCGCAAGCTCACTATCAAGGTTTATGTAGGCCCCAAGCAAATTACACCAAAGTGGAACAACTGACTTTGGCCTCAATTTATAGAAGAATGAGAGTGATGAGCTACAGGGGTTTGCAAATAGTGATTGCGTAGGAAGTTCTGATGATGACAAAAGTATTTCAGACTATGTTTTTACTTTTAGAAGTGGAGTTTTCTCTTGGAATTCAAAGAAATAAGTAGTTCCTCAATCTACAGCAGAAGTAGAGTAAAATTCAGCTACAGAAGAATCAAGTCAGGCAATTTGGCTCGGAAATTTTCTTACATATTTGAGCCAAGTTTAAAGGAAATCAATCACAATCTGGATTGATAAAGAATTAGCTATAGCAATAGCTGAAAATCCAATTTTACATGACAGAACTAAGCATCCAAAAGTCAAATAGGAAAACTGAGAAAAATGTAGTAGAAAAACTCCATTACAATTCTAAAGCTCAGCGGGCATGTATAATGATTAAAACACTTCCCAAAGACAAATTATGTTATTCTTAGGACAATGTTAGGTGTTACCAAGGGGGGAAAAAAGAAAGAGCGTTAGAATTGATTTGTTTCTAAACTAAAGTTAGTTAACAAATTTGTAATTTATCTATATCAGTTTACCTGTACATGGGACTGATTACAGTTTTAGATCAGATCCTAGTTATTCTACATAGAATATAGATGAATAATTTAGTAGAATTGAATCCTTTTCTACTGTTTTAGCTATATAAGCAGAAACTAATGCATTCGAATATAGTTTCTGAAAAGGAACAGTTTTTCTTTTTTCTGTGGCAATTTCAATTTCAATATACAAATCCGTCTAAATCTGGTATGCTTAAATGGAATTTAAAAAAATCACTGTCACTGCTGCTTTTTGGAGCTTAATAAAGGAATATCGGAACACCTACATACTCTTCTCATTTTTGTGTTCAGCTACTTAGTATAAGAGAAAGGAGAGGATGGTTTTTCACCTTGAACCACTGCAATTCCCGCTGCATCTGTAAAGCTGCACCAGCAATCCTGTTTGATGGCTCCAACTTTCCTGCCAAATGCAAGGCACTGTTTTGAAAATTGTCCACACGACAAAAGACAGCATATTTTAGCGAACGGATTTGGTATACAAGGTTGAAAACTTTTTCCTGGCGGTGTAGGACTGCCAAAAGAAAAATGTCCCGTGAATCATCATCACGGAACCAAAGAGCGTCTGGAAAGGCTTTGAGAATTTCATTAACCAACTCATGAATTCCCTCTTTAGCAGCCATAAAAAGTGCAGACTTGTATAGGCTTTCATCTGTTGACTCTCCTAATTCTATGATTTCAGCACATAAGGCCTTGGCAAGCTCAAGGCTATGTGAGTGCATCAATTTTTTCTTATACAAGTTCTTGACAAATCCAATTTGTCTAGGCTCTTCAACGTCTCCATTTCTGAACAAAAATGCACAACTTTTTAAGGAGATACCTGAGAACATGAGACAGAATAGAGTTAACCATCATGCGACAATAAAACATGGCATACACTCTAGCTGGCTGCATATCACAATTGAATGAGGATTCTGCAACTGACTTTTATACAACAAGCTCCCCAAATAGCCAAGCTGACTTCCACTTGCAAAAGCATGAGGCTTTCGAGCTAATCTGTCTAAGGCAGTTAAGTTTTTGTAGTCTCGTTCAGAAGCTAAGCCGGGATTTCTCTTTAACAGAGAAAGTGCTATATCTGCTCATACCCAAAAAAAAAAAATTTTGACAAAATCCTAAAACAGAACAATGACTTGAAAGCTGAGTTACATGCTTTATAGTCACACAATTAAAAGCAGGATAATTACTTCTCAATGTAACAAAATAGGGAAGGAAACATAGAGCAGGAAAATCAATTGTCTAGCACTGGATTGCTTCTCTTCTTAACATTAATTTGATTAAAATTTGCCAGCTGTAGTAGATTTATTCTTTCGTGCCAATTACTTAGACTTTATGGATGAAGTAAAAGATAGCTAATTGATGGGAGATCACAAACGTATCAACCATAAAGTTGTGATTGCACACACCGTAAAAATCAGCAACAATCAAAAAGCTGAGAAGCATAGCACCGCTACTGCCGCTTAGTTGTCCATGAAAGCGAACCTTTGATAGAAGGAACGAAACAGTTTCCTTATGTGCGAATTGGGCAGCCCGATGAAGTGGTGTAAAATTATAGCTGTCTTTAACCTCCAGCAATCCTGGATTCTTCATCATCAAAATCTTTGCAGCATCTGTATGTCCAACAATACCAGCACAGTGAAGCGGGTTTCCTTGATCCGAGTACCCTCTCATTTCCAGAGACTCTGGAGGCATTTTATCGACAAGTTTTTGAATAAATTGCTTGGAAAGGCCTCTACGAATTGCAACATGGAGAGCATTACTGCCATACAAAGTAACCCTAGCAGTCATTGCCTCAGGTTCCTTGTCAAAAATACTCTCTACAAATTTCCAATCACTCCTTATCACAGCTTTGAATAAATGCAGCCAGCGGACAGAGTCCTTGTTTATCTTCACTGGTCCTAACAGTTTTTTCACCGTACAAACAAAAGCATATCCAATTACATATCAACCTCAATCCAATTCCAATGAATCCCACAAAATAGAAGCTAGAAAACTTAAAGAAAGAACTCTTGGACGAAATAGATTACCGGGTTTTTTCTCCGGTTCATGAGATGTGTCTTCATTATTCGAGTTTTTTTCTGGTTCATTGGTTTCCGTTGCACAAGCATCGATATTTTCTTCATGTGTCGGGGAATTCTGGTTGCTAAAACTAACGTTGATCTCTTGAAATCGCGATTTTGGTTTTGAATAGACAGAAGGACGCAGCTCACCACCAGAAGATCCAAGCTTAGGAGACAGTGAACTGGATTTTGGGACTTGGTCAACTGGGCCAGGTAAAGCGTCGTTCTTGGCAATGGTTGACCCTTCTTCTTCCAATTCCATGGTCAATGGCTCGGGATCCACTTCAGTCGAGTTGAGAAATTTTGGGAGTTGCGGTTACTTTTATGTGGACATTCGCAGATATCATAAAATACAATTTTTATAAAAGTGAAGTAAAGAGAAAAAATAAGAGTAGGCTTAATTTATTCAAATGTATAGAATTTAAGAACTTATAGCATAAAATTGAAATAATTGCTAATTTAAGAGTTTTTGGAAATAGGAAATTTATAATAACCGCTATTGTTTATTGTTGTTGTTAATATTATGTATGACTTTCAACCAATGAAACGGATATCGTTCCGTTCCGGTCGGAAACCAGTACCGGAACGGGCTCAAAAGTACCGGGTGTTGATTCCGGTCGGTACCGGCCGGTTTCGGTCGGTACCGGCAATACCGGAATTTCGAGGACCATTTCGCACAAAATGAAACCTTCAGGGACGAGATTGCAAATAAAAAAAATAAACCTAAAAATCTACCCTCGGTCCCGCACCGCCGCCTGACCTTCTCTTCTTCTTCGGTTTCTCTCCTCCCTCTCGTCGCCGCTGGCCTGCTGCTCCTCCCTCTCGTCGCCGCTGCTCCTCCCTCTCGTCGCCGCTGGTGTCGGCGTCGTCGGATCTGCTCGTCGCTCCTCCTTCCTCAGATCTGCTCGTCGCTCCTCGGAAGTCAGATCTGGTCCTCCCTCCTCGCCGCTCCTCCCTCCTGGCCGCTCCTCGTCGCATATGCGACTGCAAGTCTGCAACGGATGATAGTGCAACATAGCAAAAAAGCAAGATACGGAGATGAGACACAGAGTGAGAGACTGAGAGCAAAAGTAAAGGCTCATATGTGTCATAGTTGGGATGGGGTCGAGTAGGTTTAATTGTTTAGGGTTTTTTTTTAATTACAATTTAGTTCAATTTTTTAAAAAAATACAATTTAGTCTAATAAATGGTATGTTTTCGTATTAGCCAGTATCGGGAAGCATCAACTCATAATACCAAATCACTCAATATTTTCCTGTTTTTTTGGCTGATATGATAGGTACAAGCCTGTATGATATAGTAACTGCACCATGGTTAGCAGGGATAACTGCCTCCATTGTGCTCGAAATTGAGGAAATATTTTCCTGTTTTTTGGCTGATATGATAGGTAAAAGCCTGTCTGATATAGTAACTCCACCTGATTTTAAGCATTTAGAGCTCCAACATTAAAAGCCACATAATTAGAGTGATTAAGAAAAAAAAAGGTGAGAAAATTGAGGAAAAATAATTTATCTGGAAAATAAAAATGACAATAAATTAGGAACAAAATTTAAAATGATATCAATTTAACAATTATATGTAAAATATTTA
>JANZLF010000001.1:12428592-12442335 GCA_026546835.1 Erythroxylum foetidum | reverse complement strand
CTTTGTTGAAACTGGAGAAAAGGTCTCTTTATAATCAATGCCTTCCTTCTGAGTGAAGCCTTTGGCGACTAAGCGTGCCTTATATCTTTCAATGTTACCACGCGAGTCCCTTTTGGTTTTAAATATCCATTTGCAACCAATCGGTTTCGCTCCTTTAGGTAACTCGACAAGATCCCAAACGCCATTGTCTGCCATTGACTTCATCTCCTCCTTCATGGCTTCAATCCACTTATCAGAGTTTGAACATGATTTGGCTTGACTTACAGATGTCGGATCATCCTCCACCCCAACGCCACATTCATGTTCATTGAGATATACAATGTAGTCATCTGATATTGCACTTCTTCGTTCTCTAGTGGATCTCCTAATAGGCACTTCTAATTGAGGTGGTTGATTGTCATTGCCTGGAATAGGCAATGTTTCCTGATCAACAGTAGGAGGTATGACAGGTAAAATTGTGTTTTCAACATTATCTTGATTTACAATTTGAATAGTGTCAGGTATGGTTAACCCATCACTTTCAATTGTTACTGTAGTGGGAATGTTAACACACTCCTCTGCAAACACAATATCTTTATTTTGATTACTCCCACTGTAATCAACATCCTCAATAAATTTGGCATTCCCTGTTTCGAAAAAGGATCTGGTTGAGGGATTATAGAATTTGAAACCCCTAGATTTTTCCGGGTAACCTACAAAGTAGCAACTAATAGTTCTTGAGTCCAATGTCTTTTCATTTGGCCTATAAGGCCTAGCCTCAGCTGGACAACCCCAGACATGCAAGTGCCTAATACTAGGCTTCTTACCTGTCCATAGCTCGTATGGGGTTTTAGTTACTGCTTTGCTAGGAACTCGGTTTAAGATGTAAACTGCAGTTTTAAGTGCTTCGCCCCAAAGTGATTCTGGTAAAGAAGAATGACTAATCATACTTCTCACCATGTCTTTAAGAGTTCGGTTTCGTCTTTCAGCTACACCATTTTGACTAGGAGTCCCAGGCATGGTGTACTGAGCAACTATTCCACACTCAGTTAAATATTTGGCGAAGGGTCCTTGACGTTGTTCACCTGATCCATCATATCTGCCATAGTATTCACCACCACGGTCAGACCTAACAGCCTTTATTTTCTTGCTTAGTTGATTTTCAACTTCAGCTTTGAAATTCTTGAACACATCTAAGGACTGTGACTTCTCATGAATTAAGTACAAATATCCATAGCGAGAGTAATCGTCTATGAAACTAATAAAGTATTGTTGTCCGTTCCATGAAGCCGTAGGGAACGGACCACATATATCTGTATGAATTAGTTCCAATAGTTCATTACTCCTATTTGCACCTGTTTTCCTTATGTTTGTTTGTTTTCCCTTTACACATTCTATGCAGACCTTGAGATCTGATAAATCAAGGGAATTGAGAATTCCTTCAGACACAAGTCTTTGTATTCTCTGTTTAGAGATGTGGCCTAATCGCTTATGCCACAACATTGAAGAATTCTCATTAGTTATGTTTCTTTTAATACCAATGTTACTTGAGTGCAGGTTTTCAAAATGATTAATTATCTTAGAATCCAGTTTGTATAGTTTGTCGATACGAGTGCCAGTGGCTACAACTTGAGAATTTAGAGAAACAACACATTTACCATTTCCAAATAGACAAAAGTAACCAGAGTTGTCCAAATTAGAAATAGAAATTAAGTTCCGTCTAAACTACGGCACAACAAAAGTTTCATCTAAATCCAAATAAACAACAGACTCTAACTGAATTCTAAAATAACCAATAGCTTCAACAGTAGCTGTGTTGCCATTTCCCATATAGATGTATTTTTCACCATCAATTGGCTTTCGGCTCCTGAGGCAATCCTGCATAGTGACACTTATGTGAGTGGTAGCACCGCTATCCATCCACCAAGTGTCAATTGGTACTAAAGCCAAATTAACTTCAGAACAAACAATGTTGAGAAATATACCATTCTTAACACGCCAGTTGGCGTACTTGGTACATTCTTTCTTCATGTGACCCAGTTTCTTACAAAAGAAACAAAGAGTAGCCGTATTCTGTTTCTTTTATGCACCTTGTACTGTTCTAGAGTTTGCAATTTCTTTACATTTCTTCCTTTTCCTCTTATTGGAAGTTCCTTGAGAAGTTGTTGCTAAATGAGCGCTTTCAATCTTCTCTTGTTTCAGCCTCTCCCCTTCTTGCACACATTGAGCTATAAGCTCATTTAGGATCCACTTCTCCTTTTGAGTATTGTAGGAAACTTTGAACTATTGAATTGTGCAGGAAGGGAAATCAAAACCAAGTGCACGAGTATGTCATCAGACAACTCCAGCTTAAGTGCCCTTAATTTTGTGACAAGATTGGACATTTCCATTATGTACTCCTTGATGTTTCCTTTTCCCTTATAGTGCATTAAAACAAGCTTGGTTAGTACAGTGCTTGTTTCTACCTTTTCGTTTGCAGCGAGTCGGTCCAAAATTTGCTTGAGGAAGCTCTTAGCATCAGCCTCATCAGGAATTCGTCCTCTTATGGAGTCCGGAATGGAATGCTTCATGATCATCAGACTCATGCGGTTTACACGTTCCCACTTCTTGTATGCAGCTATTTGCTCAGCAGTACTGATGCTGGTCAGAGCTGCAGGACGTTCAAATCTAAATGCAAAGTCTAGATCTATGCAGCCAAGCACAATCATTATGTGCTCCTTCCATTTCTTAAAGTTTGTGCCGTTAAGCAAGGGAATATTGTTCATGTTGGCAGAAATTGATGACACTTTAAGAAAGAAAACAAAATAAAATGCTCACAATTAGTTAAGAAGTCAAAATAGAAAAATTTATAAAGGGGGTGATTACAAGATCCCTAACACAACATTATTATTCAGTCTTTGGACAAAAATAATAATTTATAAGTGGTCTTCTTGGTCATAGTAAAAATATGGAAACTAAAACGGCCTAACAATGTGCCTTTCTTTGGACCGACGCATTGTTAGCATGTTATACCAAATGCTTCACATAATTTAATACTATCCATCGTGCCTAAATAACCTTCCGTTGGGCTGATTATTTCGCAATGATGTTTTAAAATTTTACTTACTATCTGGCCAAAATAACCTTCCTTTGGGCTGATTATTCTGTATAGATATGAAATTAAATTACCAGTCATCTGGCCAAAATAACCTTCCTTTGGGCCGATTATTCTGCATAGATGAAACATGCATTATCATTCTAAAATTAATAAATTTTACCCAATAGAGGTTACTTTTGCAACATATCGGTTCAATCTATTTAATTCAAAATGATAAGCACCTAAAGTTTAGATAAAATTAGGTAATTTAATTATTGTAAAAAATGGACAACTAATTAACCCCAAATTTTGACTTCAATTAATTATTACGAAATTATAACCTTAGTTCGTAATAAGATTATATAACAGTGAAAAACTTTATATTTTATATGTATGTAAAAATTATTTAATTTAATCTTTAGGTTATATATAAAAGAAACATAAGTCCTCTATTAAAGCAAGTCCAATTGACTTTTAAACCAAAGACGGTGTTACCTTAAACCAAAGACAACTTTGCATGCTCTAGAATATCATAAATCTTTTATGTATTATTAAATTAAAGGTTATAGTGCCAGAGACTCAATATAATAGCTTGCTATTAAGTCTCTGGAACACCACCCACACGTTACACGTCTACAAGGACATGGTGCACATGGTAATTAAATTACCTTGGAAGACCAACAACGTTTCAAGTCAAGCGCCGCCTACGTTAAAAACAAAACACTGCTAGTATTGAAATAGTGCAAACGTTAGAGAGGAGGGGCTGTAGTTTCTCTAGCCCGTGAGAAACTGACGCTTGAAACAGTGCAAGCATTCTCTGACACTTGACAGAAACGGTGCAATCGTCAGAGAAATGTTCTGATGTATACAGAACGGTCCTCCCTGACCTCTGATGGGTGATAGACCCGAATACCCGAATAAAAATGGGTCTGTAAAAAATTGTATACGAGATTTAACATACATCGTAGTGATATTTCATCATTGTTGAGTCGAACAATTCGTTTCTAAACTGAATGAAACAAATTTTCGACAATAATACTTGTTTTCTAATTCATCGCAGACAAGATCATTAAGAGATCAAAATTACTTTTACTCATAAAAATTTCAATCTCAGTCGATTATAAAGAAGAAAATAGTAAACCATAATCCAAAACAAATGAAACCTTAAATGATAAATCTGTGATTCATTGTTTTTACTACCATACATATATGGAACCGAGTAAAAACAAGAAATTGAATATCATGTTGAAACAATCTACGTAAAGTGATCTGATACCACTTATTATAAATTTAACCTTATGATTAATATAATCCGATTTCTAAACATTTAATCATCCAGAATCACATGTAAATAGAATCAACAATGATATATATATATAAATAAGAACACTAACCTTGATCCATTGCACAACGGAAGCGTAAACAACAATGTTTGATAAATTTGTGTTTTTCCAAGTCAAGATCCAAATACCAAATGAATTCTCCTTATGGAACAGAGAAAACTAACAATAATCTTTTCAGAGAAAATGTCAAGAGATGATCTGAATTGGGGACCACAACCCTATTTATAGTCAATTTTGACTTACGGACCATTGTGGGCCCATTAACCACAATGACTTGTAATGGGCTTCTACACATCAGGCCCATACGAATAATTAATTAATATTTCTATAGGCCCAATGATTTTACTAAAGTTAGATCACATTTTATTAGGCCTATAACTGAGATAGAAATCTATGTACATATATTTATACACGTGGCCCATAAAATTCTAACAAAGATAACATAAACGCCAATAACTTGAAAAAAAAGCTAGAAAATTGTTTCTTTACCTAACAGATGAAAAATGCTAGGACCAAATGTTGAAAAAATCATCTTGATTACGAGGGAAAATTGTAATAGCCCAAAAAAACATAAGGAAGCAAGCAAACAGGCCAATTATAACTGCAATTCATTTCACTATGTGAAAAAGAAGGATGTGAATTGATGAGCTAAAGGCTACAAGCACTGATGTTATTGAAACAAATAAGTGTTTGTTTAAGACTCTCTATTATACATTCAATCACAAAGTTCATCAACTTAGATAGGGTTCATCCCATAGAAATCATGTCTTCTGAGCTTCTTCCACCTTTCCCCACCTTTGACCAAACACTCTTGCACCTTTCACCCCAACAACCAACAACTTCTGAAAACAAACCTTTAAACCACTAATTTACCTTTACATCTAAATGGAACATAAAAAAATTGAGAACCCTTTTCAAACTGAACCTGAGAACATTTCTTATAAAGCTCTTGAACCAGTACCCTAATTGCTTAATAACACAAAATTTTCAACCTTAAAAGTAACCTTGGGAAAATAGCAACCTATAAGAGAAATGGAGAAAACATTTGAAGCTCAATTGTAGGAGACTCAAGGAACTTGGGTAAGCTTGGGCATATGGAATCAGATGCAGAAAAACTGATTCAAGAACTAATAAAGGCGCTACAACAAGTGTTAAGAGGTGGAGAACTTCACTACTGGTTTTCTTTCTAGATAAGAGGTTGGCATTTCTAGTAGTTCAAAAATGGGCCAATGTAGCTTGGAGAAACAAGGGATTGGTGAGTATAATAGTGAATGAAGATGGACTCTTTGTATTTAAGTTCAATACTAAAAAAAATACACAAAAGTGTTTAAAGTTGGGTCATGGCATGTGATGGGTCATCAAATACTCATCAAAAAGTAGCACCAAAGGTCACATTGGACAGAAGCAAGCTCGAGTCAATACCATTATGGGTAAACATCTACAAGGTGCCATTAGAATACTAGTCTACCGAAGGTATAAGCTATATTACTAACAAAATAGGAAAGTCATTGGGGTTAGATGAAAAAACTACTTTAATGAGGAGGATTGGGTTTACAAAGGTGTGCACAGATGTAGATTGAAGAAACTTCCATAGAATCTTAATATTAGGAAATGAAAAGAGAGTGGAGAGTTGGAGGAAGATACAATAGGGGTTACCTATATATGGAGACCTAAGGCTGGAGGAGAGAAACAAGTTTGGAGGAAAAAAGATAAGAGGGAAAGATAGGTCATGAGCAAAATACAAAAGTAGTGGAGGACATTGGGGAAGAAAAGGAAAATTCTAATGATGATCAGATGGAACAGGTCAAGGCATCAAAGGATACTTAGGCAGAAAAAGAAACTCCCAATGATGAATAGATGGAACAGCTTATAGCATTAGTGGAGACCAACTTGATAATGAAAGGAAAACAAGTGAAACAGGGGCTGGAAATGGGAAAAGAAACAAAAATGGATGGCACTTCAGTTTGTTAAAGATGGAAAGCTTCAAGCACAAAACATGACACATAAATAACTTCTCTTAGAAAGAATAAAAGATCTAGAAGGAAAAGATCAAGGAAAAAGAATAAATGATGAAGGCAACATCAAGGAACAGGAGAAGGCTTAACAGTCTTAATAGACAGTTTTCTCTCAAGAAATTTATTAAAAATAGTAAGCTAGATTTTGCAGGTTTGCTGGAAACCAAAATAAGGAGGGAGAATCTAGAGAGATCCTTATGGTTCCTAAAAAAGGGTTGGAAAGTTGTTACCAATCATAATTACCATATAAATGGTAGGGTGATAATTAGGTTTAATCTTCAAAAAGTAAAGATGGTTAGTAAGCTAGAGAACGATCAAATAATACAATGTGTTATGCAACAAATCATAAGTTCCCAAAGCAATGTGTATGGAGGGAACTTGAAAGAATTAGTAATATTATAAAGACCCTATGGATAGTACTATGGGACTTTAATTGCATTAATTGCACGCTAAAAATGAATGAATCAAAGGGAGGGAGACATTGGAAATAGAAAGATTGCATAGAATTATAGGAGTTGGTTAAGAGTTTAGGGTTGTTTGATCTAAAATGGTATGGAGCTGAGTTTACCTAGAGCAATAAATAATATAGGGAATGGTTTTGGGTTGAGAAAATTCAATAGGTGCATGGTGAATGATCAATATCTGGTGCATTTTATTATTATTTTACTTGTAATTATTATTATTTATTTTTTGTGTTTTATCAGAAGAACTGGTTTATTACTTTTCAATAATTGTATAGAGCTTTCCTTTTTTTAATTCACTGAGCTTGTTTTCATCAAATTTAATCTTTTAAATAATAATGATAATGATAATAATATAATCATACTAATTTATTAATTTTAAAAATAAAAGTTTTAGTATTTTAATTAAACTGTGGGATCTGTAGATACTGGCCACCTGGCCTATATCTTTATCCTAAGTGCTATGTGTGCTCTTTGGGCTTTGTATTAATGGGATCGATTAACTGGTCCATTTAACCCAAAAAGAACATTGGTGACATGGATTCGACTTGACCTATACTTTGTTTCTTAACAAGACAATAACTTAATTTTCTTCTTTTTTTTGCATAAAACAATAACTTAATCTTTAGCACCTTGAAAAAAGAAAAAGAAGCAGGTCTGGGTTCCATCCAAAATCCATAAAATGATGCAACACGCTCCAGTATGCACCATGGGCCTTACCTTTCTATTAAGGAGAGAAGATGAGGCCGCAATTATGCTCCCATTACTTAAAACAAGCAAAATAATATGTAACATGCTTGGTTGATGGGTTTAGAAAGTGATTAATAGGTAAGGAATGAAAAGTGAGTAGTTAATTGTTGATTATCATTATAAGGATAATAGTTGATATCTCACTTTTGAATAATCCTCCATATCCTCCATTTAGTAGAGGAATGAATATTAATTAATTACAATATTGTAATTAATTAATTACAATATTATTAATTAATTAATTAAAATCTATTAAATTTTTTTCTTAATAATTTTTACAAACCAACTACTATTAATGATAATGGTAATTATTGCTTCCTATTAACCAACTGTAATCTCCATTCACATTTCTTACTATATTTATTCTCATTCATATTATCATTCTTCCATGTGAACCAACTACCCCTCACTTGTCATTCATATAAGATAATAAATATAACTCAAAAGGACCCACACACCTTCATAATCTACAGCATACAAGAAGTACTTGATAAGAGTTATCTGAAAATCATTTACCTTCACAGCCAAAGTCCTCAAGGAGAAATTTCAGGTAAGCCTGGACTTCTAGAATACCCGAATCAGAGATATAATCATCGTGATGAGAGATGTAAACAGCATTAGAACAAAATTAGAAACTGAAAACATGGTAAAAATCACTCCAAATATGCAAGTAGAACAAAGAAAAAAAGAAAAGATTTAACTCCAAAATAATCAACAATATAAACTAACTTACAAAAGAAGAAAGCAAGAATCGAATACGAGCAATACACTTACCTCCTAGTGAGTATCATATTGGAAGTAACAGTGAACTTGACACCGGTGAGATCTTCAACAGCGAGATTGTTCACGAATCTGACGAGACTAACAATAACGTCAATAAAGAAGCAGAGCAATCATTTCATGAACACGTACTAAAATATCTCAATCTTCATTCGACTCCTTCAATCCTGCTCGAAGAAATGATTCTCTGCAATCCTAAGCAATAAAAAAACCACATAATGAAACATTTCAAAGTCGATTAGTTACATGCACTTTACACATAGTGAGTTTATGATCATATTGGAGATTTTAGACTAGATTGCCTTGAGCACTACCTCGACACTTAGAGAGGGTCAGTAGTTGCTGCATATGTATCGTGACCAAGCTTCTCCTCTTCAGCCTCGTCGTTGGACTGATTGTCGTGAAGCTCAACCATGACTCTAGTGGCGCTGACCTCTATACCTGAAAATTGTAGGTTGTGAAAGTGAGAAATTGTTTATAAAATTAATTAAAAATTAAATAATTAGTTAGAAAAAAGAAAATAGGTATCATGTACAAAAATTTAATTTGGCAGAATAATTGCAAGTACAAACATAGTATCATTATCATTTGTAGACAGTGCTGAATTAAGCATTTGTTTCATTCCTTTAGTGACCTTCACCAGTTTAGTCATTTAAGTATTAAAATTTTGAAGATTCCTTCACGTTATGACTTCTTTTAATGTCTTTAACAAAAATCATACATAACATTTAAGGGTGTGTTTGATTAGGGTATACTAATGAAATAGAATGAAATGTAATATTATTCTATCATTTGGAACGAGGGTTTATAATATAATGCAATGAAAGATGAGTGTTTCATATTACATTTTATTCTATCCTAAATAGTAAAAATAAAAAAACCTCCAATTTGGGGGAGGTTATGATGGAATATAAAATGATAAACAATTTTAAATTATATTACATTATAAATCCTTCATTCAAACAATATTTCACTATATTACATTATTAACCTTTCCATCATTCTCAAACAACAATTTTCAAATTTTAAATTTATTTACATTCCATTCCATTATAAATCATTCAATTAAAGATTTTATGTCCAACTAAATATAGCTTAAATTAGATTTACATGTCATTTTTATAGTATATACTATTCAAGGGTATGAGATGAGGGATACTTTTTGGTTTTAAACCGCATATTAGGAATCAAAAGTTTTATAATTCTATAAAATTCACGAGGAATGAGGAAAATTGAAAAATAAGAAATATAAATAATATACAAATTGATAATTAATAATAAAAATAAGAAGAAAAAACGAAAACGATATAAATGATGTGGAAATATTACTTTGATGTCAAGGCCTCCAAGCTAAAAAAATATCTATTTTGGTTCAAATTTTGATTCATGTTTAAAACTTGGATCCGATAAATTACCATGTTGTTTACTTATAGTCAGCATCATCTTTGTAAAAAACAAAAATGTTATGATTAAGAATGTGATACTAAAAGTAGAATTTTAATTTTAAATTTTTTTTGTAGGTTTGAATTTGATCTTAATCTGACCTTGCTTCAATAAATAAATTTAAGACTAAAATATATTTGCCTGATATTGCATGGATTTTTTAAATAGGAATAAATTTTATTTATGGAAATGCAAAATTTTAATTTTTTTAAAAAATTACCATTTTAAAATTTAATTTTAAAAATTAAATAATTTAATTAAAAATATTTTACTTATATAACTAACGATTGTCGTATGGAAACTTGAGAAACTTGCATCACCAGAAAACCCAAAAGTACAACAATGGACAAATAAAGGTGGCTAGCAGTGACTGTGACTGTGAGAAGAAGGCAAGTGAAGGGACAGTGCACGACAAGAGAAACTTGTCTCCAAAGTCCAAAGTAACAACTCAAATAATTTACTTCATATTTTCCTTGTACCAAAGACTCGTAATTTGGCCCTCACATCGGTTACCTTCCCACTTCCAGCTTTCGAGTTTTGACTTCATCTGCTTCTTTTCTGTAAATGGAACCGGTCCAACCCCAGCCAGGTGAAGATTCTGTTGCCAACACCGATACTGATGTCTTACCTTACAAAGATGATGCAGATGAAGTTGATTCAACTCTTGAGCTCTCACCTGTTGCCCGTGAACATTCAGAATCTAGATTCACAGAGGCTGAGGAGCACGCGCAAGAAGAGAGAGTTGAATGTTCAGAAGGCACAAAGTTGGAGCTCTCACCAGACCACCATCCTGCTTATCAAGAACAGACTGAAGCTGCAGGTCCAAGTAACTCTGATGAAAAGGGTGCGGAAATTATTCGAGATCTGGATAGGCAGCTGTCTATATTTGCTCGAACACCATCTTGTAATTCTTCTTCACCTTAACTCTATTTAGTTTATGCAAATGCTACTAGTACTAGTAGTAGTTGTAGTAATGGTTCATAGTTTTATATTACAAATGGAATGAAATCTAATTGGTGTGGAGCACAGGGAACTTTGAGAAGGGATATGATGACTTGTTGCCACTCTACAAAGCTATAATTCATGGGAACTGGGAAACTGCAGAGAGCTTCTTGGATGATGATCCTGATCTAGTGACCTCCAAGATAAGTGCTAGAACCACTAATCCTGTCTATATTGCCATTCAAAGAAGGCTTCCACTAGAATTTATTCAGAAGCTTGTGGACAGAGCTTCTCCAGAGTCTCTAGCAATGGGAGGCTCTGCCTCTAAACAATGGACGGGCCTTCATGCTGCTGCTATGATCGGATACACAGAAGCTGCAAAAGTGTTGGTGGAAAAGAATCCAATACTGCCACGGATTCTTGAGCCATTTGAGAAACTAGCACCAATTCATTATGCTGCTCTCTATGGTCATAAGGAAACTGTTTGTTATCTGTTATCTGTGACGAAAGACGAAGATCCTAGCCCATTCAAGGGTACTCTTGGTGCCTCGCTCTTGACAGCTTTGATTATTGCTGAATTTTATGGTAAGTTCCCACAAATTTTGTGGAAGTTGAGCGGTTGATCTATATATCAGTCTACTCATTTGGTTTTTAGGCTGAGATACGACCACCTTTTCTGTAAATTTTGAGAAAAAGAATCATTGCTTTGTGGATACATTGACCAAAATAGTTTAGATTTCATCAGTGATATGCAGCTCAAATTAAGTTACCTTTATATTGGACAGGATTTTAGTATGTGATTGGAGCTCAAGGGTTGCATTACCACTCTGTCATTAATCTTTGTGCTTGTCTCATTGTTGTAAAGTTATTGTTAATTGCAGGCCTGGCTCTTTATCTGCTAAAGCGCTATCCTAGCTTAGCTGTCGAAAAGGACTTCAAAGGGCTTAATGCCCTAACAAGATTGGCTGAAAGGGGTTCACACGCCTTTGAAAGTGGAAGACAAGTTGGACTTCTTGAGCATTTGTTTTACAAATGTCAGAATTCTTGTTTCATTCATCTCTTTTAGATCTCACTTCATTTGATCATAAAAAGAAGTATAACTTATGTAACTAAATGCCTATTTACTATAAGTTAGCTAAAAATTAACTATATCTTGTTCTTAATAGGTATCTTCCCAGAGAAAGGGAATGTGCCTCAACCAGTTGATGTCGAAAATCCTGCAGCAAATCCTACTATTTACTCAGAAGAACCTAAAAGTTTTGGATTTTTTCAGAGCACATACAACAAGAAGTTGAAGCACAAGCAAGCCCTTCAACTTGGCAAACTGTTATGTGCAGAAACTGTAAAATCTCCCAAATTAACTGATCAGCATTTATCAGCATTTGGAAGTCCTATTCTAACTGCTGCTATTTCTGGGATTCCAGAGTTGGTTCTGGAGATTATTAGTGCTTTTCCTGATGCAATTTGGTACCGCAATAGAGACTCACGTACCCTGTTTCATCTAGCAGTTTTATACCGTAAAGAAAATGTTTTCAACCTCGTATATCAAATGAGCTTTCAGAAGAATTATCTTATGTCATACAAAGACAAGTTTGAGAACAACATGCTGCATTTAGCAGGTAAGTTGGTGCCATCGGATAAGATTTCTGGTGCAGCTTTGCAAATGCAGCACGAGTTGCAATGGTTCAAGGTATGAAATCAATTAAATTCTTCTTCTCTTCGTCAAATTTCATAATTTGGTCTTTAACTAATTTGAACTTGAATCAGGGATTTATCATGTTCATGGTAAGAATAGGAGAAGTTGTTGCCTATCAATCAATCTTGAGTCTTTATTGATTCCATTATTCTTCTCAAAACCACTGTACAGGCTGTAGAGCAAGTTGTGCAGCCATCATTCAAAGAGTTCAGAAACAAAGATGGAAAAAGACCACAACAGGTATTCACGGAAGAGCACAAGGAGTTGGTGGTTGAAGGAGAGAAATGGATGAAGAATACAGCTTCATCGTGCTCATTTGTGGCTGCCCTCGTTGCCACAGTTGTGTTTGCAGCTGCTTTCACTATTCCTGGTGGCAACAATGGTGATGGCAGTCCAATATTCATGAAAGAGACTTCGTTCTTGATTTTCATAGTGTCAGATGCATTGGCTCTCTTCACTTCTTCTTCTTCAGTCTTAATGTTCTTGGGAATCTTAACATCACGTTACGCAGAAGAAGATTTTCTCATGGCTCTTCCAGCAAGGATGATCATTGGTCTCCTCACTTTATTTGTTTCAATAGCATCAATGCTAGTAGCCTTTAGCTCATCACTTCACATCCTTCTCTTCCACAAAGTGAAATGGATTGCAGTTCCAATCGGCGTGTTTGCTTGCTTTCCTGTGTCTTTTTTTGCGCTGTTACAATTTCCCCTCCTAGTCAAGATGATTTCTTCAACATTTGGGCCTAGCATTTTTCATCCATTAAATAAAGAAACAATTTTCTAGCTTTTCTTTTTCAAATTATTAGTGTTCATGTTATGTTATCTTGTGGATTGAAAGAATCGTTATGAGACACATGTAATCTTCTTCTATTACAGCTTTCTTCTTCCATTTTTTTTCTACAAACAGAAGAAAGAACAAAACACCTAACTAATGCAGGATTCTGCGGTACATCGCGCCCTGTTGGTCGCAGAGGAGTTGATCCCGGACAGTCGCCGGAGGACTATTACAGCCTTCCAACTAAACAGTATAAGAAATTAGTGATTTCACAATAACTTTCGCGCCGGATGATGAAAGGTCTTTCTCAAATGTAATCAGTAGTTCTTTTCTCCAAATAATTGATTTATTGTTATAAAACTGAAACTAAACTTGAAGAATATTTGGCAGAGGAGAGTTCTTCTTATAAAAATGGTGTATCTTACATCAAGTTAACCCTTCTATTTATAGTACATTTCAACCACCTAATACACATGTGACCACC
>JANZLF010000001.1:12412495-12428492 GCA_026546835.1 Erythroxylum foetidum | reverse complement strand
AATCCATATGTACACTAACTATTAAATGGTGCATTTACAATTAGTGGTACACCATATTATTTCTATCTTTTATAACATTTATATCTATCTTCTGTACTATTTGTAATTTGCATTAATAATATACCAAACAAATAATTGTATCCTCGTCTATTGCGCAAAATTTCACATCAAACCACTGACTTGGAAGTGTAAATGCCCCCAAAAGGTACGTTCAATTCAAAACATTTAGGATTCAGTTTGCTTTTTTAAGGGTATAATTATAAGTTTAAGGAGTTAAAAACACAAGATGATTCTCTAGTTTAACTAACTTAAAAAATCTTCTAATTTTAAAATTATAAAAATTTCATTTCACTTTTTAATACTTCTATTAAGAAAAGACTAAATATATATGTGACATGAATAATACATGTTAAATTCATCTTAAATTAATTAAACTTAATCTAAATTAATAATTTAAGATAAATACAATAAATTATCAGTTTGAGTTAAATATAATTGATGTAAGACAATTTAAGAGTTGAATTGAATCATTGTGTTACTAACATTTGATTGGTCTTTATGTGTGTTTGCAGTTATTTTCATAATAGGAGTTTAAAGGAAAAAAAAAAGATTATTTGAAAATTTTCAATAATCTTAAAAATTAAATATTTTTAAAATTTTGCTTATCTCGTGAGAATTCCATACATTTTTATCCAATTATATATTCAAATAGCTTGGTCTATAACTTTGGCCATAAAATGGATGCCTTAAAAAGATTCCACTTCAGTTTATGCCATAAATATAGTACTTATGGGACCAAATCTCCTGATTTAGAAGAAGAAATACTAAAAAATATTGCAAGTGAACATTAACAAGAATTACAGCATGATGATGGAGTGAAAATAGCAATTATTGGAAGGTTCAGAAGCTTGGTTGGAGGGCTGATTTATCTAACTCACACTCGACTTAACATTGCATTAGTATTATCTTAAGATTTATGCAGCAACCCTCGAAGGTTCACAATGGAGCTACAAAGCGAGTTTTTAGTTACATTGCTGGGACTATGGAGTATGGAATTTGGTACTCTAAAGCTTCCAATTTCAGATTGTGTGGGTTCACAAATAACAATTAGGTAGGATCGTTAGATGATAGATGAAGTATTTCAGCAAATGTTTTCACCCTAGGATCATGAGTGATTACTTGGAGTTCAAAGAAGCAATCAAAGGTGACGTTGTCAACCTCAGAAGCCGAATATGTTGCAGCAACTTCAGCAGCTTGTCAAGCCATTTGGTTAAGGAGAATGTTAGGTGATCTTCAATAGAAGCAAGGAGCACTAGAGATATTTTGTGACCACCAAGCAACTATCTGACAAAGAATCCAACCATTACAATCGTAACCTCGTTGTAAAGGAAGAAATAGCCTTGAATTATTGTAACACCAATGAGCAACTGGCAGATATACTTATGAAGGTCTTATCAAAAGAAAAATTTTGCTACTTTAGAGGATTACTTGATGTTGGGATTTCTACTGCTTATCTGTTATCTTTAATAACCAAGAATGATAAAGATTTGACAATTTGCAGATATAGTAAGATTGCAGAAAAATAAAGAAGATAGATTTTACTTGGTTCGATAGCACAAAGCTACCTACATCCAAGGTTCCCACTTGATAGTGGTGTAGGAAATTTCACTATATGCCAACAAGAAGAAAAATTACAGAGATTGAGTGTTTTCCTGAACACCTGCAAAAGAGTCTCAAAACTCCTCAGTACCCAAGGTTAGTACTCTAGCACGCTCTGACTATTTTTCTTCTCTAATTTTCTCACTTTACAACTCAATACAATGAACAATGTAGAATGGAAATTTCGATGTGATGTGCTGTCTTTATTGTCTGAAGCCTAAGCCTTGTTTTATAGCTTATGAAGATGAAGAAATGCTCTCGGATGTGGCTTTTGAATGAGTCAAAATAAGTGGCATGTGCTCTCCACGTGGGTCATTAAGTAACTCCCTTGATGCTGTGCGTTTGATCTTTTTGCTTCATGCTTGTGTCTGCATTTTTACACTGATGGGTTGCGTTTTGTATCAACAGGAGCTTGTGTAATAAGTGATACGACTGTGTTGTGTTTGCCTTTAACTTGAGTGTCACGTGGGCTGTCTTTATGCATTAGTCACTTATCTTTTGCTTCAGCTGAAAGTCTTCAGACATAGGTAATTGCTCTTTTGACTCCACGTGATTTAGGCTTTAGTTTAAACCTTAGCTCACAGATGCTTCGAGAGGCATTCCCCATGTTCTTCCTTTTACATCTTCCTTCAGACTCATACACTTCACTTCTTGTCTTCTATTCTTCTTGCACTCATGTTGATTCTGGGCATAGATTAATAGAGATAGACGTGATTATTATCACACTTGACATCTGTAACTTTAAATCAAAGGGGAGTGTTGAGATGTGATTCAAAGAGTAACTAGGTCTTTTAGGATATGGATTAAAGATGATAAGTTTGTTTTGGTCAATAGCTTAGTGGGTTCTGTTACTAATAATTCTCTAGTAGAGTAGAAGTTTCCGATTTTGCTGTATTTTTGCTTTCATGTAAGCCTTTATATATAGGCACATCACAATTATTTTAAATTATCAACTCCAATAATACAGCTGCAAATTTTATATTGCTATCTGTTTTCAACAAAATCCACACAAAAGAGTAGTGTCTGCAATTATTGCGCATCTGTGAACAACCCCCACAAATGGAACCTAGAGCCGCATTAACTATGCTAGGATTTTGGAAGTTATATGTTACTACAAGGACCATAAGACTTGGATGTTCCTGGATTCCTAAGAAAAATACACATCACCTGCATATCGCATCCCCATCAATACACGTCTGCTCTTAGGTAACGTAATGCCCTGTTTAATGCGTAAGTGCTACAATACAATGCATAGTTTAATCAAATGAAAACAACGGTAGACTAAGGGATCTTTAAAATCACACGCAACTCGCTACATTGGATGTATACCAAATTTCAGGTCATACGATATAGAAACTGACGAGTATGCCACGGATATAAAAGGAATTGAACTATATAGGGGTTGGTAAAAGGCCTCTGTATATTCTTTTCTATCAAAGTAAACCATATGCTATGCTATGAAATGTTGCTTTCTAATTCCAAGTTATATCAAGCGAGTAATTCCGAGGGTTTTGTTCTTGTTCACATAAACAAAGAACTGTATCTTCACCCAAGACATTTACAAGAGCAACGTAGTTAGCTTCTTTCTTCAGCTTCCTGTCAGCTGGTAAGGTAAAAGTCACACTTGATGCCAAGGTCCCCGACTCCATCCGGAAATTAACGTGTACATCTTCATCTTCAACCATTAAAATGCTTCTAAGCAAGAATTTTAAACATTGAAAGTGCCTTACGTTACCTTCTTAAGTTAGAACTCCTTTTCAAGCAGAAGTCCATTATTATGTTTATAGTATAGACTTGAATATCATCATAGAACCATGGATAGCCTGCCGACATATAGGACATTTACGAAACTGCTATGACACAGATTTGGCAACAAACTAGATGGCCACATGGAATGAATCCGGATCGTCTTCCATTTTAAACTAAAGAAGAATGAAGATGGCAGCTTACTAATCTATTAAATTATATATAGACTAGAGAGAGAGAGAGAGATAAAAATTTCCCTTAAAGTGACACAAAAAATAGTCCCAAGAGCTAATTAGTTTAATGTACTGGTCCTTTGATAGAAGTAAGGATTATCAATTAAGCAGTGAATTGACTGATATAGTGATATCATAATTCCGAGAGCATAATGTGGCACTTCAGGATTGCCCCAGAACAAATGAAGTTATCAATTTGTTGACAACTTCAGGGGACTCTATGTTTGCTGCATGGCCTGTGTCCTTAACTGTCTCTATCCTGCAGCATTTTGGTCCCAAGTGTCTGCAATCGTCGTCAAACCCAATTGTTGAATGTTGGTTCAAGAAAAAAAAAAAGGAAATACAAACAAACCATTAGCTATTGCTACTCTACCTCTGCAGCTGATAGGCTAAGGGTATTGGGAAGACATTGTCATGGTCACCCCATATCAGCAGTGTTTCCTGCGCCCCATATCACACTACCTCTTTTAACAAATCCATGTCTCAACAACTACCTATGTTCTTGGACAACATATATGAAAGGAAGAATTAAACACCTGAGTTAGGACTGGAACATCTGTTCCTGCCTTTCTTGCGAGCAAGTGATCTAACAGCTCAGATTTCTCCTTCCTGTTGGTATTGCCCAATACCTATAAAGTTGAGATGAATGAAGAGCTTCATGGGGAAAAAAACAGTTATAAGCTTAGTTTTTAAGGTTTTATTATATATATTGTTTACACCGTTTAATTAATTATATTTTAAAACGCAGTATTAAGTATGAACACGAAAAAATAATAATCAAATAAAAAATGAAACAAGGAAAGGGACGTAATCCTAAAGAAACAAAAGAACACGAACATGGGATGCCCTATTGCGAGAAAAGGTCGAAGAGATTATTATAAAGTGTTTTCCAAAAGCACAATAGGTGATGATCGATGGGGCGTCATCATCCAAGTCCACTTATTAATTGTAGATAGACGATTCCAGTATGTCCGTAATGTTAGGAAAATAATATTTTGTCGATTACAAACGGTAAATCCAAGAGCTTGTGACTCTTATATCTTAATATGTATTAATCTTATCATCTCATATTTTAAGCATCATTATTCATGCCTATGCCTAGGTCTATGACTATGACTATGGCTTAGTATATTTAGCTGTGCAAGTAAGGACAAGTTCATAATAATGATGATGATTTGATGGAAAGTTAATCAAAAAGTGAAAGGAGTTACATAATGATTATACTAAACAAGAAAAGGAAGGACAGTAACAGACTCCACCTAAGGTGGAAGGCAATTTCAACAATGGCTAATATGTAGGGAACCATGACCATATTCTTCGAGAAACCTTTTGACTGATCCATATTGTATCTTCTACATGCACCCGCAGAGGCTACTTTTGACTGATCCATATCATATCTTCTACATGAATTCACAGAGGTTAACTCTTCATTCGACAAATGTATAAATCTTGGGGTGACTGCAGGTTGAGGTATAGAAAAAGGAAAAGCAAACTTGAAGCTCAATATTGGCTTACTGGGTTCCTCATGCATACTAAAGAAAAGTGGTGCATTACTTTGGTCGAATTAAACGATGAATCTGTATGATAAATTTAATATTATGTTCAAGTTCGATATCTGTTGATTCCATTGAAGGTTATTATAATTAAGTGGGCAGATAAGATTGAAAAGATGTAATTGATCATGGAACTTACGATGGACGCCCAAACGAAAAAATCAGGAACCCACTTCAAGGGATCAGTCTTGTACATGGCAAGCTTAATCATATTCCTCACATCAATTGGCTTCTGAGGCAAAAGAAGATCATATATGTTGTTTCCAAGCTTCTTCAAGTACTCATCTTTTTGCTCCTCCGTGTAACATAACCCAGAGCTTATGATCACCAACTTGTTAACTTCCTCCCCATAATTAGCGGCCATCTGATACGCCACATACCCTCCGTAACTAATCCCAACAACGTTGTACCTCTCCAACCCCATCTTTCTCAACCCTTCTCTTACACAATCCGCCTGGAAACTATCCGACCTGCCACCCCTTTTCGTGTAGGATTTTCCGAAGAACAACAAGTCAGGGATGTATAGGTTAAAGGCTCCTGACAGGGCTCGAACCTGATAAGCGAATTGCCACCGTGAATGGCCTCCGTAACCGTGGACTAGTACTAAGTCCGGTTTGTCAAACCTGCGGTGGTTGGTGATCCAGTAATGCATGGTGGTTTGGTCGTCAAGATCAACCGTGAAAGGTGTCATGTTACTTAACAGGAAGTTCAACGATAAGAACACATCGGTAAATGTCACAACAACCTTGTGTATGTAAAGAACTAGAGCGGAGAAAAGGGATCTAAGAAATGAAAGAGTTGTAGAGAAGATGTTGAAATGGCGTTTTCTTGCTTTGGAGTGATTTGGTTGAGACATTGCGATGCATCTAATGGAAGGTTAGAGGCTGGGATGTTCTTGTTATATACGTCTTTGTCTTGATGAAGACAGTGATACCTAAAACTAGACTTTTTAAAAGCTTTTAAAGTCAGCAGCGATAATATTACGCTTGGTGAAAGTCCATTACTTAATTGTAACCCATAAAGTTAACTCACACTCACACCGTCTAATATTTTTTCATTGATAAAATTCTTTTATATGGAACCTCCGTTTGGATCCTCTGGGCAGAATTAAAATAAGCAATTAATTGCACTTGTCAGGAAAGTAAGATTGTATCAGTCACGCAGTCTCATCCTCCTAAATCATAAGACTGTATCAGTCAGTCAGTCTCATCCTCCTAAATCATAATATATCTTGTTAGGTTCAGAATTTCAAAATTTGGGTGGCAGTAAGACGAATTCAAATAATATCTTATTTTATTTTACAAATTTTAAATATTTATTTATGTTAGTTTCTCAAAAATCTTATATAAATAAATGTAAGATTTGTATAAATAAATAATTGAGATTTATAGAACAGAATAAGACATCATAATATCAGTCAGATATTCCTGTCTTAGACACTTAATGCATGCCTCACACAGCTGTTAAATTTTGAAGCATATATGATATGATGGTTAAGTAGTCTTGAGCTCTTGATTGTTACAACATATCTATTAAGCGACCAATTCATCACAATAGCTTAAGCTATTATGTGAGGTCAACTTAATTAGTTTTATATATTTTATAACACACCTTCTCTAGTAAAAGTTCTTTGGGCTTGAAACTTACACAAGCCTACTTTATCTTGTGCTTAATTTAATTAGAATAGATGAGTGATAAGATTTAAATTTATGATCGTTTGGTCATAGAGGTTCTGATACTATATTAAATGACCATTTTATCACAATAATTTAAACTATTGTGTGAAGCTAACTTAATTAGTTTTATATATTCTCTAACAATATCATCACATGAAGACCAATTATAATGATTTGGAGGCGTGGCATTCTCAAATAATTTGTCTTATCGTGTAATTCCATATTACTCGTATTTTAGTTCCCCATCTCTCCCTTTTAACGTAAAAAGTATCTTTCTACACATTTCTGTGTTTCTAAATTTGTGATTTCACTCGTCGGATGCTGCTTTGAGGGTGAAGGTGGAAGGAGTAGTGCGCTGATAAAGTTGAAGAAAGAATCAAAGAATGGAAAGTGTGTCAAGTGCCTGTCTCCCGCTTCACGTAAATCAAGATTCTTTTTTTAAACTGAGGTATTTTTTAGTATACTCTTCTAAAGTAAACTAAAGAAAATGAAATCCTCATGTGAACGCGAGATTGAATAATTGGAGATACCTTGCTTCCGAAGCTATACAAAAGCCTCTCTTTATTTTTACCCATCCTTTTCAACACTGCCTTAAGTTATGTCACTTTTTGGACGGCCGTGTCATTACTCCTCTGACATGCAATAGCAACCCCTTTCCACATTGATCCATTGACAGTCTCAACATCTTCTTTTCCTTGTATAAATTCCCACCACATCCCTGAGAATTTCTCCTCACCAATCTTTTAGTTTAAAGGGTCACACAACCCCAATGGCTACGTATACTCACAGTGGCCAGAACTACTCATCCCAGAGAGCATTGGCCATGGTGTTGGCTGTATCATCAGCTTTGGTGCTGTCACCATTGTACGTTACACGAAAAGACAACAATACCACCGGCCGTTTCTATGAAACCAAGTGGAACTCTGGCTTTGTTCTTCCAATGTTGCTTGCTGGACTTATAATTGCCATTAAAACCACTTCATCTCAAGCTCAACAGAGAGGCGGTCATCCTATGTTTGTTCCTTGTTCGGATCCATCTTTGGTTCTTAGAATTGGGAGTTCATCTTGGGGACTTGCTGGCATATTGGTGACGCTTTTGCTTGTACTTTCATGGCAAGAATATGTTCAGGAATTCTTCTGGAGGTAGAACCAAAAATAAATAAATAAAAAATGGAAGCCCACTTATTTTCTGTTTCTGGTGGCTACATGTGTAGTATTCTAAATTTCTAGTTCTCATGGTTGTAGTGACAAAACCTATAGTTGTAACTTGTAAGTTGCAGTAATAATCAATCAGTTTTTCATTTGAGTGTCCCCTTCAGAAGCTAAATTTTAATAAACAAAACCCTCTTGGCATTCAATGATGTCTTGTGAAACAACCACAATCATCTGTTGTGAGAAAATTTATAACAATTTTACCATTACTGATGGAAGCTCTTAGAATTTTAATCAATCGCTGGTTCATGTGTCACGATCTTAACAATGAGCTTTCGCTCTCTTCACTGGGATATGGTCAACTTAGCGACGACATATATACTGTATGGAGTAACCTGAAATGTACGAAGTCTAAAACTTCAAAAAGGCAGTTTGTGAATCGAGTAATTGTCGTCTTGATTTGTTGTATCTGTGATATTGGCTTGTCAACAATATAAAAGAGTGATTGCATCAAGGATTTCACTTTGGAGTCAATTTTTCCGAAGGGCTTGCATCCGAGTTTCCGTAGGGCTTGCATCTGAGTTTGAGCTTAATGACAATTGACATGCGAAATGTAAAAACGTAAGAGAGAGCTTCAATGTGTCAGTTTATACATAGACCTTTTGAGTTTGCCTAACACAACAATGTTAACGCACTATACAAAACTGCACAGGAGTTTCAGAACCAGGAACATAGATTTACAAATGGGAAGGCATTATATCCTAGGAGGTTTATCCTCTACGTCTATCCTGACTCGTCTTAGCCCAAAATTAATGGAATGAAGCAACAAAAATAAATGCATTTCCACCATATTTGTAACATTTTTTGCACTGCTGCATATCGAGCTATCATCAAGTAAATTCTTGTTTCAACAAGTCTCTGGAGGCCGAAAATCATTTTCACCGAGCCTTCAAAACAATACAATTGCCTCTAATGGTGCAGTTTGATCAGTATCACTGTCATCCTAGACGCCTTTTTCTACGTTGTGTCAAAAAGGAGCTAATTCAGTTTGCTAACTTAAGTATCTGTGGGTTCTATCTCATTTGTTTCGTCAGCAGGAACAGAAGTAGAAGATGGTTCAACAGGAGTTTGCCGTGGTGATAGAGGTGGAGCAGATGATGATCCAGTATGGCCAGCAGTGGATGTTGGTGGGCTGTATCGCTTAAGCACCCTTTCTTTGTTTTCCTTCCACCATACTTCTGCCTGCTGCTCCTGAAATCTTCGTTTGCTGCAATACCATTGACAGATGTATGACTGTAGGATCAGAAACAGCAAGTAGGAAAACAAAAACAGAACATGTCACGGATGCATATAAGCAGTTGACAAAATGGCGTATAAGATCTTTCCCTAGTAATGTGATGCAAAGTAACATAGACAAGGGGTGATTGGAGCATTAAGCCGTAAGACCTCACAGGTAGGCTTTGCAGGTGACTATAGAAAGAGAGACATTTGCTTACAGAAAACGTTGGGTTTTCCAGTAAAGCATTTATAGTAGAAAGCTTTTCTCATTCTTAATTGAATTGTTCAAAATGACTTGATGTGGGCCTCTATGAAGTCCCATATTTGAAGAAATCTGCATCGCTTCTTAGTAATCTACTAAAAAGGTTGGATGACAGCTAACTTAGAATACGAACTAACATATTTAAGTGTTTTAAATTGAACAAAACCCAAACTACCTTAATCAAATTACTCAATTACCTGAATTTGACCCGTTTGAAGATCTTCATACCATCTGGACGTTGAAAGAAAGTAACATAAACCCCAGGTTCAAATTGTTCAATAGTTTCTTTCAATGCTTTTCTTGTGCTTGAAGCTTCCTGTGTCCTGGTTTCATGTTCAATAGTTGTACTGGAAGCCGATGAACTAGTGGTTTCCTGTGGGACACCTTCGTCATCATGGGACAAGTCAATGGTTCCTTTTCTTTCTTTTTTATCTTCCATCCTCTGATCTTGTGCGCTAGAAGATTCATTGATGGAAGAAGCCGTTTCAAATGCACTTTGTTGGTTAGAAACTTCAGATGATCCACTAGAGCTGAGATAAGCTTCTATTTGAGAAGTCATGATCTTATAGATTTCAGTTTCATAAATATTAGGAGGTAATAGCTCTGTCATTTCCTTCAACTGAATCACAGGAAAGGTTGTCAGATGATTAGTTTAACAACCAAATATTCAACAATTTGTAAAGAGCAAAAAGGACGGAAAACTTGCATATTAATAGGCTAAATTCATCTATCTAATAAGTGTCCCGTTCCACTAAAGTCAAGCACAAAAACCAGAACTGATGCACTCTGCATTTGGTACAGCCAAAAGGAACCTGTACCTGCCTGCCTAGATCACAATTGTGCAGCGTGCATATTTCCTCGGCTACGATAGGTGTAAAATATCATTAATCGAATTTTTTTAAATCTCTAGCAAGAACATAAAGGACATACGCAAGAATGCATTTGTCACTACTATATGCGCGAGATAGTTTGTCAATATTTTCATGCATTGTTGATCTTACGTTGAATTATGCATGCAAACATAATAAACATCCAACTATAGATGTTGTTTCTCTTCCAATTGCTTGAGTTTTCCTTATCTTTTCCTTTGTTTTTCCCTCAGGCTATATTAATTTTAGATTTTCTATTTCTTCTGCCAATTCAGTTTGGAGAGAAAATTCTGCAAATAAACAAACAGGTAATCTCAACCTATGTTGTCCATATATGGATGCGGTTTAATGTTGCCAAAATTTCCCGAGACATCTGAGCATGATGTTCGACTATTGATCCATTAGAGGTAAAAATCAAATAAGGTGATGCATGTATAGAGTTATACCTGCTTTGAGAAGCACTCAATAAGTTCTGAAGCTAATCTAGATCTGGAAGATTCTGCTGCAGCTGATGAAGCAGCCACTTCAGCATATTTCTTCAGTTCCTCGATCTCCATATCTTGAACATCACATTTTTGCCTCAAAATTTTAACCTGAATGTAGCAAGAAGAAGAATGAAATGAAAGAAGTTTTCTAACAAATAAGTTTTATTTCTGAAAGGAAGGTGGACATAAGCTGTTTACTGGAAAGATGAGGGCTTTATGCCATTGAATATGCACATAAAACTTTATGCTGGCATGTAATTGTTGGACATGTCAGGGTGTCCTATTCTGTCCACTAAGGGTGTCGATGTGGAGGAGAAACAACGGAACCAGTGAATAATAAAAGATGTGAAGTCATCGGTACCTGGTTTTGCAATTTTGTCATGTCTTGCTTCATTATCTCATTTGTCTTCCTAAGGCTATCAATGACACTCCTAGAAAATCCAGGAGTTGCAGAGCGTGGAGGGCTTGGTCTTCTAGAATAAGGTGAACCTGGTCTTGTGTTAGCAGCAGGATGAGGAGTGTTGACAGGAGGCTGAGGCATTGTCAAAGGAACAGGCTTCCATGCATTCTGAAGAGCACTTAGTGAACTCGGAAATGTTATATCTTTTAGTTGCCTAAGTGTCGGAACTTGAGAAGCTCGCACCATGGAAGCAGCCTCGAGTTTTGATCCATGCTTTCCTGACCTGATCTCAAGGTACTTTATAGGTTCTGTAGTGGGAGATAGTAAAGGTCTTGAATACCTGCCATCTCCCCTGCCAATTCTTTCACCAGTATCAAATGAACGACGGGCAGTAGCAATTTTCCTGTTCATATTAGGAGTGTTACTGGCCTCAGCAGTTTTAAGTTTTGCATAGCACGCATCACAGACACGGTGTGGTTTTCCTGGAGTTGGAGCTAATGCTGCTTTCAATGCCTTCTTGGAACTGCAAGAATGGCAATGCACCATCCCACAGTTATAGCAGTTGTGTCTTTTTCTAGTAAATCCGAATGCTTGCCGACAACCTGAGCAAACTGATTGGTCTGCACCTGAGACCCACTTGTGTACAGATATACAAGAAGTAAAATTTGAGCCACAAGATATATTCTTTACATGCCTGTCCCTCAGTGCTTCGATTAATGATGGAACTTTTCGATCATCTGTGTCTCCATGTCCCAACTGTCCATTGGCACCTCTACCCCAAGTGAACACTTCGCTTCTTGATGTCAATACAGCAACATGATATGCCCCACAAGAAATTTCTTCAACAAATTCACCTACCAATTTGTCTTGTACCAAGCATGGTCGCTTTCCATCAGAGTTTGGGATGCCTAGCTGCCCATGTGCTGTGCCTCCCATGGTAAAAACATGACCTGAGGTAGTGAGAGCAACAGTCAAGGTATGACCGCACGCTATCTGGTGGAAATTGTAGTCAATAAGGGAAGAGACGCAGGTGGGAAGAAGATAAGTGTCCTTGCTTTCATGACCCAGTCGATACTTGTCGCCGTCACCCCAGGTGAACAACTTTCTAGATGATATGTTTGCACCAGATTGGTTCATTACCTCCACTATAGCTGCAGTATGCCATACACCACATGCAACCTTGATAGTCTTCAATCCACTCAATAATTGAACTTCTTTTGGATATGAAACACTCAGCCGATCTCCATGGCCCAGAACACCAAATGTTCCATCACCAAATGTGAATAGTTTTCCGTTGGATGTTGCCAATGCTGAATGCCACGTACCACAAGCAATTGACAAAACCTGAAGTCCTTCTAAAGCACCAGAAACTCTCTTTGGTATCCAATGGCTGACGTTAGTTCCATGACCTAGAAGTCCAGCATTATGGGTACCATCACCCCACGTAAATAAATCACCAGATGTAGATACAGCACAGGTATGATGTTCGCCACATGCTATAAAATCAACATTAAAAACTGCCAGAAAATCAACAAGTTTGGGGCGACCATAATCTTTTTCAATTCCATGACCAAGTCTACCCCCAGATTCCTCTCCCCAGGTAAAAACCTCGCCTTGCCTTGTTACAAGGCCAATATGACGCACACCACAAGCAATCTGATGAACATCAAGAACGACATTTGATTCTAAGGGCTTAGGAACCAGAACATCATTCTTTGTATGAGCTGAGCTCAAGGACCCATCAGCGTTAGTCCCATCATTCCACACTTCTCCCCATATGTAGACATCACCTAATGATTCTATATCATCAGGACCAGATCCACCACTTGAACAGCTAGGTGTACTTGAGACACTAATTCGAAAACCATCTGCATTACTTGCTCTTAGTTGCATATCTGACCCCACATCTGAGTACAGAAGAGTATCACGGGAACCCAAATCGAGAGAGGGTCGACTACGGGCAATACTCGGTGTGAAGTCTAGAGTTGCTCCAAAAGGACGGTTAAATTGTGCAAATTCCACACCATCTGTTAACTGAGATTAACATAAGCAACATGTAAAGTTAGGAATGCAACCATAGTTGCCATTCTCAAACAGAAGTTTGATAAAGCCCGAGAGATATACGTGCTTTTCATATCTCCATGCTTGGAGAATATATCCTTGCCTTCAATCAACAATTAGACAAATTTAATAAGGTTTAAAAACTCTGCTTTTTCCCTTTATTACAGCTAAGTTCTGTAGTTTGCTTTTTGTGCTCAATAATTGAAGTGGCTTCATAAGTAGTATTTCGCGGAAATGAGAAACTCACATCTGAGAAATCACTCCTAGTACGCTTATGACGATTATTTCCAATCAATGCTTTGAGGGCTGCAAGCCAAACCTCTGCCTCAACTTGGTCCTTGCAGATCTAAGAATTGTAAAAACGAAGGACAATAGTTGGATATGAACTTCTCATGAATATGAAGCTCAAAGGGATCATGTTATAAGATCGTTTTCTGTAACTAACCAGATCAAGAGATCTGTCGCCGTTGTTATACAGAAGCGAAAATGATAAGTAATCCTTTTCAGGACGCAAGTATCTTCTAAACACAGCCTGTTAAAAATGGGAAAACAAGGAAAAAAGAAAAGGCAAAGAATTTGTATAGCATGAACACATGTTAAGATTTAGAGGACCTGAGATTGATATTATCAATCAGCTGCCAAAGAGAGTGTAAGACTCACAGTTCTTTGTCCAGGGATGATTCGTGAGACAGAAGATAATTTCAAATTTTTTTCTTCTCCGTGTGATAACCAGATCAATGATGTCTCATCCTGTTATTACGACTAGAATTGAAATCATTTATACATTTTAAATCGTTGGACAATGAAAGAGAAAGTTTAATAGAACTAAAAGTTCATTTTAGAGAGAGGCTAAAAGTTATAAGCTAGACAGAAAGGGAACAAGTTAGAGGATTTATGAACACCCAGAAACACAGAGACTGAAAAGATCAAATCTTTATCAACTGATAATAGTAACTAGTTCTATAAAACTTCACTTGACAGAACAGAAGACACAAACTCAAATGAATGCTAGTTAGTTTGTCAAATATTAACAAAATCATGATTTAGAATGACAGTGCACAAAGGAGAACTGATAACAATAGCAGGATCGTCATGAGGATTATAGGCAGCATTTCATGAATGAAAAATTCTGACAATATGTCCATATTATTCTGATAAATATAAAAGTTTGGGAAATGAGAAGAAGGTTGCAGCATACAAAATGATGAAACCGATCAAATAGGGATGGAAAAATACTCACTGGAGAAAGCCTGAAAGCACGAAATTTGGGTTTTCCTGTGCGGCTATACTTGATTAATTGAGTGCCTTTTTTCAATGTAAGAATTGCCTTGAGAAAAAGAGAAGGAAAACAGTCAAATAATGTTTGTTAATGAACATTGAAAAAGATTGTACAGCGCCAAGTCCAACATATTTCCCTTGACATGACATTCCTTGGTTGATTAACATAAGAAAAATATAAGATGAAGACGAAAAGAAACAAGACTAAACTTGTTCAACGTCGCGGTCATAATTCAAAAAACTAGAAGGATCTGCCATTCCATAGCTGAACCGAATACAATTGAATCAGATGGTAAGTTGCGTAGGGCAAAAGTGTTCTTCATAGCAGCAAGTGCATATGTAATTGATAGATTCTTCTGCTGCTGCTGCTTCCTCCTCCTATTCTTCTTCTTCTTCTTATCAACATTAATTCTTGGATTGAAAAGAGAAAATAAAGAAATGAAAATGAGGGGTTTGTATTAGAGAGAGAATATATAAAAGAGAGTCAGAAGTTTAGGAAGGTTTGCAGCCCATATAAATTTGAGGTGAGATATTGATGCCGCTTCTTTACTTTACACCACGTCCTTCTTTCTCTTTCCTTACCCTTTTTCATCCTTTGATCTATAATAACCTTCTCTATGACTATGTTTACCAATACAAACAATTCAACTCAAGTCTTATAACGTGATAATAATAATAATTCAATCCAATCATTTACCGTTACTGATGATGGAAGATGAGGACTTGGCATGGATTATCACTTTCTCCCTCAATTTAAACACCACTTGTCTTCGTCTTCCTCTTATTCAATTCACTATAAAAATGGTAGTTGCTTGCTTGCATAAAATGTAAGCTGCATTACATTTAGATTAAAACAAAATAACAAATCTTTATGATCTAGTTACTGAATCCGCCTAAGAAACTGCGCTTCTGCTGTACAACCTATGCATGTATATATATTGTAAAAAGAAAAGGCAATTGGGGTAGAACATCAAACAATTTGTAAAACTCACCAGCCTGCTGTAGCAGTACCAGTGTTAGAGACGACGGACGTTGAGCCCTTGTTATACGTACGCTGAATCTCTTCCCCTGTACTCAGTCAAGGACTGTATGGTTGGTGTTGGCTCCACTACATCTCCCATCTTCAGCCTACACGTGGCATCATTGACTGTCTTGTCATTTAGCTTCGGCCTCGGTGGTTGCTTCCAGGGAAGCCCATGCGGAGATTCCATCCTCAGCCTTCCTCGTGCAAGAAGGTCCTGTTAGTAGTGTGCCCTAGGCCAATGAATATTTGTGATTCATGTATTAACATTATGATTTGTTAATAATATATTATGAGGTATTCCGTTTCATATATGCATGTATT
>JANZLF010000001.1:12382709-12394184 GCA_026546835.1 Erythroxylum foetidum | reverse complement strand
GGGATCAGTTCACGTCTGCATTTTGTGTCATTCTGTCATTGTGTAAAATTGTATTTCTGCAATGTTCGCAGAATAGTACTGTTATTTCAGATGGCCCCAATTGGTAAATGTTGCATTTGTAATTGTGATTACTGAAAGTGTTCAGAAATGACATTAAGCCTAATTTGGCTATGAATTTTAGTGCATGAGATGGTTTAAATACTGTTGAGTGTTTGTTATAACTGAAATTGTGTATGATTGAAAAATGTTTTAATGTTAAATTGGACCCAAATCGTTTACTGAATTTCGCGTATACAACTGCTTTCAAAAATAAAATGTCATACTGAGTTTTTAGACTGAGATTGACTGCTCTAGCATACCACCCTCGTGAGGCACGGACTCGGATATCACCCTCGATGTCGAGTTTGGGTCTTGCGAGAGTGGGCTGCTACAGGTAAGGTTTACTGGAAAACAATGAAATGGATTTTGATATACTCACAGGCCATTTTCAAGTAGTGCTTGTGTGTTGGTGGTGGTAAGCCAATTTTAGAGGGACATACAGATGCAGATATAACTGAAGATCTTGACAATCGAAGCTACAAAAGTGTGTAACTTTATTCATAACTGAAGCGAAGTATGTAGCAGCTATGGAAGTAGGTAAGGAGATGCTCTAGTTAAAGAGTTTCCTTCAAGAGCTAGATATGAATCAAGATGATTATATAGTATTTTGTGATAGTCAACGTGCTATGGACTTGAGCAATAATACTATGTATCATTCTTATACAAAGCATATCAATTTAGGTACCATTAGTTGAGATCTGTGATTGAGGAAAAATAATTGTAGTTGAAGAAGATTTATACAAATATGAATGTTGCTATCATGTTCACAAAAGTGGTTCCTGGGAGCAAGTATGAGCTTTGTAGTAAGCTCATCAGGATGTCTCTTAAATAGCATTGGAGAGATTTAGGGCTCCTTCAAAAATAGGCTAGAAGGGGAGATTGTTGTGTATCAAGACCTATTTAGAGGCCAAAGTGAGTTCCAATGATCTTGAATATTCTCAAGGATCGTTGAAATGATGAAGGAGTGAAGTTAAGACATATAATGTTTGATTTGAAGCCATTTTGGAGAGACACAAATTGAATAATGAACTACAACGTCGTGTAAGATCAGACACGCTCATGTCATTATCATACATGACTGTGTGTGGAGACCTTATAGGTAACTACAAATGTGTATAGGTGCATAGCAAGAGTTGAAGACATACATGGCCATGTGGAACACACACACCTGTTACACACAACCATATAAATAGACTGTGTGATTGACTGAAATTGTGTATATCTGTGATCCTTTAAAAATTGATTGAAAATATGGTCACCTATACGGTTGTGTAAGTGATTGTGTCCAATTATGAAAACCTATTTTTTTGTATAAAAGGAGAAATGATGAGGTTCACCAGAAAGAGTGAAAAAGAATGTCGAAAAATGGGAAAAAAAAAAGATAGCAAGAGTCAGTTAAGAGGTCTTTCTCAAACTATAATTTGTACTTTTAGCAACAAGTTGTCTTTTAAGTGTTAGTTTTAGGATTAGATTGAGAGTGTTGTTAATTTGTGGTTTCAACCTATACCTAATACTGAAATTCGGTGGGATAAATTGTAGCCATTTTGTGATATAGTTCTGAGCAAGGATTAATAGCTTTGGAAACTTTAAACTCTTGTAAGTTTCTATTTGAAATTAGTAGATTTACTTATCAGTTTAGAATGTAATTTTTTCCTCTATGTTGGAAGGTTTTTCAAGAATATCTGGTGTTCAATTTATTTTCTTGTCATATAATTATTTGGTGGGTTGTTCTTGTGAATTGGATCTCTTGAGTTTTGTGAATTGCTCTTGATTAACATCGTGGGAATGGTGATTGGAGCCCAACATGTCGCTGTAGCTTGTTCTCAAACATCACTATCGAATTCCTTCGCAGTCTTCACCTTAACCTATGCTTAATACATATTGTTTTCAATCTTTACCAAAACATCGGAAGGAAAATAATAGGTTGACATAAAATGAGGCATAATGTAATAGAAAGGAAGACACATGTATGAACCCCTTTTTTCTGAATTCGGAATTCAGAAGAAATTAGATCTTCTAGGTAGGATTCGAGCCTACAACTGATTCCACTGCTCTCCCTTGAGCTATTGAGGAACGACTAGAGATTACATTCTCAATAGAGTTTAGGTATAACAAGGTCAATTTCTCATTCTCAATCTATGGCGAAATATGAGCTCGAAATTTCCTTTGTTAACTACGAAATTACTTTGCAGTATCTTCTGTCAATCAAAAAAGTAGTTCTATGTTTTAGAGACTCCTAATCCTGGATCCGTTAGACATGTTGGAAAGCTGTAGCCACTTGAAATGCATGGAAGAAGCACCATATTTGGTCTATGATTGAATACATAATGTCATTAAATTCCATGAGATGACATTTTCAAATCGATTAAATTTGAATGGAAAGGGGTGATGTAATCAGAATTGACCTATGGTGGAAAAAGACTTACCTGCCAAAAGAACCACATGAATGTGATGAACGTGACCTGTGTTCTTGTTTTCTTGTTTTTGTCATGTTTCTTGAGTTGTTTATGTGGAGAAAACAAATGGAACTTTCTTCGTGGACATTGGCAGACATCAGCAGTCCGGCCACATCTGTTTTGGCCAAAATTAGAAATGCTTTTAGAAATTAACAATGCCAGTGTATTTTTGTTTTTAGTATTTTGTAATGTTTTTATTTCACCATACCTGGTTTAAATATCAGAATAAGATAATAGCACGAACATGTAATGTTGAACTTTTCAGCGATCAGTATTGTGCTGCATGACATTTGGTTCATTGTCTTGTAGATATCAAATTTATGCTGTGTGTAACAGTTTTACGCATTGAACCTTAGTATTCACGTTTGCCGTCCAAAATTTCATCAGGCTGAAGTGTTAAACGTGAAGGCATTGGTTTTCAAGACTCTTCAGCAGACTGTAGAGGGATTGCATAGAAATTTCAGTATCAAAGGAAGCACAGGCATGAAACCCCCTTTTTTTTTAATACCAGGATGTAATTCTGTTTCAAAGTTCACGATAATTCTTGTGTAGTCAAGGCAAAGACCTGTTGATTCTTCTTTTTTATTTTTATTTTTTCCTTTTTCTAAACAAAGGCAAAGTCTTGGCTAATGAGAAAGGACAATGGAATAAGATAATCGCTCTTCTAGAGACCGAAGAAACCTCAATGCTTGGACTTTGTTACACGAGGAAAATTATGTGATTGGTCATCATTAGATACTAGAATTCTTTATAAAATTCTCACTGGCGATCCCCTTTATATACAATCTGCCTCACCATGAATTTAAGCCAAATGCTGTACGATTGCATACATATTCGCGAACAGCCATTTCAGAAATACCCTGTGCTAATATAGGATGACTTTGAAATATTGCAGTTGGAAATCCTTGTTACCTGGATGTTTCATTAGCGAGAAACCATTTACAGAACAAAAAAATCTAGTGTCCAAACCCATATCTTCCCAAAGATTGTCCCTTGAAGACTTGAGCGATCCCGAATTGCTGAAATCTGTCCATGAGCTATCCATCATCTCTAGCCTGCATATTTTCACTCTCAAAGAGTTGAAGTTGGTAACACATAATTTCTCTAAAAGTAAGTTTCTTGGTGAAGGTGGATTTGGAACTGTGTACGGGGGTTTCATTGAAGGTAAGTTGAAGCCTGGCTTAAAGGCTCAGACGGTGGCTGTCAAGGTATTGGACTTGGATGGCTCACAAGGGCACAGGGAGTGGCTGGTATGCAAGTACACATTTAGTAGTTGCTCGTAGTTCTTTCAATATAATATTTTACACAAAAACAATGTTCAAAAGCGCAGGCTGAAGTAATCTTCCTGGGGCAACTAAGGCACGCGAATCTTGTTAACTTGATTGGCTATTGCTGCGAGGATGAGCAAAGGCTTCTTGTATACGAATATATGGAGCAAGGGAGCTTAGAGAACAAATTGTTTAACAGTTCGCATTCCCCCTTTCTTTTTTTCCCCCTCTTGCTTGAAGAGTCTCTTTATTCCTTCTTATTTCCAAGTTTTTATGTTGTTGATGTGTTTTAGTCGATGCAGGATATTCAACGACGTTACCGTGGTTAACAAGATTGAAAATTGCAGTTGGTGCGGCAAAGGGTCTCGCATTCCTACATGAACAAGAAAAACCGGTCATATACAGAGATTTCAAGGCCTCAAACATCTTGTTAGACTCGGTAATCATTGTCCTTGTCCCTGCTTGTTTGTGGACCAAGACGAAGAGTACAGCTTCTAATAGCCTCGAATATGATCGATGTTTTACAGAATTATCTATTCTCAATTGAACTGAATTTGTTATCAGGACTATAATGCCAAACTTTCGGACTTTGGGTTGGCCAAAGATGGCCCTGAAGGAGATAGAACACACATTACAACAAGGGTTATGGGCACACAAGGTTATGCTGCTCCTGAATATATAATGACTGGTAATTCAAGTCATTTCTCTCTCTCTCTTTTTATTCGGTTATCAAGAAAGTTAGCGATCTTAAGTCAACTAACAGAACTTGATATTTTCCAGGTCACTTGACAACTATGAGTGATGTATTCAGCTTTGGTGTGGTGTTTTTAGAGCTACTAACAGGGAGGAGATCTGTGGACAAGAAACGACCAAGTAGAGAGCAGATTTTGGTGAAATGGGCAAGGCCTTTATTGAAAGATCCTCACAAGCTCTGCCAAATAATGGATCCTAGACTCGAAGGGCAATATTCAACAGAGGGCACTAGAAAGGCAGCTGCTTTGGCTTATCAATGTTTGAGCCACCATTTTAAATCTAGACCCACTATGAGCACTGTTGTTAAGACATTAGTGCCACTATTGGAGTTAAATGACATACCCATTGGACCATTTGTGTTCATAGTTCCAGACATAAAGGGAAATGACATAGACATGAAAGGAAAAGAACATCCCAGGGAGTGCGACGAGCTAAAACATTGTAACAGAGTTGAAGACAGGAAGGAAAAGAATGACAAGGGCAAAAACAGACAACGTAACATCGCAGGCACAAGAATAAGATTAAGTCAATAAGTTGTCGACCTGTTCATTCTGATACTGAACTTTATGCAAGTTTAGGAACTAGTTTGTACTCTCCTAGGCGTCAAATGGCTAGACTTATAAAATCACTGTATATGATGTCCACAAGCAGAAGAGCTTATGTTGAAACTCATCCAACTTAGCCGGTCGGTATTACGAAACGAGGTGTGACACTGAACATAAGGCCTCATGTTGCCAAGATATGGTATTTTGAAACGGTGGGACTTTGAATATTGACAAGTAGTCTACTTCCATTCGTAGTAAAATTTCAACTACGAATTTCTGGATGGATTCTATTATTTTATTTACATATCACGTAATGATAGTTCTTAGTATTCGCAGGGACAAAATTTCCAAGTCCTGATACGTTCCAAACAGAGACGAGACTTCAATTCTCGTTGGATGACCGTATTCAGTAGTGGTATTACACCTAAATTCTTGTGGGACAAATAGCAATTTACCATCTCAATGAATTCCAAGCAGCATTTGATGCAAAAATGATCAAAAATACCCACAATTAGTCATGACTAGTTGTTTGAAGTTGGAAGGAAACAAAAAGGTGGCCGAAATCCCCTGAAAATTTTGAAACCTGTTCTGAGAAAATTCCATTGAGTTGGACTAAAAATGTTTTGAATGCATAATTCACAACAACCCACTAAACTGCAGTCAAATGGGAGCTGTTTTCTTGGCCTTTGAAATTTGAGTGCAAAAGGTCTGAAGAAGTTTAAGCGACTTGCTTGTAAGTGTACAGTAACGACGACTAAGATGAGAATAATGATAATGCCGACAGAGTTTTATAGCTTTGATGACTTTAGGGCCAAATATCTTCTTGTTTAAGAGTTTTGGCATTTTGTTTGGTGTCTTTTACTTCCAAGCACAGTATATCAATCCTGCAAAGGCCAGAAGCAATGTATTATATCTTGGGCCACTCAGGTTTATATTCTGTTCTTAGGGAGGCTAAGTCTTGGGCAGAGGTTAAGGGTCAAGTACAAGTTTTCACAGCTGTTGGGTTTTCACAGCTGTTGGATAAAAACGAAGGCAATGCAAAAGCATTCATTTCGGAGTTTCTGCAGTGTCATAGTCATAGGCATATTGAAGTGATCGAGATAAAAAGTTTAACATGCCTGCAGATTCTTATTGGAAGGATAACTTTATCAGACAAATTATAGCTGCACAAGACATGAATGGATAGATCATGTCTCCATTTATTTCACGTAAAACAAAAAGGAAAATTATGAACATAACTCATTGAGAAAACAGCTTGCTGGCTATCTGTATCTATATGCTAGAAGCACCAAACCAGAAAATTCGCAGCTTTGTGAAGGTAAGCAGCTAGGTTCATTTGGTCCAAAGTAGTTCTTACTCAGGCTTCCACGGTTCTACTTGCATCCTAAACTAAATGTCATATTACGAAAATGGAAGCACCTAATTTGCTCCACAGAAATTTGCGGTTGTGTTATGATTTGAGTCACCCTGTAACACCCCTTATACAGAACCTACAACTACCCACATATATGACAATCAAATTCTATTTAATGCTATACATATACAGATTACAAAGTTCTATATCACTTAATATAATCATTTGAAATTAGTATTATATCTTTTACATTTACATGGCAATCCAAAACAAAAAACATTACGATTTGCTTTGTTACATGTACAACCATTTTTAACCCAAAAAAAAACACATTCTAATGGTAATTTTACTCCTAGTGGTTGGTCTTGGTTCTTACAGGTGTTTCTTGTACCTCATTCCTAATACTTGAACTTACACGGATTAACACTCGTGCTAACCTTGAAAGCTTAGTAGGGCAATATTTAGTTTGGATGACCACTCGCAACAGTCATCCGCCAAACACACACATTCATAAACATCACAACTCATATAAATAGTGATGACATAATCAAAGTATATAATACAAGCATGCTTTAATATGTTATTCATATACCATAAATTCACATTCATAAGTCAAACATTGATGTTCAACGCTTATTAATATAAATTATCAATACAAATGCAAATGCAAATGCTCATTAATACCAATTATTTATGTTATAATGTTATATTTCTCTTTTATAACCATTAGGTTTGCCCATTCTCGTGGGTGTGGATAGCAGGAGTTGTAGATATATGAAAATATCAAAACTGTGGATACTCAAAGGCATCAAATTGTGGAGACAATATCACCATTAGTGTCAAACTGTAGCCGTTGTACTGTAATCCTACTAGCATGCCTATCTATCCACCACCAAGACAATAAAGCAGGTAATGTAACATTTTCTTTAACCATTTGCCCATTTCATAATTCATCATATGGTATTCACTTGAAGTTATAAAATCTTAATTGAAGTGCATACTATATACATATGAGCAATAAATATGCGTACAAATCATCTATATACATGTAAATTATTTAGCATGCATTATGTTCACCCTTAAATTCCAATGTTTAATCACCCAATTCATATGTGGTCAGACCTATTTTATTTATTTCTAGTTATTTGAAAAGTTTTATACACATTAAAAAAGGTTCGGATAAGATGCGATAAAAAATGGAAATAAAAACAAGGTTATGGTTGTGACAGAAAATCCTTCTCCAGGGTCACGATCATGTCTGAAGTGTCGCGATCATGACAGAGGAGTTTTTTTACTAGGTTATGATTGTGATACCCATGTCATGCTTGTGACAGAAGAACTTGATGTTGTGTCATGATTGTGACACCCCTGCCACGATTGTGACAGACACTTGCCATACATACCTCTACTTGTTTCGTAATATGCATATAGAAAAAGTTCGAATTAGGTTTTGAGGTCTTTTGAAAATTTGTTCCCCTATGTTTCTAGTCTCCAAAACCAAAAAATCAAGCCATTTTGACGTCTAAATAATGAGATATAGACCTAACATCACAAGCTACTTTGAAATAGGGGCATCATGTCACCAATTTCAACATCATAAAGCTAGAACTAAGTCAGAGTCTTTTCCAAAGATTTCTATTGCTATGTTGTAGGTTTCATATGCAACTAAAATCACCTAATTTAGAGGTCTGTAGGCTGAGTTATGATCCAAACAATGTGTCTGGTTCAAACAAATCTAAGACAGAATTCTACTACACAATACTCTCTTATCATATTCAACTAATTCCATGCAAGGTAACACAAAAATAACACCAACACACCATCCCTGTAACTATTCCATATACGAATGAATCTTTGTATCCATTCAAACATACACACACAAAAATAACAGCAACACACCTTCCTTGTAACTATTCCATATACAAATGAATCTTTGTATCCGTTCAAACATACACACAAAGAGATATTAAACTAAGTATAGTCCCAAACCTTAAAATTGACTAAGTAGTTCTTCTAATGCGTTTCCTTTCCTTCCTCTTTGATTTTGATTTACTCACTAACCAGAAACGCCACAATTATATATCTCAATCCCAATTCCAACCTTATAAATCCAATTCTTCATAAGTAAAGTAAGAAAAGATAAATATGAAGAGAAAACCACCAACTTTTACCTAAGATTAGATTGATTCTTTACATGCAAAATGATGGGATGAAGAAGATGAAGTGGAGAGAAAATGAAAACGGAAAAATCTTGAATTCAAACCCTAAAATGTCGTCCCTTTTTCCTCTCTATGTGCCCATTTCATGCATGTTTTAAGACTTACACACATGTTTAATTCCTATTGGAAACACATGCTTTCTTCTTATTGTTCACACACGCTTTAGTCCAATTGGTTCATGTGTTGACTTTAGAAAAATTTCACATTGGTCCTTCTTCTTCTTTTAATTTCCACATTGGCATATAATCTCATCAATTAATTTTATTCTCATCCATATTTTACGTCTAAGTATGCATGTCTATGTCGAAATGAACAAATTCCTCATTTACCCATGTCTTTTACATTAAGTACCGTTATGTCTCTTACTATGCTTAGATGCACTTAATTTATTAAGTTCACTTCTTAATACACCCTAGACATGATATAATAGTTCTAGGGTATATGTTGGAGCTTTACACACTCCATAATATTTCACCTATAAACATCAATTTGCATCACCCAACATCTTCAATAGACATCCATCAAGCCTGAAAGTGACATTAATATTGGCTACATTAAAGGTAGGTGTTGTGATAGTATGAAACTATACGAAACAACTTGGTCTCAATATTAGTTCAAAATTATCACTTCAAGAAGCAACCATTTTCGTAATTCGATGGGGAATATTTTCTTCTTCTTTTGGACTTCTTTTGTAGGATTTACACTAATATAGTTATTATCTTTTCTATTCCTGATCAAAATAGTTCAAAAATCATGAAAAATCCTTCAGTTAATGTATAGAATTGCTATAGATAAAAATAGTACTTCGTTTATACAGATGCCAAAACACAAAAATGGACAAATAAATGACTTCTTATGAATTCATATTTATTTTTCATAAACTATTTAGGTAAGAGAATAGCTAATAAGCTCTCTACCAAATTAGATTACATACAATTTACAAAATAATTGTAAGACCAATTGCCAAATAACTGTGCACACAATGTTGCTTTTTTAGTAAGAAGCCATATTTGATAATAGGTTCGAGTCTAATATTTTTAGAAACAATCTTTGGAACATATAAAAAAGAAATTAAAGTCCTATAGAGAATTACCACAAATATAACAACACCTATCTTTAATAGAAGAATCACCACTATTAATTACAAAAAGAAAAAACTACATATTTGATGTCAAGGCATACAAATGACTAATTATTTCCTAGAATTCTTTTCTAATAGGATAAAGGATTTGAATAAAACATTCATCACCTTGTTACCTAAAACTCCAAATACAAGTGAGCTTAGCAAGTACAAATCTATATGCTATAACTTGATCAACAAAGTTATCTCTAAGTTAATAGACAATAAGATCAAGGGTATTCTAAGCACAATAATCAAATCTTTTTAAGGTGCTTTCATAAAAAGGAGGAATATAAGGGATAATATGCTCTTAAAGTAAGATTTTTTGGGAATTATCATAAAAAGAATGATCCTAAAAGATGTGCAATAAAGTTTAACTTTCAAAAAGCTTCCACTTCAATCAATTGGAATTTTATTCACCTTACTTTAGAAGCCTTTGAATTGCCCTTAAGTTTAAGAAGTGGATCCAATAATAAGTTGAAATAAAATCATTTATTATCCTTTATAATAGAGAGCCTCTCAAAAGGGCTAAAGTTCTTAGACAAGGAGGCCCCCTTTCCTTATATCTCTTTACAATTTTCTTAGAAATCCTTAAAATATTAATTCCTTACAATGTTGAAAGGGAAGAATTGAGGATTTTTAGCCTTTCTTTATAGATGATTTATTACTCCCTATATATTTGATACCTCTTCATTGATGACTTTTAGGAACTCACTTGAAGTATTTAATATCCTCTCATAGCTTGCCATTAATACCACTGAGAGTTGCCTCATTTTGTTTGCTAGCTAGCTCTAGGCATTAAGTTGATTGGTTCAACTAAATTCAATGGCAAAATGTTAAGGATCCTCCCTTAAATTAGTTAAGGATTCTTATTACCCTAAAAATACTCTTATTTATAGTTTGTAGAACCCTCTTTTAGACTTTGAAAGAACATGCGAACAAAAGAAGGGAGATTTAGAATTATGAACTCTTTGTTTTCTATTAATTTTTCTTCTTTTTTATGTTTGATTTCATTTTGTATCATGTGTAATTAAACACCATGTTAGTGTCTAGGTGTGATGAACCCTATTTTGTGCTACAATATGTTTTAACTATTTTGTTTAATTGAATTGCTTTGATTGATATATTGTGCTTCAATTATGCGTTTGGTATATGTCCTAATAGATCAGAAATATTAGTACACAATCCAATTTCATAACATAGGGATTGAGAACTATGAATAGATTTACTATAATTGAAAAGACTTGATTACAAATGTAAAGATAGGTCGACATAAATCCTTTAGATTATGGTTAAATATAACAGCGGAATTCACAAATTAGTAAAGCAATAATAGAAAATTTAATCTGAGTAATTTAGTTGATAAACCTAGGATTAGTTTTTAATAGTCTCAAGTAAGTTATTAGCATCAAGGTTATGAATTTCATTCCGTTCCGGTCGGTACCGACCGAAAAACGGTATCAAAATGGGCATAAAGGTACCGGGAATGAATTCCGGTCGGTACCGGCCGGTACCGAAAATTTTAAAAAATTGGGGGAGTTTTTTGCAAAATTTTTAAAAAGTTTCAAAATTTTCCTCTCTCCCTCCTACAGGCCGATCGGTCTGTCTCACATCCATCAATCAACACAGGCCTAACCCACGCATCCACAGCCCATTAGCAT
>JANZLF010000001.1:12358804-12369225 GCA_026546835.1 Erythroxylum foetidum | reverse complement strand
TTTTATTATATAAGATATAATAGGCCGAAACTTATTGGGGCCTCAATGGGATTAGGGTTTCTCTATAAATAGAGAAGCTTAGGTCTCATTAGATGTGAGACACAATTGTCACAAAACCCTAGCCATCGTCCGAGAGGAAAATTGTGAGGCATTCGGAAAGAGTTTCAGGATGTGTTAGCACACCACAGCCGCAGCTCGGATCGTGCATACTCGTGTGGATACCGGTAGAGGGCATTCGTGTTTGCAGTGTCTTGGAATCTGAAAAAGAATCAACCTATCCACGACAATAAGGTATTTTCGTACATCCTTGGTATTTTTGATTATACATCATGTTGTTGTATGGTCTTTTCCACAGTATATTGTGAATACTCGGACCGTACGCGATCCAACAATATCCTCTTGAGAAGATTCTAGTAGTAACCTTCATCATCAGGCCTTTTAAAATTGGCTTCCATTGATAAGAAACCACGATGAAGTCCTCATATAATGTTACAATCTCACCCAATATTATTAAGAGAATAGTATTAGGAAGCTCCTTAAATTCCTATGCTAATGCACAACCTAAAATATCCAATTAGCTTCTTGGTTTCATCTATATAAATTGGATTGCCAATATAGCTAGGTAGCATACTTTATCATTTAGTAAGTCAATATTCTAATGGTACAATAGACATGTTTACCTATACAGGAACATTTTCATGCTTGATTATGTCAAGGTTAATTCCTGGTTTCTAAACCTGGATAAAGATTGGGAGGTTAGTAATGTACTATAGCTCTTTTTTTAATTATACGTTAAGCTTCTCACTTTGAGATGAGCCTGAAAAGAAGGTTTTCTCTTTTGATAGTAACACTTCATTTAGACCTCTTCCCTTCCATTTCCTAAAGGCCCATATATGTATTACAAGAAAAGGTGGTCGCTTTCCCAAAAAGAAGCCCACCATCGTGGTGCTTTAACTTTTGGCTCTAACATTAAGCATTTCAACATCTAGGTTGATTATGGTTCTACCTCCCTCTTGGAGTGGAGGAAGTATTTGTAGATTCACTAGGGCTTTATCCAACAACTTATTTCTAAGTCTTATATTGGACATGAGCCTAAGAAATAAGCACAACCATCATCTGTATCTTTAAGCTTTTAACAACATCAACAAGGTAGACATGAGGTTTGTTAGTTTTGTGAAGGCTTTGAGATGTGTCCGAAAGGGAGGGGTGGAAGAAACAACGAATCTAGATGAATTTGATTGGAGATGACATTTATATATAAAATGGGGAAATTAAAAGAAGTAAGTTCAAATAATTTTTAAAAATATTTACTATTAATGAAAATGTAGCAAAGGCAAGAAAAGGTAAAAAAGATTAAAAGACAAAAAAGACCTTAAAGATAACTAGTAGGAAGAGAAACATGGAACCAAGGCGGAGGCCTAATAAACAGGTTGTATAAGTATAGGAAGGGATGGAAGTTAAGGGAAGGAGGAACCAGATGAGGGGAAGGGGATGAGTAGAGTTAAGGAAGTAAGAAGCAATGGGAAGGGGATGAGTATAGTTAAGGAAGTAAGAAGCAAAGGTTGAGCCCTGAAAGAGCAAAGGTTGAGCCCTGAAAGTTTAGAGAGGTTAAAGAAATATGGTTCCTCTTAGTTATGCATTAGGTTTCACCATAATAGAGAGTTACTATGAACCTTAAGAGGCTAGAGAGTGCATATGTGCAGTTTATAACATATATTGAGCCATTATCTATTTGTCCGTGCAAGAAGGAGAGTTTTTAAGTTGTATATTTGCTATAATTGAAAAAATGGAAAGGGATATACTTTATGAGGGTTACTCTTTACCTTGAATAAGATTTATAAAGAGTCATTATTCACCAGTAACAAAAGTAAGATAATTGCAAAGATTCCTCTTCACTCATGATAGAGAAGATATTATTTGAAAGGTTATTTTTTACTTATTGAAAGAATAAGATAGTGAATTTTCAAATAGAATTTGAAGAGTAGATGTAAGACAAAAGTTATTTGACTAAACCACTATAAATCAATTTTATTTCTATCTTTTACTATCTTTTATTTATTATTGTAATTGCTTTATAAGCATTATATGTGAAATTATCACAATCATTTATTAAAATATACACTGTATAACCTATGCAAAAAGTAAAGACAAAGTTCATTCTCTCATCGCTGTGTTATTCAAGAACCAATACTAATATTCTTCATTACATCATATTCTTTTGAACATATTTATTTTCTTTAAGAAATTTGGGGATATCAAACTAATGATTACATTTACCATAATGTAGGCTAGAATTTTTTTTCTCCTAAAATTGCATATTCTCAAAGCTATGAAATTTGAAGTTATTAGGAACAAGTTGAGCTTTCAAAAGTTTCCAAATTTTTTCTAAACTAAGAAATCAAAGAATTAGACAAGTTTTCCTTTTGGCCCGGCTAAAACAACGTAACCATGCATAAAAACTTCAAATAGAAAGTTAAGAATTAAGTCCTTCCCAAGCTCACAACCAGTTGAAGGAAAATAAAAATGACAGTTTTTACTCCGATTACCAAATTTTTTTCCCATCATCAGGGCTGCGCATTCAAAGTCCTGACGTGCTGTGTATTGTACTACGGGCACGGGGTGGCTGTCCCAATTCCCAGTACACACTGGGAGCCAGGGATTTTATCCCGTTGTAATAATGTCTCGGATGAAAGAAAGAATTCTGACACTTACAATGATTGAAATCAACCTGACACCTTCTTGATCGCTGATGACCAAGCATTGCAGGGTCTAATCGAAAATAGTAACCACGAATCAATAAAACATGCTGTAGAATAATGGTTATATAAAATGAATGTCCAATACGATAGCAATAATGGAGCCTTATATGAGAAATTGGCAAGTCCTTCCACCAAAAGAGGCCCAATAATTCCATTGTTCTGATGTTCAATGTTCCAATTATTTGTAGTGTCAGAGATTCCCCTGTATTCTCTTCAGAAACCCATGTTGTTTGGAACAGATAATAATTAGCAAGCAGTGTCAGTTGTATAATAATTAGCAAGCAGTGTCAGTTGTATAATAATTAGCTTTTCTTAATAATACAAGTTGCATTAATTCGTCAAATCTCTTAATCTTGTTCTTCGATAATTTTTAACCAATTTATCAGATAATAATTAACAAGCAGCGTCAATTGGATTAGATTATTTGTGATAATACAAGTTGCATTAACTCATCAGATCTGTTACTCATGTTTGTTGATATTTGATTTTAACCGATTTTTAGTTAAATTATTTCAATGGTCTACATACTCATATAATATTAGTCTAAATATTAATTAAATTTCACTTAATATTTAATCGTATTTGAATAATTTCAATTTTTGTTTTTACATATTTGCATTAGATTATATTTAATTTGAATCATTGTAACTATTAAAGAGTAGATATCCCCAATCACATTCATTTTATTTATTTGAATTTAATCCCGATTTTACCATATTATTTTTGTCATAATATTTTTCAATTTAGATATTTTATTTTATCATGTCCAGTTTATAACAAAATTTTGTTATGCTAAGCTTAATTAAATTTATTCATTTCCAATTTCTTTTAATTAGTCTTAATTGTATTTAATATTGTATTTATTGAAAATTTCATCAATTTAGGTTTGATTGCATTTTATCATTTAAAATTTATACCAATTATTTTTATGTTAGACTTAATTATATTTGTTCATTTCTAATTCCTTTTAATTAATTATTAGATATAATTATTTCTAATTATAATTAGTTAAATTTAATTAAGTATTTTAGTCATTAATTTTTTTCAATTTTATATTAAATAATTTCTTTATTAATTTTGGTTTTAAAAAGAAAAACCACAAAAGATAAAAATATGGAAAAGAACAAAAAACAAATAAAAAGGGGTATAAGAGCGACAAGAGAGATCCCCATGAAAAAGACGAAACAAAAAATAAATAAATAAAAAGACCCCAATTAGAAACAAAAAAAAGGCACAACAAAGAGGGAGATGAACATGAAAAAGACTAAAAAACTTGAGGTTTTTTTTGAAAAATTAAAATAACTTGAGCTTTTGTTGGTATAACAACCATGGGTAATGTTTTTGAAAATTAATTGAGAAATGGGTTTAGATAAAAACAACCTTATCTAAAGTCTAAACATAAAATCAATTTTAATAATAAAATTTTCTTTCTTTCTCTTTTTCTTTCTTCATTCTTAATATGTCAAATTTATAATGCATGACCTAAATAGAGGAAAGAGAAGAGCAAGATGAAATTCTAGTTTCTTTTATTTAAGTTTAGAAACCTTAGTTTTATGTTATAGTATTCAAGGCATATTAACTTATTAATATCATCAAGGATAAAAATATAAGTAGTAACATATTGTTATCATCAAAACTAAAAGTTACACCCTCACTTAATCTAAAATTTAAAGTAAAGATCTCATAAATAACTGACAATCTATAATTGAATACGTTAAGATCTATTATAAGTACTTTTTCTTTTGATATTTTGATAACTTCCCATATTATAGGTTCTTTTATTAGATACATTCAATATGTTTCATTTTCCTCAATAGTATCCACTCAATTTATCTATGTTAGCATTGGATGAATTTATTCCACATAAAACATTCCTTAAGCAACAAAACCTATGCTGATTTCTATTTTAGATAAATGATTAGCCTTATGATTTTGTTAATGAGGTATCAATTTGAAATTTGCATGTATTTTTTACTTTATATACTTGAATTTCTGCTTATATTTTTCCAACTAGCCTTTCTTTAGTATAAAATGGTAGTCTAACTATATGTTTATATACTTGATATATACTTTACATTCTTGTACTCTGCCTTGCTGTTAGATGTTTTAAATTTCTACTAAACTACATATTGTATTATTATTCAATTGGCCCTTTGAAATAAATTCATATGCCACTATCTTTGTCTCAAATGGCTTCATTTATGTACATTATCCATGTCACCTATTCATCCCTTGTTGGTTTCCTTATTTTCTTTATGAGTGTCAATATTTCAAGAACAAATTTTCTATGATTGTGTCATTGAAGAATTTCTTACTATGTATCTTGTTGTGCTCTCCAAGATCAACTAACCATTCCCAATTATCCTTTACACATCTAGTTTATAAAATATTTGTCTTAATGGGATATCTAGCCATACATTAATTGTGTGCACCTAAAATTAAAGCTTTAAATTTATCTTGTTAAATAGTGTGAAAGCTAACTTTTTCAATAATAAGTAATTTAGTTTTCATCATTATAATAGTTTGTTTATTAAACTTTGGTTGTTCTCTTCATCCTTACTTAGAAAGAAGATAAGGGATACATATGAAATTGTCTACATGGATGTGAAATGAATATCCTAATAGTATTGGACTTCTTAAGTAATCCTTCAATTCTCTAAAAGTTTTTGACATTATTTAGTCCATTCAAATTCTTAGACTTTTTATATTATCTTGAAAAGGGTTAGGAAACGATCAACCAATCTTAATAGGAACCTTGACAATCTAATTATTCTACTATTTGTCTTTGTACTTCTTTCAAATTTTTAGGTGATTCCATGCGAAAGTAACATTAATTTTTTTTGGATTAAATCATATTCCTTATAGATAATTATGAATCTAAGGAAATTATATATCTCCACCTTGTATATGCATTTTAAAAATTAAGTCTCATGCTATACTTACTCAAGGTTTTGGAGCATTCTTTAAGATTGAAAACATGATGTCCTCCCACATTTATTTTTACTTTCATCTTGTCAGCATATACTTCCATATTATGGCCTAGTTATTTTTCCAATACTAAGTTACTAATTTTTGACAAGTTGTCCTTATGCTTTTTAGGGCAAGAGGCATGACTTTAAAGAAATAGATCTTATGGGTGATGAAGGATGTCTTTTTCTCATCTCCTTTATGCATCTTAATCTGGTTGCATCTCTAATAGGAGTTCGTGAAGTTTAGAGACTGGTGGCTTGAAGTGGCATAGTTCAATTAGTCTATATTTTCTAAAATTTAACCATTTTTTAGGCATGCCTTGTTTAGGTCTATGAAGTCAACATACATTATTTCATTTTAGATAGTCAAATTCTCTAATTAATCCTACTTTTAGTAACTTGATCACCTTCTCTTCTATGACATGTTGTCTTTTAATTCAAAAGTTCTTTTTCTTTTTCTTTATTTTCTTAAATAGACGGTTCATACTTAACTTGTAGGAAATCACTTCCATATTCACTTTAGGCATATTAATTGAACTATATAAAAAAAATTCATATGTTTGAAATGAAAATATTTTTAGGTACTCCTTTATATTTCCTTCCATTTATCCCTTAATTTTTAGGCTTATAAGATATTTATTTTTTTCTACTATGACTTATTTGATTTCTTCATTGGCTCCCTTAATATCCTTTTTTAAAAAATCTCTTACATCTAAGTCCTACACATTCATCATATATGAAACATTATTTTTCTTTGAAGCGATGGTGTAAAATTATGTCTCCATTTTTTGGTCCTTAAATACCTCTCTTATTCCATTTGGAGTTCGAAACTTGATTAATATTTAATAAAGGAAGAGAATTGCTTAAGTGATATTAAAGTGAAGGCTTGTTAACTTTTGTATTTTAGGTATGTGATCTTTGTATAACATAAAATTTTTCATGTTTATTATCCATGTCAAACGTACTCCTAACATCATAAGTGGAGATATTTGTATTTGTATGTAGATTTGATCTCCTCTGAAACTAGCATTGATGTTACAAGTTGTAGTTTTTCTATTGAAATGTTTATTTCTTTTAAGTTATCATAAAAAATCCATAAAACTATATATATGCTAATGTTCTTTTAAATAATGAGTTGATTGTCAAAAGAGCTATCACCATAGTGCCTTTATGAGGGTGAATCAAGGTCTTATTATTGGTTTTCTATAAGGTGAACTTAAAGACTCCTATTCTTTTTCTAGATTTACATGGTTCGGAGTATGCTTCATGACTTCTTGAACTTAGATCTTGGCTCTTTATAATATTCTTTTATTGATCATATATATATCACCTTTTAAGTGGGGAGTGGTTCCCCTAGTGTTAAACGCTTATAAATGACTCCTCCTTTATTCTTCCTTAGTATGACCATTCTTGCCATTTTATTTTATGAAATGAACCAATTTTCCCTATTTGAATAAACCATTGGCCATTTTTTTTAAATTTTTACAATAAACGATCTCATATCTAGTGATGTGATGAAAATGATAGTATGTATTGAAATCCCTTTTGGAAGGGTTGTTTGCCATTTATTATTCTAATTCATTGTCCATGACAAAATCTTCATCATTCTTTTCTTTAATAATGATTTTAGTTTGACCAGCATATCGTTGTTTCTTATCAATCTCGTTAATAAAAATGCACCCACATTCGTATTCTAATTATTTTTAGTTATTGGTCTTCTTACATTTTGTTTAGCAATCATTTCTAAATATTTTTGCATTATGATATGTACCTTCTTGAAACTTTGAGATTATTTATTTTATATAGAATTCCAAAATCTTTGGCTTTCTTAATCCATTTGTGAAAGTTGTTGTTGCCACCCCTATGTTAAGGTTTGAGATTTTGATTGCATTGAAGTTAAAGCATTATAAATAATTCCTTAGGTATTCCTTTTTTCCTTTTAAGTTAAAGATATTAAATAAGCATAGCTTTTTAGCACATATATATTGCTAGAAAAATGTGATCTGATTCTAACAGATAATTATTAAAAAGTGGCAATTGATATGAGAAGTAATGTAGTAGAAGTTCCCTGTATATATGAATATGGTTAACTGGATTGTGCAAATTAGCATAAGTGTCTAGGGTTATTATCTTAAACTTAATAGTAATTTTTTTTCTAGGACTTTAGGTATTAAAAGGTGGTCAGCCATTAGGCTTACCCCCAAAAGTTGTTTTTTTAGTGGAAAGGATCATAGAAATATTAAAGTGGCTCTTTCTAATAATAGATGTGGGATATGAGTCTATTGTCTTTCTTGCATCTATATTCTTTTTAACATTAATTGCTTGATTTGTTACTACAACATCTCAATTATAGTAATATAGTAATTTGGTCCTCTAATTTTTTATTACCTCGAGTAGTTTCAGAGTTGTTGGCTACTTTAATAAGGTTGGTGAATCAACTACTTCCCTAGGTATCCATTATTCTTTCTCTAAATAGAGATATCGCAAAACCTTATTCTTTCTCTAGATGGAGATATCTTAATTAATTTAAAGTTTCTAATCAGAATATTCAAAATTTGAAAATTTCACACAGACAATGCCAAATAATGTAAACTATAAGATTCTAAAATAGTTATACAAATTTATTTAGTTGGTAACAATTGAATTTATTATAAATTAATTTTATGAAATGAGGATTAATCAAAATTTATATAGCATGTTTCATCCTAAAAGGTTATATGTAAGTATTTGTATCTCAATTAAAATCTATTCAATATTGAAAATATATGTTTTTATGTAAATGAAGGAGTTATATAATTAGCCTATACAAAGAAAAAAGAGGAACACGTGGTATGTTTTCAAAGGTCAATCAGAATATAAGGCCTTTTGAAGATTTTATTTATAAAAAAACATGTTATGTCAAATATTGTATAAGCTTTATAAAATGCGAGCGAGCATCATATATCCGTTTCTCAACTACTTAACATGTCACAAATTGCTAATGCATGCATGACTGTCTATTTCTTAAAAAAAATGTAATCAGATTTTATTTTTCTTTGGTAATTCATGCATTAAAAGCCTCACACTTAAAAAAATGAAGAATCATTACAAAAACATGGATTATTTGTGTACATTAGGAAGTTTCATCACACAATGGAATTATTTTATTTGGTAATTCAAATAATGAAAATCCTTAAACTAAAAGTATTAGAATTTAAATTCTTATATCAATATTAGAATTTAAAAGCAAGTAACTTAATAGGATCAAAACATACTTGCATTACTAATTAATTAAACAAAAATTACTCTAAAACTTTTGCTCTATAATCCATACGATAATATATTGCTCTTGAACTTTTACTCTATAATCCCATGAGAGTATGACTTACATTATCTTTATTGGTTACAAATGAACACATGGTTTAATTCATGTGTTATAATATTAATTATCTTTTATTAGAGCATATATATTTCTTCAAATATTATACATATTGTAGTTTAGGCATACTTAATACCTAACTCTAGTTTACTTATTTATTTTATCCACATTTTAAAAAACACATCTCGCCTATTAAGACAAATTGGGAAAACATATCGTTTCTTTAGGTTATGTAATTACTATTAATCCCTTACACCTTTGAATATACTTTACATAGACATTAGTGTTTTAAGCCTTGAGCTCTCGTTTGTCACCTAAATAAGCTGCCTAAAACTTATCTAATCTTTATTCTTACAAAATAATGGAGGAAATCACCCATATAGAAAGGAATCTTGTATCTTTCCTACATACTTCTTGTATTTAGAACTGAATGTTTAAGACTCACTATAACATTCATTCTGAAACTAAAAACTCAATTAAAAATCAAGCTTTTTCATATTTGTATAACTAAATTTCATTTAAAGTTCATTTTAGAACATATTGTTTAATTCTCAGTTAAACATATATTGAATCAAATATTTGATGAAAAACAAACTATTATAATTGATAATAAGTATAACTATACCAAAGACATAGTAGCATAAAGAAAAACAACTATCTCTAGTGACTATTCATAATACTTAATATCTATGTGTTTGAATTTATATTGATAGTTGAGCTCCTTTCACTATAATTGTTCACACAAAACATAGTGAACATGAGAATATTGATTGCTTTTGAATAATGAATCATCTTTATCTCTTGTTCTTCTTGTGCCATCTGTAGATACTACATATTACTTAGGTGCTCAACGAATTTATAAAACCAGTTTACTATCTTACACACAAAATTATTCAAGTATTCAATATATATAAAAGCTCTTCTTATACTAAATTTAGCAATCTTAACCGTAAAGAAATATGCAGTCTTATTCATGTTCTTCATTTTAATTATGAATGATAACCAATTTGTTTGTTCACTTAACAAACTACTTAATATCGTTAGCTATAAAAATCTTCCATATGAAATGATAAAATTACATATTTATCATTGGATATTTATATATATATACTTAGTCATCATTTTCATTAATACTAAAATCATAAAACATAATTATAGTATAAAAGTTTTTTAGACCTGATTGAGCCCAAGTTTATTATATTAATTACACTTTCATAACTGTTAATGCACTTTTTGACTCCTAATTGTAACTTTTGTACTTAAATTAGTTCCTTATATTGAGCTCATATGATTTGCAATTTGTTAGTAAAATTGTCGCAAATTGATATTAATTGC
>JANZLF010000001.1:12279678-12302997 GCA_026546835.1 Erythroxylum foetidum | reverse complement strand
AGTCTCCCATGCAAACACGTAAAGATCTAAACCTAGTTGTTACTTCATATATAAGGTACAACTTTACCATAACAGAGATACGTAATCATAAACCTAGCTCTCTCGTTTTTACAGCGATCCCACCTTCACCAAAAGACTGACTTGAGAGTCGGAGGGGCTAATCAGGTCACAACCCCCGACGTGCCTTCTTTGTTTTGCAGGTATCTTCACGTCAGATTCATTACAGAAAGCAGCCAACTCATGGATCCAAACGGCAACGTTCAGTTCCGTCAGAATCCGGCAGAACCACTTATTATTGTAATTATTTTCCTTGGAGGTCTTGATTAATTCTTTTATCATAATCCTTCATGATTCCTAATTCATTCAGTTAAGCTTTTGGCACCAGTTGTACTTTTGTTCATAAAGCTTCAATTTTACATCGATAATTGATTAACTAGATAGTAAAGGAGGTACTAAAGTTTGGCTTCAACACTCTCGATAGAAACTGTTATATCGTTTAACTTTGATACATAATATACTCTCCCCTCAGAACGATTAATTATGGTCACTTAAAGTTAGTACATCCACTAAACATGAATTTTATTGACTTAGAGAAGACTTATGAAATAGAATTTAGTGAAGTCATATAGAGGTGTTTAAAAGTTAAGAAAGTTCTTATGACCTATATACCAATCATTAGAGATATATATGAAGGTGTTAAGACTAGAACAAAGACGATAGGAGGAGATATAAAGAATTTCCCCATCGATATCAACTACACTAAGAATCCTCGCTGAGCCTCTTCTTGTTTGCAGTTGTGATGAATGAGCTCACCAATAATTTACAAGGGGATGTGCCTTGGGTTATATTGTTTGTTGTCACAGTAGAACTTTGGAGGGAATGTTAGAGTCTACTAAAACTGAGTATTTAAAATATAACTAAGCTATAATGTGGCATAAAGATTAATTCAAAAGTTATACCACAAAAATATTATTTTAAGTATCTTGGTTCTATCATCCAAAGCAATAACAAGATAGATGAGCACATAGTTCATCGTATCTAAATGGACAGGTGGATTAGGAGTTTTATGTGATAAGAAGGTACCATTCAAGAAAAAAGATCAATTTTACGTTTAGCAATTAGGCTGGCCATACTTTATGGAGCAAATTGTTAGCTGATCAAATAGGTTCATAGTCATAAGTCAATAGTGACAGAGATAAGGATGCTCTATTAGATATATAACCTTACAAGAAAAGATAAGGTTATAAATGTAGTGCTAAGAGACAAATTAAGTGTGGCTAACATTGATGGTAAATTAAAGGAGACAAGGTTTAGGTGGTTTGGACCTGTTAAGAAAAGATATCCTAAAACTCGAGTAAGAAGATGCGAAAAGATTGTACTTAAGAACTATCAGAGAAAAAAAAAGATCTAAGAAGAAATAGAAGGAGGTGATCGGAAATGATATATCTTTATTAGAGCTTACTAAGGAATTGCTTCTTAATGGGAAATTTTGGCGAACTAGGATATGGGTAAATGGTCTTACATAAAAAGGTTCATCTCTTTTTATAGGTCTTTTGAACATTTTCTTTCGATTCTTGGGCCTTGTATTTAACCTATACACTCATATATATATTACTTCCCCCTTTAGTCATTTTAGTTACGTATTTTTTAATTTCTTTATTCTTATTATTCTTATATTTGTTTATATTTTTTATTTTTATTCTTTTTAAATAATTCTCAAAAAACATTTTCTTTTTTTTCCTTATTTTCTTGTTAGTTTATCGAAAACATCTCTACTAATTAGGGTTAAGACTATGTAGTTCTAAACTTCCCTAAATTCCATGTCTCGACAGAATTCTATTAGAATGTTGTTATTGTTGTAAAATTGGGGCATCCATAGGCAAATTTGCTGTTATTATTGGCATGTTCCATCAACTAAAAGGAATTTATCATTATTCATAAAAATACTCTTGGTAGTTTGATTTATTTATGAATTTTTATGGTTTTAATATTTAAAATTTTTATATTTTATTAAATGGACAAATAAATTTTTATTAATTTTGTGGGTAACTTTTTTACTTGTCATTTTCTAAAAAATTTTAATTAAAAATTTAATAGAAGTCTTGTTTGTCCATTTACACAAAGTGCCATAACTTTTTCATAGAATATTAAAGCACCAATTTTTGTATATTGAAGAGCCAATCACAAAAGAGCATAGATGCTAAAGGCCCTTGTTTGGAAGTTTCGTTAGCCATGGAATGCTTTAAAATGGCCCCTCCAAGCATCTAAAGAATAAACAATTACGTCATCTTGTACATGGCATTGCTATTTAGGGGGCTCCCCTTGCTTAAAAATGGGGAATCCTAGTAGCAAGAGCTCCTCCCTCGTTTTACATTTTCACTTTCCCCTATATCCACATCTCTCAAATCATTGCAGGTCATCCATTTGATTCCATCATCATCTTGTTCAGAACTCAGCACTCCACAAAGCATTCTCACCTTCACCACAGCGCCGATGAACCTCTTTTATCCTCTCAACAGACTTGCAAATCCCACTACAGCTCCAGTCAAAGGAGGCAACACAGATATTGCCTGCCTGTGCCTTCCATTCACAATCTGTGTTATAGTTAGGATCATGAGATTCGTATTAACAATTTTGTTGCCTTTCAATCTTTTGCATACAGGAGTAGCCTTTCTTAATCATATATAAAACATTGTAGAAACAATGATAACAATGAAGAGGAAACATTGATGAAAGAACACAAGTGAGTCGGTTACACATGTATCAATCATTTTAATTTTTATATTTGGACCATAAAACCTGATGGCATTATCATTCTTCCAGTACTACTTATTGCGAGTGTCCTTGAACACACCTATTGTGCAAGTTTCCTATCCTTATCCTTCCCAAAATAATGACCTACTTAACTGCGGTTTTCCAGGACAAAGCTCTAAACTGGAAATTGTGATCAACTTTGCTTATACCAACAAATGATGCACAACCAACATCGATAGCGAGTAAATAGGCGAAGCCTTGGCAAGCCAAACCACACACCTATGCATCAACTTACACAAAAACATAGAGATGTGGGTACAAGAGATTACCAGGTGGAGTACCACAACACAGTCTTCGGTCATCAATATGCTCAACATCCAGCCCAATGAACCACGAACCTAATGAGACATCCTCATTTGCATACTTGTGAAGCACATGCCTGGATGATTACAAGTTAAGGGAGACACTTTGGCATAAAGAGTTGATCCTTTTTTTTTCCCCTTAAGATACTGAAACTTACTGATTAATTGCGATGTAATTAGCTAAATCATTTGATATAGCATATAGCTGCCCTGTAGCATGACGAAAATACTTGCTTCCTTCCTCCCCAAATTTCCAATACTCAGGTTCGTGGTATTTGACTCCCCTATTAGAGAAACAAGAGAGACCAAGGACAAAAAATTGTAATTCTTACTAATGAGCAAAAGGTGAAACCAAAAATATCCTCTATTAAAAGAACAGGAAGCAAAAATGAGTTGAAGGATGTTTTGCTTACTTCTGAGCAAGAACTGGGCCAGATTTCATACATCCAATATACACCCTTGGTTTTGACCGATGTCTTGCCAGAGTTGCCCCAAGTGTTGCTGCAAATACAAGCAGGATGGCCTCCGTTTAGTAATAAGATATCACAATCTAACATTGAAAAGAATATAGCAGGAATGACTTCGAGTATACAATGTTTATGTTATTTGTCTGATAGAATCGTATCGGTTCCCTTTGCATGCATTGATTGTAATTAAGATACAAACCAACTTTTAAATTGTTCACAAATCATAAAATTGAGATTAAAAAAAGATAATAGATGGAAATAATGTCAGAGGACGAAAAAGTTATTTTGTGAACAATAATTTGCGAGTCTTAACAAAATCACTTGAACAATAATTTCCTCTTTATGTATATAATTTTATTAAAATCTTTCAAATCCATTTTTCATGCATCACCTCTTCTCTCACCAAGTGTTATCTTTTCTCCTATACGGATTTTGGCCAAGCACACATGCAAAAGCTCACACACACCCAAAAGCAATGTTGTTATGAGGAAAAAACCATTTTATCTAAAGAGTTTGACTACGTGCATACTGACCTATATTAACATGCACATCATCATCAACTTTGACGTAGAAATCTGCATCCCATAATGCAACAGCAGTGGCAAAGTACGCCTTTGTTTTTGCAGACAATTCAAGGTAACCCTCAACATGATCCTGCTCATGCAGATTGTTATAAGTTTTTCTTTATGCACACTTTGACGACCTTGCTGTGTCATCCAAGTTTGGTAGCAGACTATTAAGAGATGACTCGGATAGAAATATAGAGAAATCTTACCAGCCTCAGAAGGTCACCATGCTTCTGGTCTTCTGCTTCAACCGCTCTATCGAGGATACCACCAGCTGTAGCACTAGTGATTGAACAACCAGGTACAAAGAAACATAAATCAGATTCCATCTTTCATATATGACCTGATTTTCAAGTTTGAGAAGTATGTGTATGAACTATTACAGAAATGAGATAGCAGTATATCTGGTGAGTAGTCTAATAGTAAAGTAGAATCTCATAATTCAATTTTAAAGTGCATTTTCAAGGGATGGCAACAGTGGCAGCACTAGGTGGTCTCATATGCAGTAGGTTTTTAATTCCCGTTCAACAAGAATAAGGACCATATCCTGGTCCACAACTTAGCATTTTATTTTTAGTATTTGATCATTTGATGAAAAAGATGACTCGGCTAACCCATTTATATATTCAGTCCCAGGAAACAGGATCAGTAGGGCAATATATCAGCGCTTTAACAGAACATCAATATTCTGAACTCAGAAAAGTGCCCACCTATGACCTATTACAAAACGAATGATGATACCCTTCTCTTCCTCAAGCTTCTTTCTCTTGTTTCCTAGTGGTTGTGAAGGGAAAAAAGAAAAGGAGGATTAGCATATCAGTAGTAACCTCAAAAGGAGTTATGCATCAATTCCAAATTGATAGAGGATAATAGTCACCAACCTTGAGGCATCCAGGTAGCACGTACTGAATCTCTCCGCTTTCGGCTGCTAAAAGCAGTGTTTATGCCTACAACCATTAAATACTTCCTTTTCCTATTTGATTCGGTAATTTTCAAGTTGTCAGATACTGGAGAGCCATTAAGGATCGATTCCTGTACAGCCCTTGCTGCGGCTAACTCCATCTCCAAATTTGAAATTGTTTTATCTAGAGTTCTGTTGCACAAGCAAAAGATCAATATCCACTGGTTAAGAGAGCTTGACATATTCAGAAAAGAAAAGAAGCTTACTGTATGGCATGGTGCGTTTTCGAAACTTCTCCCATGATGTTCCTCTTTTCGTGCTTTCCGTCCTTCTGATGGAACCAAAAGTTCACAAACATACTTGGGATCAGCATATAGCAAAATTTCCTTTTGCAAGCAAACAGAAAGTCCTCACATCATTCAAATGTGAACTCACAGTTTCTGGAGCACAACTCTCCGGAAGTAGCTTCAGGTTTTCTTCACCTGTTATTGTCCTTGATACATCTTTATCTTCGGGCACCACCCACATTCTACGATCAACAGATTCACAAGCATCTCATAATAAAAGCTCTTTCATCGGGTAAAGGATCACAATGAGAACTTTTGTAGAAACTTAGAGATACAAGCAACCTAGACCGACCAAACAAACAAATAATCCCAAAATAGAAACCGAAAGCCTAAATAACTAATAAAAAGACAAACAAGCAATTTCAATTTTGGGTTACAGAGTACATTATAGAATGAAGACGCTACAAAATTGACAATTCAAATCGAAATCAAGAACTACAAGATAGAAAAATTACCTATCAGAGAATAGCATCCCAGCACAGAAGCAACCTATACAAAGAAGAAGGGTCCATTTCTTTGACACCACAGTCTTTGCAGCAGGTTCCCCTCCAGCTCTATTCTTCCAACTCATTGTGGTCAAGATTCTTCAACCAATCTGCAATCTAAGTTGAACGGAAAACCATTTCAAATCCTGAGTTTCAGCTGACCCCGACCTTGATCCCAAAAGATCTCCTTTACCCCAAATTTCAATCTCCAGAGACCTTAAAACGCAAAGTTCTAGACTAAGATGGAAGAGAATGAAAATAGAGAAGCACAAGAACTAAATTCAGGCACGAAGAAACCTGTGCAGAGATACATATTTGTGCATAAAGACCGATGTTTTCAGATTAAACTAAACAAAGACTGACATTTCTCTCTAAGAACAGTTAGCTCTCGCTAACTGCGACTTGGGTTTTGAAGACTTCAAGTTCTGAAAGTTGTAGTTGCAGAGGCTGTGGAGTTCCCTAGAAACATATTTACAACTCAGACTTCAACAACCTTCGAGCAATCTTTTTATCTCATAATGGCAAAATGTCCATGTGAGAAAACTTCGAATACTCTAGCCAACCACCTTAACCAACCTTCTCTTTCTTAATGTCTTGTCCTAATTGTACGTTTACAGCCTTGTCTAACCGACACATCAACTACCCTGTCTTAGGGACATTGTCCTTCAAATTCTAGGATCCAACAGGAACAAAACAAGTTCACTTATGCTTAAAGATCATGAGTCCACTCGATTCAATTGAAAATATCATGTGCCCATGTTAAAAAGATACGATTTTGGAATTCGTTTGGCCGCCATAGACCTTGAAGTTTAAATGTTTAAAACACATCAATCGTTTTGAGAATCAAAATTACAGACTGAGAAAGATCCCCTAAAAATGACAAGTTTCGAGTTGCCATGAACGTAGAATTAAATCATATGAGACCAGAATTGCAATATCTTATCATCTCGATCGAACTTGCCCATAGAATTAGCGAGTAAACAGCAAACTTGGAGCTGTATAAAGCTTAGTTATTTCCCTTTACGAGTGTCCACCTAATGAAGCACAAGAACCAATAATGCGCTACTCATAAATTATGCTAATCTTATCAAAGGATGGAGAAGGACTGATTAAGTCGGCGGTTTATTAGATGACATGTTTTCTTCTTTGTAGCTACTGACTAAGAAAGTTGACTTGTCTAGGATTTGACGTACCAACGGTTTGATTAAACTCGCAAACAATAATGAGTTTCCTTATATAGTTCCCACTTAATGTTGATCTGCCACTTCTAATGTTTCTTATTATTAGTATTACTTTTTGTGGGATAAGTCGCGTTCACGACTTCTCGATTGTTTATTACATAAATTTTAGAATGTATTACCATTCACCACTTACGATTGTTTGGGATCATTTTTGTAAGTTTGGTCTTTTTTGCATGTTTGTTGCTTGTTGTATAGAGTTAATAAGGAATCTTGATGATTGGGCTTGATTGTATAACTAATTAGTCTAAATCTCTATTGTCATCTTATTGCCGTATGTTTAAGTTGTTAGACATTTTTGCCCCAAAAGGTAATTTTGTCAATGTTTCTGAAGTTGGACTAACATTAATTATAATTTTGGTTTTAAATAAATTACCGGTTAAGTTGCGTCATTTGATCCAGATAAAAATAATAAAGTGGCCCAATAAATGATCTAAATTAATGGGTCGAAGTCCGGATGAAAAATAGGTCCTGATCAGTGTGGACCGGGTCCATATCGGCCTTGTGATGAGGAAGCCCGATATGGAAGCTATATATAGGTTAGGTCTCCTGCAGTTACTCATAAGCATAAAGAGAACGTTCATGAGTATAAGGTTCCTGACCCGTTAAGGAAGCTCGGAACGCTGAGGAAACTGTAGAAAGGTCTAGCCCATGAGTGGGTGAGCGCTTTCCGCTAAAGGATCCGGAAGATTCGGAGACGTTTGGAGCTCGAAATCGGCATCGAAATCTGAGATGGAACCGAATCCAGGTATTCCGCATTATCTTCGTTTTTATTCCTTTCACGTGATCCTGGGGTACGTAATAAGGTCTCCTCTACATACTAACATTAATTATATATATATTTCTTAAGTATTGCTGATTTGTTGATACAGAAAAGAAAGATGGGATGTGGAAGATTAAAATTTCTTAATTAAGGTCGGAGTGATGACATTTTTTTCAAAATAAATAATTCATTTCGGAGTTTGCTGCTAAATAAACATGAGAATTAATAAATCTTGAGTCCAACCATTTTTCATCTACACATGGTCAATTACTAGTGCATATATTGTGATTAAGATTGCCAAAAAATGCTTATGTCGTGATAATGGAAACGTTTCGCACTCCAAGTGTGACTAATTTCATTGCTTTCGAGCAGCTAGCGCTGTTAGGAAGTCCACGTCAACGAGCTCTGACCCATAAAAAGAAATAAATGAAAAGAGTTTACAAGAAATGCAAGATGGTTTGCACTGAATTCAAAGATCATTTATTCTCTGAAAACTCCACTTCGCACCTTACCCGTTGCAGATTAAAGTCCTAGTTGTTCACTTCTCTCCATGACATAGGGTTGTCATTGTCCTTGGACTATTTGCACGTTCTTTCTTTGGAGTAATATTTTATGGAGATATACCTAAAATGAATTCTCAACCCAACTGGACTCCAAGTGCACAGAGCTGCATTATTCGTCTTTATATAGTCCAACTATACATATACTTTATAACCTCTCCCATTCCCTTAGCTTATAACACCCGTACCCAGATCTTCCTCTTCACTCTCATGGCTCAAACCTCTCTTGCTCCAACTTTCCGGTGGCCCACCCGACGGAAAGTTTCACTGCGGAGGCGGAAAGTACCAACAGCACGACTAGGTGGAAAGAGACCCCGACGAGGGCAATTCTTTATAGGAATGTTTAGAAGAATGAGACTAAAGCGCTTGAGGTTGTACTGTTGTTGCATGGTGAAGAAACTCAAGGACTATTATCGCAATTTTGCTAAGGATATGATCCAAGCTGCGGGAACCATAGAGGCTTATCAACAAAGGCTTTTGATGGAGAGTAGTTTTCTTGTTCCTGTCATGGGCCTCCCTATTTCTATCTGCCCTTCCATTGTTGGATCAGAACATCCTTGGTGCTCCATAACTTAAAAGGTTTAAAATTTTGAGCTTCGCATATGCTTTTCTTGAATAATCTTCGCGCCTAATGAATGTTCTTGTAATATAATTTCTTTGGACACTTCTTAATTTTCTGTTTGTTTCCTAAACAATCTATATATGTTCTGGAAAAATATAAGACACCCGACCCTCACCCCCCCACAACGCCGCCGTAAAGAAAAGAAAAGAAAAGATGCATTTAAAGCATACTCTTTATCTCCTTTGCTTACTGTTCATTGTTATTTACCATTAAAGTTTTTATGGAAAAGAAGATCGAGAAACTCACTACCATCAGAGCACTTAAAAGATAAGATCTACATACTCTCCAAAATGATCAAGATGAGCTATGAAATTAGTGAGCCAGTTCATGAAGATTGGGATTTTCCAAAAGGGCGACCTTTTGAATTTTATTTTTGGTTGAGATTGAATCACAGTTCTTTCAGCGAGTCAATCAAATCATTTGATCATGTTAGGATAGTTAGTTTAATGAGTTAAAGTTGGCAAATGCACGTCAGAAGCCACAACTCAACGACTAGCTAGTCTTTTGAAGTACGTATTAAGGGAAATCGTTCTACTCAGAATGTGACTAAAAATATATACAATATGATATACATTTTGCTTTGTATTTAATTAAATACAATGTAATCAAGCGTTAAATTTTATATTTCGTTCCCACCTATCTAATGCCATTCTAATGTCAATTTGGCTAACCCAATACCATACAAATTCATGATTTGTATAATTCTTATTTTTTTATAAGAAAATTAAAGCCGTACGGTTGTTCATACGCTTACTCTTCCCGAGTTCACAACTATTGTGTAAAAATTTTCTTGTAATTATTAATTATTTGCCAACTGCCAACTCTGTAGAAAATAAAACAATCGGCCAAGATTCCATCGACTAAGAAAAACAGACAAATAAATAGTAAGGGTCACTAGGACCTTTCATTTTTTATGATGAGATTAGGACCATCTTTCGTGTCCACAGCATTAAGTCTCCATACAGATAACAACCACCAGCAAATTTTATATTACAGTTGAGTGTGATTTATCGGAATCCCCCAAGTGTAGGTAGCTAGGTGCCATGCAAAAGATAACAAAAGAACTTAAATTAGAAATTTAAGTTTACAGCGATTTGATGTATATGAACCGTCAATGGAGGTCAAGCATATCTAAGCGAAATGACATGGAAAGGTCCAATTGGTTGTGCTTTTATAAAAAAAGAAGAAGAAGAAGAAGAAGCTTTCAACATACATGACTATCCTTAAGACAATGTCACCCTTGAACTCAATTAATTAAAATTCGAGATTGAACTACCATGCATGCTGCCTAACATTTGATCATTTAACTGGTTGATTAATGTATTGATGAGGAATGCTGATCATTTAACTGGTTGATTAATGGATTTCTCGGAGAAAATTGAGAGAAGGAATGCTGATCCTAGCATGGGAATAGATGTGGTGCTTGTGTATTGCCATATGGATTACTAATATCTAGTCGCACACAGAGGCAAGTAGACGGGTAGCAATTAGTTTTGTCAATTATAATCGTACGTTGACATATCAACTTGCGCTCATGTTTATTGAAATAGTTGAGGTAGGTCATAATCACAATTAACAGGCACGGGACCAACACTAAAGTAGTACATACAACTCTTGGGGTAATTCATCAATATGTAAAAGAAAGAGTTGGGATTCTTAAGTTTATGTTGCTACACTTGTAAATCATGGATATAACATCTAAACAAAGACTTTGATTTCACCAGCTAGTCCAACCAATTAAATTAAGTATTGTCTTTAAACAAAGAAGAATGACATAATAAAATTTTGGATAAAAATATAAATTTGTTGCGTTATTTTATTAATAAAAATAAATTTTAGTGAAAATTTAGAGGTCGTAGCTAAAAATATATTATCTATCTAAACGATTACTTATGGCTACGAAGAATTTTATAAATTAGATAATGCTCAAATCAATTTTTTTATTTTAAATAGTACTGAATTTATAAAATAGAGAATAATGAAACACTAATTGCTGATATTATTAATAACAAAGAGATGGTGGGCTCTTCTTTTGTTATGGAATAAAAGAAATTGAAAATACATACATAATTCTCATCGCGTTGATTTCTTCTCGAGAACAGTCACTTACGTGAATAAGCTGCAATGTTTCCATGATCATCTCTATTTATGACGTCCTTCTCGTTGGACCTCTAACTTACTCCTCCTACAAAAGTTTGGAGTTAATATCTAATATAGGAGGAGAACCGAATTCATCAGTACGTAGCCTTCAAATGTCCAACATAGTAATCTTCTTGAATTGATCACATAAATCCTTTGTACGAGAGTTGTTGTAAATTGATGGCTGTGGGGTTAAGGAGTTGAAAAAGTACCATCACGATGTTGCTACAGCCGCCTCTGGTTCAACATTTGAAGATTTGTTAATTTCTCCATTGAGAATCTTTTCCAGTTCCTCCGTTCCTTCCGTGGGAAACGAATATAATCCTGGTACACCAGTAAGCAGTCAATTTTTTGAGGCACAAGTACTGTTCACCATCCTCCAGCAATCTTAAAGTAAATGAAGTCGCATGATCCAAGAAATTTTCTATATTCTGCTACACGTCGCCTGCTTGTGCTAGTCTACAGTTGTTTTTCCTTTTCCTCTCTCTCCAGCTCCACAACATAGTTATCAAAAAGATCCTGTCAATCCTTAAATTAGTAAATTAGTATTACACAGTTACATGCAGTTCACTGAATACGCATGAGTAGTGCTTTTCTATGAATAAAGCACAACGAAAACATTTGTTAACTTTTTATAATATCAGAGCTCTCCAATTCAAGGGATGCTCATCTTTTCCGGAAATTAGGGCAGGATTTGAAAATAAATATAAATTCAAGAAGTGCTAATTATATGTTTTCATGAAATCATCACAATTAAGAGGTCGTTTGGTTTCAATTCTATTTTTCTTCTGTTGTTTTTTATTTCTGTTTCTTATTTTTAGTTTTTGTTTTTTCCTTAAAAAAACGAAAACTTGTTTTATTGAAATTTGTAATATAAAACTTGAAAAAATATATGTTTAGTTTAAATTTGTAATAAATAACTGAAAACAAAAACATGTTTAGTTTTATTATCCTATTTTTATTTTTTAATTATACTCTTATGTGTAATAATTATAATATATTATATTATATTATAAATTAATTAATTAATATTATAGCTAAAATTAAATATATGCTAACAAAATATTATTAAAAATTACAAATTAATTGAATATAATAAAATTACATAATATTTTGGGTTGGATTAATTTTTTGCCCTTGTATGGTATTTGTTCATCGGTCGGAACATATGTATCAATATGTGTACCATCTATTGCTCTTATATAATTCTAAAAATAAAAATAATTTTTAACTATAAGATATAATTAAAATAGTAATTAAATATATGAATGTACTGAAAATTACAAGGATAGTCAGCCCTTAATTCGTCATCTTCCTCTATCTCTATGTCTTCAAAATCAACACAAAGATTTATTTCAAAAGTCCAACATCATAAATCCACCCATTAAAAGATGACATGAAAACCTATCAAAACGAAACCAATATAAAACCCAAAAAAGAAATTAAAAAATTAAATCTTGAACTTACGGGAGAAAGCTGTGATAACTAGCTGATAGCTTCTTGAAGAACTAGAAAGACCCAAACTTCATGTATCATCTTCCATAGCTAAAACTGATGGGCAGATGCTGACTCCTTAACAATTAGCACTATTAATTTTGTCACTATCTCTTATTTGATTAAATTTAATGGTTAAAGAGTGAAGAGCAAAAACCAGTTACAAGTACAGAAAATAACTAATAAACCAAGTAAGAGTAGAATAATTCTCTAGTTCTCAAGTCAAAAGTCGACGGCGACGTGAGGCATCACATCATGACAACACTAAGGAGGCATCGATGGCACGACAAAAGCAAAACCAAGAGAATATCATGTGATTCAAGAGATAATTAAAAAACCAAGAAATGAAGCAATAGCAGTAGACCTCCATTGTTAACCTTTTCTCAAAGATAAAGGAGCAAGCACATAGTAGTGAAGGCAAAGCAAGGTTGAAAAAAGCACAAATGGTAGTGAAATCGGCACGTGTAGTTTTTACGAGAAAAAAAGCCTATTTTAAAATCTTACAAAAAACGTCTTTTTTATATTTTTATGAATCTATCACATTTTTTATTTTTAGAAACAATAAACGACAACAATACTCATCCAAACATGTTTTAATGAATTGTTTATTTTTTTTAAAACTACAACAAAAAATGAAAAACAAACGAAACCAAATAGGCACTAACTTTATAAACTTCATGCACACTAGGGCATTTATTATCTAGGCATGAGAGATTTTCAATGTCCCGTACATATGAAATTCCACTTTCTCCTTACGCATCCCAAGTGTAAGTTTTTCCTTAACCACATCAATAGTAGCTCCTTTAGTAGCTAAAAATGATTTCCTTAAGATAATGGATATTCTAGTATTATACTCCATATCCATCACAAGAAAGTCAACATAACAGATAAAATTTTCCAATTTCACAAGTAAAGTTTCCATAACTCCAATTGCACACTTAATCGATTGATTCACAAACTAGAGTGAGCACACATTCATCGGCTTAGGGTCTCCTATTCCTAGCTTTCTGAAGATAGATAAAGATATAAAATTAATTATTTTACCTAAACCATATAAAAAAAATTTAATAGCATTAGAATCACCAAATTGATAAGAAATAGTAAAATTCTTTGGATCCTTCATCTTTAGAGGTCATTTATTGTCCAAGATTACACTACACTCTTCAATTAAGTGTACCATATCATATTCCTCTAATTTATTTTTTGTAGATGATCACCTTCAAAAACTTCAAATAGGACGACATTTAAGCTAATGCTTCAGCAAATAATATATTAATATATAGTTTCTTGAAAACTTCACTACAGCAAAAAACGCTTTTGACAATAGATAAAGGTGTAACTATAAGTACAATTATTGTTGCCTTTTTATTAAGGCAACAAAATTCATACTATTAAATAAAATAGCATGCTATATGTGTAAGGCAAAAAAAATTATTGGGCAATAAAATTGATAATGTTGCTTAAAATTTTGACTAAGGCAGCAAAACAGTTTCAAACTATAGCAACAATGTTGAATGTATATAAAAACAGTTTTAATAATGTTGCTTCAAGTTTTGACTAAAGTAACATTATAGTTTCATACTATAGCAACACTGTTGAAAAGATATTGCAACAAAATAGATATTGCAACAATTTAAGTCTTTATAAGGTAATAAAGTGATTTTTTATAGAACAATTTATAACAACAAAAGTAACAATTCATTCAGTCATTACCAATAATATGTTAATGTAGAACTAAATTGTTGTCATTAAGTATGTAACATCTATATATACATTACAAGCAATTTTCATATATTAATATATTTCTTAATTACATACGGACTATCAAATGTAAATGACCAAAAAACTACATTTATATATGTTATATAGTCCATAGGACTTGTTTCAACCTTTAACTGATTCAAAATATAAAAGCTACTAACTAAAAAATTCACCTACATTATCTTCATTTCATGTGGTATACAAGTGAATTAATCTAAAGAATAAACAAAACCAATATGTATGGGCACTATAAAATCCTTTATTAAATGTCCCTTTATGCACTCCTAATCATCACCTTCCTACAAAAGAAAAAGAAACAATTAGAATATTAGAATTGTAAAACTACTATACTTATAAACTGGTTAATACATCTAAAGAATGAAATACTAACTACTTTTTGTGTGACCTCAATTTAATGAAGACAAATAATATAGTAAAAAAACTAACAACATAATGATTCAATTTTTGTTATGAACAAATTCAAAAAGCATGAACATAAGAAATTAATCTCAACAAAAAAGATAATAAGATAATGTACAACAACAATGAATTAAGGAAATTTGTCACCTGATATTCTTCATGTTGATACGTTTGGTTTGAAGGAATAAAATATTTATTTTTGGATTGACTAGGTGAAATCAATTTACAAAGCATGTCTATGTTAGTGGTGTTAGTTTTCCCAGCGAGAACACATATTTTATCATTTGTTTCAATATTTGTTTGAGTGAAAAGTTATATAAAGTGCAAATAGATCACAAGAGCTTGAAACATTAAAGCAAAAGAATTTCCACCCCTTTCCTCCATAATTGCTTGCCTAAGTTAATGGGATATGGTTTTGAATTCAAGATTAGCAAAGAGAACAAAGCACTTGATGTCTTATTCAGATTAGCAAGCAAAGAGTTATTGACAATAACAGTATCCCACATACATGCAATATTGATAGAAGAAATAAAAAAAAGGATAGAATAGGAATATAACTATTCGAGTTCTCACAACAAGGTTAGAAGCATAGGAATTGAAATTAGGGGGTTATGAGTGGAAGGATGGACTTTTGTTAGAAGAGAAGGCAAAGATTAAACTTATTGGAAAAAAGTTTGACTATTCAAAAAGATCATCAGCGTGTGATCAATAATAAGCTATAAAAGAAAGCTATGAAAAAGATTATGTATCATGCTAGACAGGTCATAAAAACTAGAAAACATTACAAAAGCAAGGCCATTAATCACAAAGTTATATGGAAATTACCTTGTCATAAAAGTTTTCAATAAAGACAAGCAAATCCCAATTTAAAACCTACAACATATTGTTGTGATAAAAAAAATTATACAAGGCATTACACTTATAGATGAATTATAAAAGGAAGACAATGCAATTATTAAAAAAATACATACAATTGAAAAAGAAAAAATAAGAGATTGCAAAACTAATATCTTTTGAGGGTAAAATCAAATCCATGAAATTTTTTAACTTATAGGTTTTAAATTTGAGATTTTTGTCTAGCTGATTAGTTTACTTTCTCTTCTTTTATTTTTTTGCTAGAACTTGCAATTTCTCTTATAATGAAGTTTGAAGCAGTTGAATCAATCAATAAATTGGTGAAACATGTCCAAAGAGAAAAGAAAATTTTATGGTCAAAGTGGGCATACCATGGTAGAAGCAGACTTTTTAGAAACATATTTGCATAAAATGGAGGTTGAAATCCGTTTCAATTTGGTAGATAAATTTGACCTTTGAAATACATCTTAACAATCTACATGCCATTTATTTTATGGAAGGAAGAGTGTTTGAATCCAAAATTGACTGCAAAGTATGATGATTTTCTAAAATATATTCGATCAAAAACTATATATTGAACAAAGATTTCATTTTAAAAGACTAGAAGAGTCTTCCTGTAAGACTACAACATTTTCCTATTCTTGTTTTCGTTTTGCAAGTTCAAAGTCACAAAAAATGAACAACCTAATTCTTCAAGATTCTAATGATGGTAAGCATAGCATCACTATGCTTCATATATTTAATAATACTCCTAATAGGCTAAACTAAAGCTAACTTTTGTATAGAAACAAGTTCTTGTTTATTCATCTTCTGATATCTAGAGAATAAAAAAAGCCAATGAAAGATGACAAGTTTCCTTTTAATTACTTTCACAGACTTCTACCTAATATATTAATGCCTAAGAGGCTTATGTAAGGACTTGTAAAGAAAATAAAAGTGGTGTATATGCAATATTAAGTGTAGTTTATAGTCTTTTTTTAGAGCAACCAAAAGACTTACAATTGAACTGTAACGTAAAAGCTCCATTTACTCACCTTCATCATAAGTATAAAATGAATTTCAAAAGGCACAATCAACCAAAGGAAGCATGTTGGAACCCCACCCCGATGAGTCACGTATCTAACGTCCTACATGACATCTGGACGCGCATCCCACAAGGGAGGAATTCTCCACCAAGTCAAACCTAAAAAATGAACTCATTTCACTCACTTCCGAACAGATCTTGAATATTACACCCAAATTTTCTCCTGAAATTTAAAAGTCTTAGGGCCCAAATTGAAATACGATTTCCAAGATAAAAGAAATTCCATGCTTCTAGTTTATTCAAAACTAAAAATCACCTCAATCGAATCACTATAGATCCAGATATCACCAAAATACGGAAGCATGATCAAACATTTCTATCCGATCGTCCCACTTTGATTTAATCCATAAATTTCCAATTAATATCAAAAGCTCTGGATTTTTATGAAGAGGTAGGAAATTTTCTTAGAAAACCAATGCTTTAAAATTCGAGTAAATCAGAGGTCAAACGAAAGATTTATAAGCAAAAGAGTGGAAAGAGGTAGGATTTTAAAAAAAGGAAAATCAGAAAATTAAAAAAAATTCAAAGCCTGCGTCGCACTGCGACTGTCTCGCGGCTGCGAGGCGCTCATTAGGCGCGCTCTCATGACTGCAAGTGCCTCGCGGCCGCGAGGGGAGCACAGGAAGCGCTCGCGAGTGGCATGCCCTGGGTCATTCCAAAACGTACATCTAAACTTCAAAAATTTATAACTTTTCACACAGAATTCAAAATTTTGAAAATTTAGTATCAATAAAAAGCTAAAAGGAAACTCTACAATTTTTATGAAGGATGCAAAAACCAATTTGGTTTCTAAGGGAGTTAAAAACCACCTCAAAGTTACTACCTGGAAAAAGGCATTACAAACAGTAACAACACATTTTCTAAACCTAGTAACTTCCTACTCCAAAGCTCTAACATGGCATATTTCATATCAATGAAAAGATCTAAACATAAACTACCATCTTCAAGAAGCCTTCTGGTCAAATTCTAACTCTATGAGGGTCAAAAACTCAATCAAAGTTTCTGCCCATAATTTTCATTTTGACAGCACATACCCCAAACTTTAACAATCCATATCCTTCAAATACCAACACATTTGACAGCACCTGCACAAAAATTTCAATCATCCACATCCTCCAACTCTCACATCCAAACATGACATATGATACATTATTGGAATCCTATGAAAATACTCCATAACACTCAAGAAGGCTAATAGAGCCAACCAATCCACATCAGTCCAGAAACTGTCTCAAAAATACAACAAACACAATTATACTTTTATGGTCATTTTCAAAACCATACTACCTCACCTTTTTATTAAACATATGCAAAACACAAGAAAACTCTAATGTCTTTCATTAATATCGTAACATAAGTTCTTACAAGGCTTTAGTGGGCATTTTAGCCCTAATATATCAAAGTTTTAAAAAGGTCAAATTACAAAGAAATGTTACATGAACAGTAACTTTTGCTCTAAAATGCATCTAAAGTTTGTTTCCAAAAGATAGCTTCAAAACTAAAAGTACACAGGAGTGATGCCGCGCCCCCGATGAGGTCACTCGTTTTCTCGCTCGTCACCTGAGGATGGGAAGGGAAGAGGGGGTGAGCTCGACGGCTCGTGGGTAACATATTTATAACCAAGAACACAAGCAAAATCCTTAAATCATTTTATTTTTCAATGCGAAATTCACATTTTCAAAATATGCCACATATGTGATTCAAAACATACACTTATCAAGACATTTACAAAATTAACACACGAATGCAACAAAATGACTTCAAACATAATTACATAAACACATCAGAAATGGTTCGGGTAGATCCGAAACAGAACGTACTACATATTTTCGCATAACGGTCATGTGTAGCCGTGAACTTATGGGAATCCGTGAGGATTCTATACCACTAGCGGGCAGGCGGAAAAAGCCTATAGACAAGTGCATTTGACTCACTTAAGGGACCACCACAAACCCATGTAAGCATACATTTTTACATTTTTCTCATAGAGGCTAAAATGCCCCATTTCCGAAAGCAATTTCATCAATATTGCATTCTTTCCAAAAATCACATTCTTTTAAAATCAACAACATAACATGAACACATTCCCATAATTCATTTATATGAAAAAGATACATGCTACATCTTTAAATCATTCTAAAAAATAATAAATGCACATTTTTAAAGTTGTTGGAAAGCATTAAATTTCATTTAATGCAATTTATTTCTGTTGGACCCCGATTTTTAAGTGGAAATTTAGAAATAATAATTGAAAAGAAATGAGTGTTTTTGTGTATATGATATGGTATAGATGTATTTATACTTAAAGGAAAATGATGAGGAAGAGAATTGATTGATTTTGATAATTTTGAGATTTGAATAGATTTGTAGGGTTATGAAAGTTAACGTGAATTAGTAGATTGAAATGGAAGTTGAAAATCAAGAAATAAAGAGAAAAAGTGTGAGAATTTAAAACATTAAGAAAGTTTGACTTTTGAGGATGAATAGTGATCGAAAGTTTGACTTGAGAGTTGACTTTTTGATTTAGGCAAAATTTAAAAAAATAGTCTTCTTGAAACTTGTAGCATATGTTGAGAGATTTTTGTTGCCATAAAGTATGATATTTTTTGATGGCGGAATCAAAAGTTATGAAATTCGGAAGTTTGAATGTGACATAGGTTGACAAATTATATGACAGAAACTTTGACTGAAAAATTGACTTAGTTAGAGGTTTAATTAGCCTTTAAGTTCTTCATGAAAGTTGAAGATTTTGTTTTGATCTTTATTTTGATTTAAAGTATAGAATTTTTGGAACTTGGAATAATAAGTTATAATTTTTATAAGTTTCTGTTATTATTTTAGCATGATTATTAGAGGGCAAAACTTTTGATTGGAAAATTGACTTCCTTAGAGGTCAAATTGATTTTTCTGTCCTTAATGAAAGTTGTAGGTGACTTTCTGATCTTTACATTGATATAAGGTATGAAATTTTTGGACTTTGTAAATGGAAGATAGAAATTTTCAAAGTTGAGTTATTGTTTAGGGAGACATTATTTAGACAGAGACTTTGAGTGGATTTTTACCCCTTTAGAGATGGAATTAGTTTTTGAGTTCTTCATGGAAGTTGTAGATCTTTCTTTCAGCTTTCTATTGATATCAAATTTGTGAAATTTAGAGTTCTAAGTCAAAAGATATAGGGTTTAGAAGTTGGGTTGTCAGAGAAGAAGAAAAGGGGTGCAGGTCTACCCAAAAGTCGCGGTCGCGACTCTGCGGGTTTATAGAAATGTCGCGACACGATCGCGACTATGCTGCACTACCCGAATGTCACGGTCGTGTACGCGCACGATCGCGACTTTCCCTATTTGTTTAAGAAAGGTAATTTTCTGAACATATTTCACTCTTTTGCTTCTAACTTTTCCGTCCGACGTCCGATTGACTTGGTTTTCAAAGCATTGGATTCCTAAGATAATAATCTACATTCTTAAGGGAAATTTGTAATTTTATGAGATTAAATTGTGGTTTATTGATTAAATCAAAATGAGTTAGATAATTTTCTGAACATGGTTCAGTCTTTTGCAAAATTCGGGATCTGTGGAGATCCGATTGAAGTGATTCTTGAGGAAAAATAAAATAGAGAAATGGGGATACAAATCATATGAAGGAATTTAATTTCAATTTATTCCCTAAGACTTTCAATTTCTGAATTGAATTTCGGATTCGTGTGCAGTCTTGGATTAGAAATATCTGAAAGTATTTTGGCCATAACTTTTGTTCTAGTAATCTAAATGAGGTGATTCTTGACTTGGATTAAACTATAGAACTAGAGCTACAAATGTTCTGAAGTACTCTAGGTTCAATTTAGTCTATAAGAATGTCAATTTTTGGATGGAAATAAAGTACTGGAAAATGTGTTAGCATAAGACTAATCTGAAATGTTTTGAGCATAACTTTTGATGTAGAGCTCCAAATTGGATGATTTTGGTGGCGTTAGGAAATTGAGACTATAAGGAACATTTTTATAGAAGGAAGGTTTAGCAAATTCCTTCAAATTGATGATTTGAAAAATGACCTAAACGAAACATGATTTAATGAATTTTGGGACTTTGATTAAGTTTATGATGTTGAGGACTTAATTAACATGCTAATGTGGATAATTAGCATGTTAAATGGAGTAAGAGCATATGGGAAATTTTATGGGATTAAAATTGAATCAAATGTTAGAAATTATGGTGTAAAGAAGACACGAGGGGCAAGTTTGGAAGTTTACTTAAGGAATTAAGGTGATAGGCTTATAAGGAAGGGCCTTTTGGTCAATTGGTTTCAATTTAATGACATGGCATTAAGGGTTGTCGTTTAAGAAGAATGGAGCACGACCCTTGGGAAGAAAAGAAGAGAAATAAAAGAGGAGAAGAGAGGGTGAAGCATTTTCGGCTAGGAGAAGAATAAAGAAGAGGGAGAAGCTAAGATTTCGAATTTTTGGGGCTTTTACCATGTTTTTTGCGTGGATTCTAGAGGAAAAATGGGGAAGAGGGTGAAAGCTTCCTTTGGAACCTAAGAAATTCAAAATTGGTAGAGGTTGAAGGTAAGAGAAATTTTTAAGCTTTGACTTTTTAATGAATTGTTGGTTTAGAAACCTTGGAAATCTTATAGGTTTGTGAGTTATGAAGTCAATTTTGGTGATTGCTTCGTATTATTGGTTCAATTTTGGATGAATAAATTATTAGGGTTTATGTTATTGAATTAGGAAAAAATTAAGGAAAGGCTTGGAGAATTGAAGCATTGGACAAACTTCTAGCATGCAATTGAGGTGGGTAATGTGTTTATATTTTGAATTATGAGCATATATGTGATTTTGAAAAATCAAGAAGCAAATTATTTACAAATTATTATTTGTCTTGATGTTTAAAAATTATAATTTCCGAAGGATTAGATTCCTTGATTTCGAAATAATTATAAGAAATTGCAAGGATTATGAAATTCATTGTTTTCGAATTATTTGAATATTTTGATAATGTTGCTATGATTTATTAAATTGAAATAATTAATGATTTTATTGTTTTTAAATAATAGGCGAAATTGCTACATGAGTTTTGAATGATGACTATGCTTTGTGATTTAGATTTTTTTTTGAATTATGATCTTATGAATTGAATATAATTTTAATTGTTATGGATTTTGATTTATGATTTCTGATTGCATTTGGGTTGCTATGATATGTATATGGAGACTAAATTTGTGAAAAGTGCCTTAGGGCAATTTTGTGTAGAATCATGATGTGTATGAAAAGTAAGATTTTCTAAATGTGCCTTCGGGCTATATGAACTTTCAAGTATGATATGTGTTATATGGGTTTAGTTAGGTCCCTTAAGTAGAGTCAGTGCACTGGTCTCATTTTTAAAGGCTTCACCCGCCTGCCCGCTAGTGACATTGGAGCTCCGATTTCGAACTCTCTTAAGTTCATGGCTACACTGGACCGCTATGCGAAAAAATGTAGTACATTCTGCTCATGGTTGCACAGGACCGCTTAGAGAGAATGTGCAGTACGCTCCGTTTTGGACAGAACCAAACCGTTTAAAGTGTTATGTAATTTTGATTTGGTTCATTATGTGATGCATTCATGATTTGAGTTTTGTTTATGATTTGAGAAAACTTTGTGAAATGTGAAATTGATCTGTTTATGAATGTTTTTCAATGATGTGAAAATTTTGAAAAATAATTAATTGATGAATTTTAAGTTGAGAAATGTTTTATAAAGGGAGAATGAGTTTTGCAAGGTTTTTTCTTATTTTTCATTGTATAAACACGTTATCCACGAGCTGTCTAGCTCACCCCTTTTCATCCCCATCTCCAGGTTTCGAGCAAGAGATCGGATGAAAGAAAGTCAAGCCATATGTTCCTTTTTGCTTATTTTGTAAATTGTGTAATTTTGGATATGGGAAATGGTTTGTAAATGGCTTGGAATGCCATTAAAGATTTTGAAAGTAAGTAATTTATGATATGTATGGATTATGAAATTGTAGAAGAACTTGAGTTATGGAATTGGAATTATGTATGGCTATGGTTTGTGCATTTTGGGTTTTGTATATAAATTGAGTAGAGATATGAATGTGTTTTGGATATGGATGAATTTGATTAATTGAAACTTATTGAAATGTTTTAGATATAGGATTGTGTTTGTATATGCTGAGATTCCAGACGGAGGGTCCGATAGATTCGATAATTGTGTGATTTGATTGGAAATTATAGAAGTGTTTATTTACCTTTTGCAGGTTTTGGGTTTTATAAAATGCAACCGTTATACTACCGAAATTTTTATGACAAAGAAAAAAATAAGAATAAGATATAGGATTTTGGTAATAAGTTTGAAAAATGATGAGTAAGAAAAATCAAGTAATTTGAGATTAGTATGAGATTAAGGACAAATTTCCAAAAAGGGAAATTGTTTTTGTTGGACCCCAATCTTTGAGTAAAAATAAGAAGTTTTCAAAAGTTGATGAGTTGATTGAAATGAAGTTATATAGC
>JANZLF010000001.1:12244897-12267885 GCA_026546835.1 Erythroxylum foetidum | reverse complement strand
GTCATGAAGAAGGACCAAATCGTAAATCTTTTCCTAGACCAGCAGCAATAGTAGTAGCTTCTCAGCGGTCAAGGGCGAAATTCATACATCAACTACCGTAGTCAATGACCTTCGTTGGACCTTAAATTGAAGTTTTACAGCCTTTGATCGACCTCTAGGACAGGATTTCTCTGAGTCCTCTTTGGACAACTGCATCCCACATCCTGGCACCGGGCGTCAAAGGCAAAGCGCTTTCTTTTAAGAATGCATTTGGTTCTATTTTCTTTCGTTAGTCTGCCTTCTTCTGGAAAATCTTTAGTTGCAACTGGTCGAGCTAGTTTACTTCCAAGACTTCACAAAATATTGTCTAACTGAAATAGCCAACATATCCGTATTTAAATACGCAACGTATCAATTGAAAATATTCACGAATATCTATTGAAAGATTTGCGCGTATGTATTGAAAGATTTTCTCATTCGACGACGAATTTTTTAGAAACGAGTAGAATTAACCGATTTCAACAAAAATTTTAAATATGTCATAGGTGTGACATATTAAGTCACACTTGTGAAAGTGAATTAATATGTTACGATGCTTTCTACATTTTTCCTAGCAAATTTGTCCGAATAAGGACTTAACCCATATTTTTATTCAAAAGGGTCAGAGCTTGATTTACCAAACAAATTGTTAATGACAAAAAGAATTTAAGAAGGTTGTATGTCAAGGGTGTGACATGTTGAGTCACACGTGTGACAACTTTTCACGGGAGACTTAACACATCATGCCTGTGGAGGATCTTAAGTTTTGATGAAATTTTTCAACAATGCAAATCGTGAAAAGTGATTTTTGTAAATTTTTTAAATAATTGATTTGGGAGAAGGTGCAAACAGATTTTTCAGATATTTAGTGCAAAATAATAATTGAGTAATACTGACGAATTTCTCCTTATATAAGAAACTTTGAATCCATATTTAATTTTAACTATAAAAAATAAATTTTCAAAGAATTAATTAGGCTTTTATAAAATAAATAAATAAACTTCTTTAATTAATTCAATAAACTTTGTGTAATTGTTTTAGATTAAAATTTAATTTAATTAATCATCCTATCAAATTAAGTTAAATTAATGGAATAGTTAATAATTTCGTAATTCATGTGCATCATCATCATCATCATCATCATCATCATCATCATCATCATCATCATCATCATCATCATCATCATCATCATCATCATCAGAAGAAAATTAATAATAATATTGTTGTTAGTAGGTATTATGATGAATATTTTGATCCTTTTGTTAGTTATTCCTTTGTCATTCTAAATTTATGTTTTCAAACTAAAGATTGATATTATATCATCATTAGAAATTCTTAAAAATAAATCAAACTAAATAAAACTCATTTCATTTTATTCTTTATCTATTCTATTCATATTTTCTAAGAATAATCATTCTATTCCTTATGTATTTTAATAAGTGAATCAAACACTATGTTAATTCTTCTATTTCGGAGCTCTTGTACCTAATTTTCTCGTGACAAACACTTTCACTTTCACACCTCACCAACACTTGCATTGTTTCATACTCATGCATTGGAAACATATGCATTTCTTTTACGTATCCTAGTAAAATCAAGAGGATTGGTCCTTCAAAATGGGAAATTTGTAATGACCCGTTTCATCGGTTTGCGACTACTACATCCTCTTGCAATCCCTTTGGTTAGTAGGGTTATTTCACATTCTTGTGAATCATCCACGAAGACCGATCCTAGGTCTAATTGGGCGCATGCCAATGTTTCTTTTACGGTTTCGTAGAAAACGTTCGTTCCAAGTTGTCGAAAGAATAACAAACAGTATATTATTGGTTTTTCTAATTTCTAATTTGATTTATATTAGTGTATCAGTCATTTGGGATGTGTTAGTATTATTGCATGAATTGGTTTACTAAACTAGGGATTTGCTAATTTTAAGATAGATCAGGCTTGTATCTATTTACGGTTGAGAGGAAATGCACCGGTTACATACTGTCCAAGCAAGACAAGGGTCAAGTGAAGACAAAATAGTGATTATTTCATAATCAAATGATGCTTACGTGTTAAACACTAATTACGTTAAAGAATAGTCAATTGGACCTCAAGTGTATATACCAATGATTTGGTATATGCTTTTCCCTATAGATAATCACTACGTATAATATATCATTGTTGTTAAAAGAACCCAATTGAAACTTTTCTTCGATCTTATTGTTTTAGAAAGTTCCAAGACGTAAACTTCCTGATCTTTCAGATCCACCATTCTAGATATGCTGTCGAATAAAACTAGAGGGATGCAAACAAAGAGATTGTATATATAAAGCCTATAATTATATAGAGAAGTAGTATACGTATTAAAGATTGATTATTTTTTCTTGTTTATTTGACATCGAGAAAGTTCTATAAATTTCTATAATTACTGGGAGAAGAAAAAATGAAATTAAGACTTATATCTAAATGATGTACACATAGCTTTAGCTCTAAAGTTATGCAGGACAAATCAAATCAATTACATGGCATGAACTACTGTTCCTTAGTCAATAACGATTATCAATAATTTTATTGGACATATGGATGATTTTCGCGACCACTGTTGGTTTGACATAACTCCCCGCAATAATTGAGTATGGTCCAAATTGCTGGATGTTATAATGAAGATGGTCCAATTCGAAAGTAAATTGTTATTAGTGCATTATATTGGATCATAAAATACTTGGTTGGATTAGAACTATTTTATTAATTATCATTTTTGAGAAATTAATTGACATTTAATTACAGGTGTAACAAAAGATTTTAATATTTGAATAATTCAAAAATATAAATAATAAAAAGTTAATCAACCTGTACTTGATTCAAATTTCTTTCCTTATGAGATTTTAACCACAAATTGTCTGAGTGTTCAATCTTTAACGATATTCACATAGTAGACAAAAAGAACTCAACTTTTAAGAGGTGAAAGTAAGAATGCTAGTCCTCCTATGCCTTCCTCCTGTTTATATAGACAAGCAAAAGAGTTTCTTTCTTATTAAAACTAAACTTTCTAATTATAATTACAATTTAATTTAAATATATTATATTTAATCTCTAACACTTCTCAAGCATAACAATTAGTCCAACTTAATTTAAATTTTTTCTTATAAACGGGTCTTTTATATCTAACATATTAGGTTCCTAAGATGTTGACAATGTTTATAAATTATAATTATAATTCATAATTATAATTAAATAAATTAAAACTCCTTTTAATTCTTTAATTAAATAATTTATAATTATATATTAAGATTGATGTCTAGTAACATGCCATAAACATCCAAATATTAGGAATGTTAAAGTAGTTTAACTAAACATATTTATGCATAGTTATGATGTATGATTTAATTCTTTCATCATCTAAATGTTTTAATTAGGCATAGTGTATGAATTTAGTGTCTACTCTTTTTATATCCAATCGTGTTCACTCATGCTAATTAGTAATTGATATTTGAAAATATCTTTTCAAATCTTAATTCAGCCTAGATAGAGAATTCTTTAAATTACTATTAATCAAGAACAGTGGAATATTATCTCTAATTACTTTAGAGTGATAAATCATATATTGATTTACTCAACTATCTCCTAGGTACTACTAACTGAGCTATCCTAAATAGAATAGGTCATAAGCAACATCAAAACATAATAATTACCATATGAAATACTTTGCTAATATTAAGTCTAAGGATCAATTACATAACCATCGTAATGAGGAAATCCATAAACACATAAGTAATATTCCATTTAGGATTCTTATAATCAGGTTAGTTCAGTAAACTTATTCTCTAATAAACACTCATACATTTGTTTAATTATTTTCATAATTTAATTTATGAGATCGATTATTTTTATCATTTCATCAATATTCTATCTTGATGAAATTTTGACTAGGAATAATACATAAATGAAAAATAAATCTTATAATTATAATCTCATCATAATTTCAATTGCACATTAATTATTCCAAGGATTTTACCTTTAGTTTTAAAATATCAAATATAATTAACAAAATACATACATATAAACAGTACCTTTAATTAATTATGTTACAAAATTTGTAACCAACTGAATGACTATAGGGAATAACAATTTCCTAATTACACTAAGCCAATCATTTAAGTATCCTATATTATATCTCCATATGAAGACTATGCTAATGTTGGGATAGTGGTTTAGTAAAGAGACTTTTGCAATATTCTCTATAGTGAGTACATGTTTAAATCTTATAAATCTTGTCTCAATTATCATTATAATTAAGAGAAACTACCTAAATACATACTTGGATCTTTGAATCGACCATAACATTTTTTGTATGCATAATAGTTCTAATGTTCTATAATACATTATTATTTCAACAATACAAGAAACTATATTAAGTTCATTAAAGAACTTATTGATCCAAATGATCGTTTCCACTAAATAAAATGTGTATTATGGCTTGATTAGCAATAATGCTACATTAGAATTTTCCAATCTCAAAAATAATATTATTCTAAGTAAAATCTACCTTAAATAGGATTTAATTCTCAAGTTAATCTTAAACTCAAATATCAACTCACACATAGAATAATTGATATCTTTAATACTATACAAGTATCACATATCAAATACTAAACATTTTTAGTACATTATCTATATATTTGGATTATAATAGGTAAACAAATTTTGTATCTATCCCTATAGATCTAACTCTTATAATTAAGTTGTTATCTTTTCATATTCAATAAGAGTTGTTCTTAAACTATTATATTTTTTTATAACTTAAAATATAAAATTTGTTCTTTATGAGCAATCTCTTTACATACTTACAATGAAGAGAGCAATTATACTCCCACTAACCCTCTTGTAGATATGTTAACTTCACAATTATCTCCAAAACAAACTCTTTAAATTTATCATAAAACTGAATCTTTCAATATCTTGCAGCTTTTTAACTATACATCAAATATATAGAAAAGACACTAATTTTCAAGGGTTATTTGGAGGATCACTACAAATTGATTTGCATTTTTCTCTTCCCTATCCTTTTTAAATCATTATTTAATAGTTTAATTGATTTATATTAAACAATTTCCTCATCCTTATTTACATTGATTATTGTTTATTGAGTATATAAGTCAGAAAAGTTGATGAACTTTTGAAACACCCAATTCACCTCTCCCCTTCTTGGATGCTATTAAGGACTAACAAGTGATTTTAGAGTGGGTCTATTAGGCTATCATTTCTAAGAAAATCCTGTAGGAAAGATCATAATGGTATATTTAGGAGCATCATCATCATCATTCAACCAAAAGGGACAAAGCATTAGTAAATCACCTTTCTTTGATATTAATGATTACCTTTATTAGAAAACTAGGATGAGAATCTTCTTAATAGTTGAAAGTGTAGAATTATGGAAAATAGTTTCAAATTGTTCCTTTATTCCTAAAAAATTATAAATAACAAAATAGTACCCAAATTAAAGGAAGAACGAGAACCACAAATAAGAGATTAGTTTCCCTAAATATAAGGGCTATACATTTCCTTTTTTTCGCATTAGGAAAAAATAAATTTAATAGGGTCTCTAGGTGTGAAACAACTCATAAAATTTGACATACTTTAGAAGTTACAAATTAGGGAACCAATCAAGTAAAGGAACTAAGTAAGCATGATAAGATATTAATATGAATTATTTCAAACGAAGCATGATGAGAGCATATCTAGCATGCATACTAGATTTATCGATATTACTAATGCTCTCAACGGTCTTGGAAAGACCTATAATAATGTTTGAAATGGTAAAAAGTTACTTAGGTCACTTCAAAAAAATAGGAAGCCAAAGTAATTGTTATACAAGAAGCCAAGGATCTAACAACATTACTATTTAAGGAACTTATAAGATCTCTCCTCATGTACAAAACATTTCTCTTTCTTAAAGCAGAAATTCCCAAGAAAAAGGATTTCAAAGAAGGTAAAAGTTATTTAAAACATAAATCCTCTAACATTATTTATTTTGAATGTAGAAAATCTGACCATATAGATTCACAATGTCCTCGACTCAAAGATAATAAGAAATATAAGGGAGGGTATAAGAAAGAGAAGAATAACTAGCAAAATCACTTAAAGCTTCAATTTGGGATGACACAAGTGAATCTGAAAGTAAGAATTCAGAAAAAGAGTAGCTCATATGTGCTTCATTATTATGGACAATGATATGGTAATATCTAACCCTAATTCTTATGATAATGATAGTGATATGTATTTGATATACAATGAATTAGTTGAGAGCTTGGAAATAGTGAGCATGAAAAAGAAAATGTTACCCTATAACCTCAAATGCTCCTCCTCTCTAACATTTCCCATAGTAATTGTCCTATTCTCTTTTCTTTTTAGAATTTTCCCACACTGATTCTAGACTACTCTCATTGTTTTAGTAGTATAGAATCGTGGAGGAGGCTGTTGTCTTAATGGAAGGCATCTCTTAGGCCTTCCCAATAGTAATGGCAGATAGGGAACTCTCGCTATCTAAGGAGGACTTACTAACCCTCTTTCTTGAATTGTTAACAGAACAACTAGGTGACAAAAGCATGGCAAAAAAGGGGTCATCAGCAGTTGCATCCAAACCCTCACGACCCATTAAGACTTGGGCAACCAAGTTACAATGACATCATTATAAAGGTACTCCTAAACACTTCCAAAATGTGGTCAAGGATGGGTTTGTGTCCCCTCTTGTTGAACTTCTACTAGCTGGAGCAAAGGCTTAGTCCTTTACATTAGTGGGATTCTTTTGGTCCAAAAGACTCGCCTTTCCGGTAGTTCATGCCTGGGTAAAAGCATAATGGGACAAAAAAAGGACTAAAAAAGGTGATGCTTAGAGAGGATGGTACAATTTTATTTAAGTTCCAAATAGACACAAATTTAACAGATATTGTGGAGTAGGGACCTTATCATATTAGGTATCAACCATTATTTGATCAGCAATGGAAGCCAAGCATGTCCCTAGATCATAGGGGAATTGAGGCATTGCCACTGTAGGTTAATTTTCACAATCTACCAATGGAGTTTTAGACTGTGGAAGGTCTGAGTTACATAGCTAGCTCCCTCAATAAACTAATATGCATACATTCACAAATTACTATGACGCAAAGGATATGTTATGCTAAGATTTGTATAAAAATTAAGAAAAATCTCCCTCTACCTAATAAACTAATTGTTCAGAGACTATGTGTATATGGTGAACTGGAACAAGTTGAAATTAAGGTATCTTATCCATGGAAACCGAGCAACATAACAAAGAAGCAGGTACCAACAGGGAAAAAATTCAGAACAAGATATCATGATGAACTAGTGCTTGAAGAAGCCACAATCTCTATTCTAGAACCAGTCTTTGAGAATATAGTAGTTCGATCAATGGATAATGATAGCTCATCTAATCCCCCTGATGTTAAAAAGAAACTAAAAAAATTAAGGCACGAATGAACTACCTGCAACCCCCTCACTGCTCCCTTTATAATGTTGATAGTTCAATCAAAACCTATAGGAATTAAGTCTCCACCAAAGAAACCGGTGTAACAAAACATGTTCAAGGAGACTCCTCTATAGAGAATTCTAGCAGAAAGGAGGGAGAGAATATAACAGAAATTAAAACAAATCATAATCCTAAATATGATGTAATAGATTTTAAATTGAATCATGTTGAAGTTCAATTTCAAACATCTAAAGCTAGGTGACGATCAGCTCAGAGAAAAGAAAAAACAACAAAAACAAATGGAATCCCCCATCTATGTCTCTTCTAGGATGGAGCATTAGAGGGTTAAATCACCCTCATAAAAAGAATGTAGTAAAAGAGGTTATGAGGGTTAAAAGACTAGCATTAGTTAGTCTTATTGAAACAAAAATCAAGGACCCTACCTCTTTTACAAGTTCATTTTTTTGGGTGCTAATTGGGAGTTTTATTCTAATCACAGTTACTTTAATGGATGCATCATATGTCTATTTAATGTGGATCAGTAGGACATTCAATTGCTACTCGAAACAAATAATTGTCAGATGAAAAACTCTACTGTCAGCTTCGAATTGTCTTTGATATATACCTCCAACTTTGGATTTCAGAGGGATAAACATTGGTTAAGTCTTCATAATATCCAACACAGTATTAATAAGCCACGAATATTCCCAGGGGACTTTAATTGTTAGCTTAATGCCTTAGAAATTGAAGGTGGTCGACACTACCATTTTGGATTGACAAAAGAACTCTCCAATTTTTTGTTAACTATGGATTTGGTTGATTTTAGCCACACTAGAAAACATATCACTTGGTCCAATAACTAGCAGGGGAGCACGCTTATTCAAAAAAATTGGATCGAACCCTTGTAAATTCTATCTGGTTATCTCAATTCCCCATCTCCTTCATTTATTTTAGAGAAACCTTATGTTTGGATCACTTTTTTATGTACGTATGATGGCTAAAAAATTGGGAGGAAAGGGGGACGCCATTCATATTTTTTTAATGCAATTACAAACATGCTAGGTTTTCACAATGTTGTGAGAAGCTGTTGGAGTGTGGACGTGAGTTTTTTTAAAGCCTTTTAATGTATGCAGAAACTCAATTTGATGAAATTGGCTATCAAACTATTTATGCGAGGTAGATATTATAAACTTCAAATACTGAAGGATCGGCTAATTAAAGCACATAATGCATATTATGATCAGCCTTCTATACAAGAAATGGTGTGTCTACAAGACTATCAAACAACTCTTGCTTTTCATAATTCTGTATTGAAACACAAAATCTTATATAACATGGTTAAAAGAGGGTGAAGCTCATACAAAATTTTTTCACTCTTTAATATTAGCGAGAAGGAAGAACAATACAATTCTGAAGCTACAAGATAGAAATGGGATTGAACATGTTGAACTCGACATTCTTAAAAAAATTGCTAGAAATTTTTTCATAAATCTAATAGGGATAGTAGATACCCCTTTGCCTAGTTCTATTGTATTGCGGCTATTTGATTTTCAATTTGATCAAGGAATGAAAGAAATGTTGGTTTATCCTGTTACGACCCACGATGTTAAGCGAATTCTATTTAGTTTGAACCCTTCAAAGGCTCCAAGTCTAGATGGATTTATGGCTTTATTCTTCCAACATACATGGGATATAACAAGTTAGCTTTTTATTGGGGCAGTTTTGGAATTTTTTGAATCTACCAAAATGCTCAAGGCTCTCAATCACTCCTATATTTGCTTGGTACAAAAACACAAAGCCCCTGTCTCATGAGAGTCTTCAGACCTATCTCATGCTGCTCAATTATCTATAAGGTTATATCTGGACTTCTGGTTGAGCTACTCAAGTCAGTATTATATGTAATTGTAAACCCTGCACAAAGTGCTTTTCTTCCAGATAGAAAATGCCTTCAATTGTACCTAAGTTTATACTTTTAGTAGGCTATATTGAATGAAATAATGTCATCAAGGCACTATAGCTTTTAGCTTTACTTCATGCAACACAAATTGTCACCAGAGTTTGTCATCCATATAATATTGATATCTCTAAAACTTTATCAGCAAATCCTTAAAAAAGATAAAAATTACATAAGAGACATCTTCCTTTCTTACTTTAAGAACTCATCTCAAACCTAACCTTAGGTCCAAGAAATTTAATTCCCTAATAACTTAGTATTACATATATTAAACAAAGATAATTTCTACTAAAAAAAATGTAAGGAAACAAATAATTGGTTATGTGACATGATAACCAAATAAGATTAGAACTTTAATCATATATTTTGTTACTCCCATTATGTAATTTAAAAATAATAGTTATGACTGCTAGTTAGAAATATTACTTTAGTCTCTCCAGTATGTTAGGATCCTTTTTAAATTTAGTTGACCTTAAGTCAATAAAAAACCAACTAAATTTGAATTAGGTAGATAACTTCCTTATCAATGACATCTTATGTAATTCTTAGATCTGTTACGTATCAACTCTTGTCAAAACATATATGATATGTGATACCTAACCCTACCTTTAAATTTATATGATCATGAGTTACTGATCCAAATGATAAAATTTTAGTTAAATATGACCTATTAATTTAAGATAAAATATATTTAGGTTAAAAGTAATGTTATAAATACCATACCAACACTGATACCGATTTTAGTTCTGCTACAATACTGTACTAGTATTAACTAATATCAGGTATTGTTTTAGTTAATTTTTAAATTTTTTAAAATTACAAAATAATCCTTAAATATGTTAACTATATAATTTGTAATTTTACATCAACCCTATCTCCAAAATTCATAATCATAAAAATTTGAAATAATAACAATCTATTCATTTTTATTAATATTGCTTTTTATATATTTCACATATAAATAATAACCATAATTAATATAAAAATCATTTAATCATCATACAAATATAACATTAAGAACAATAAAAAGTATTTTAAATGTTATAATTTCATCATATAATAAATAATAATTACATGAAAATATCAAATAAAAAGAATAATAAATATTCATAACTCTCTAATTGTTACAATTTATAATGATAGTTCGTGTTGAGAAACAACTAACTAAATTTGAAACCTAAAATAAAAATATTTAAAATTATATTTTTATTACATATATAGAATTTAAGATATACATCAAATATAAGTAAAATTAAAAGAAGGAGGAAATGAAAACATGGAACTTCATTCAATTGAATTTCTACTGAAATTGTATTAACCTCAACTCTCATTTGATACAAAATCTTCATTGTTAAGAGAAGTCTCATCATCACCATCATTCAAATTCATTGCTTCAAATGACATATCAATACTTCCACATCTAAAATAATCTTCTAAGTCACTCTCATATATCAAAGTCGGCTCTTCATAAACTCAATAAATCAAAAGATCAATATGATAAAGGCATTGGATTTATAAAACTAATTATTCTATTAAGATTCCTAATAAAAATAAAATAAAATTATTAAAAAATTACAAAAAATTATATCCAACTTAATAATGATAATAATAGACATTTTTTATCAAACAAAGACCAAGTTGTTTAATTTTTTGTGCTCTAATCTATTCCTTTTCTTGAAATGGATGAATTCAATTGTGTTCTACTTCCTTTCACAACTTATTACACTTATACATTGACTTAGAATTCAAATTGAAAAAAATTTGCAATTATGGAACACCACTTATGAATTGGTCTCACTAAGGAATTGTAAGACAACAAAAGTAACATTATAAACGAAATAAAGTGATAATTAATTTTCTTAATTATCAAGTAACAAAAATAAAAAATATATACTTGGATTAAGTTTGTCTCTTTGACGAATATCAGTTGACATCCTAAAATCACTAGAAGCATCCTTATAAATCTTCATCTGTGAACTTAAATGATCTCAATTCATCTCGTGGGTAATAATAATTGTAATAGTTAATAACATTCTCCTATTAACTTCAGCTTTCTAAGTAAAACTTGGTCAATAGAATATAGGAATAAAAAACAAAATCCCTTTGTCATTAAATGTTCCAATTGGACATAAAGTATAAATTTAGTGTTTACTCTTGTAAACCCAATCATGTTAATTTTTTTAATTAGTAACTGATTTATATGTAAAATTTGGAAACATCTTTTTAAATCTCAATTCAAACTGCAAAAAAAAATTCCTTAAATCACTACTAATCAAGAATTATAGAACACTCTCTATAATTACTTTAAAGTGACTAATCCTTTATTAACTTACTTAGTATCTTTATGTGGTTTATACTATGCCCAAGCACTACCGACGTAGTTACCTTAAATAGAATAGACCATAAATAGCATTAAAATATAGGAATTTCATATGAGATACTTTGATATTCTCAAGTTTAAAGTTTAATTATACAACTATCATAATAAGGAAATCTATAGACATGTAAGTAATATTTCATTTACGATCCTTATAATCAAGTCATTTCAGTGAACTTATTATGTAATAAGCACTTATACATTTGTTTAAATATTTTTATACTTTAATTTATAAGAACAATCACTTTTTTCGATCGAAATAAGACTAAAAGTGCATTTTAAAATTCAGTGTATACAACAGAATGCAGTATAGATCATAATGTTTCAAAGTGTTCAAATTGAATCATAATATTTTCAAAATATTGAAAACAAACTCTAAATGAATGAAAAATTTAATAAGGTTAATTCTTTGTTAGTTAAATGTCACTTAACTAATCGATAGTTAAATGTCACGTCAATGATGAAGTGCCATTATTTTTTATTTTTAACAAAAAGTAGGTCTCACCACTACATGAAAAATGAGACCTACTATCTAAAATGTATAAACAATGGGGCCTACTTTGAGGTTATTATTGTAAAAATAATTACATAGTAATGGGGTCTATTTTCTATTTAAAAATAAAAAATAAAGTCATGTCAATACGTGGTATTTAATTGATAAGAAGTTAATTCTGTCAAATTTTATATCTATTTAGGATCTATTACAACCATTTTGAAAAATAACACTTCAAAATGTCAGGGTCCTAGTTGTATTTTTGTTATAAGCGTTGAGGTTCTAAATACCCTCATAGCCTAAAAAAAAACATAACGTATGCTATTTTTAGCCTTTCATCAATATTCTTTCTTGATGAAATTACAATGAAGAACAATTTAAAAATAATATATAAATACAAATTGAATCTCATAATTATGTTTCGATTATAATTTCAATTGCACAATAGTTATTTAAAGAATTTTAGCCCTAGTCTTGAAATATTAAATATAATTAACAAAATACGTAAAAATAAATAGTAACTTTAATTAATTATGTCACAAGATCTACAACCGATTGGCTGAAGAGCATGCTATCAATTATTTGACAAAATAAACTACATATCTAGGTGATGTGTTTGGAATCTAGTAAACCATAACGTTTGACTTGGTGTGGCTATGAGTAGGCAATTGTACACGTTAGTAATTGTTAGGAGTATGTACAAGAATGGTATTGGAAGAGTATGCTTCACTACTACTCTAATAATAAATATAGAGAAGACTGGGTCAGGGTAGGACAATTGATGTGAGTTGTGTGTGACACATCCAAGCGTTCATTTGTGGACTGAAATCCAGCTCCAAATTCTAATTGGCTGGTGGACCATATATTCCAATTTATATACATAATGCCTTGATGTGTGTATTTCTTACGAGGAATAATTATTGAGACCTACATGCTTTTGTGAGGTGTATGTGTATCTTCAGAAAATAAAAGTGGTTTGATGGTATTCAAGGTTTGCTTTTTCTTTAGCTAAACTTTATATTCTTTTACTCCTTGGGAAACGTGAACGAAGGTGAAAGGGCAAAACCGGGCTTATGAGAAGTAGATACGTACATAAGCATGTAATCCTGTATTCCATTTAGAACAAAAGGAGGGAACAAACAGCTGTTTAACGTTTCCTATGTTATGTTCTTCTTCTTCAGGTACAAAGTGATAATTTGCATCCTTCAGCAGCTAAAGTCAGAACTCTGTTTTGCTTACTTCCTATTGGTACACTCTGTATATGCAGAATTGCCTACAATTTAGAATATGCAGCATGGGGCATGGTATGGTATGGCATCTGTCTCGTGGGAGTTTCACTTGTGCTTACTATGTAGGCCTTGAGGCTTGTAAAAAAGTTTATGAAGAAGAAATCTATTATGTATGTGTGTATTTACAATGTCATTGTAATTGTCCCATTCATCTTTGCAACGTCATTGGTTTGGTGTATGTACATCAATCTCGTTGACTTGTTCATAATATATATATATATATAGATCATAAATATAATAATTCAGATTAAATATCAGATACAGGCCCACGTGGTTATGAAGAAAATAGACGATAAACGACAAAACTCAAAAACCACCAGTAAGTTGCACTACTACTTTATATTAATCAACATGCGTTAGTGTAACTGATTCCTTACTCAAGTCCATCTATGCTTTTTTAGGGTCAAAGAAAGGGATTACACTAAAAACTTCATTTAGCTTTTTCAAAAACGCCATTCCTACCATACGTAAATTAGGAAAACTGCTAAGCCTTTTAATTGTCCTCACCTCATTTTGCACATGTTGTCAATCAAATAATTAAGAATATGTTTAAATTCAAAGCCACACAAAAATCATCCATTTCTGATAAGATCCATGTCCTACTAGGGTGTGGCTCACTCTTTCTCTACTGTCAACACCACCACGACTCCATAGTACAATCAGTAAATTCCCCATCAAACGGCGGAGATCAAAAGAAAGTACGTGATTTATAAGCCCCAAATGAACATCCAACAAGTATTTAGCTTTCCAGCATAGAGCCTGGACCATCCTGAATTGAATTGAATTGATTTCCACGCAGTGAAACAAGCTCATTGAAAAGGAGTGGCAGACAGGTTACTGCACTTAATTGATGGTAATTGCAATCTACTTTAATTCATGATTAAACAACAACCACAGCTTCTTCGTCAGCCTACTTTAATTCATGATTAAACAACTACAGCTAATTCGTCATTCCTGCCATTTACTTGGCTCGTACTAATTTGCTGACATTAGGAACAGAAGTTGTTAATTGTTGAAAATCCACGTGTAAACTAGAACATGGCCTTTTTGTTTTATTTATTCAATCAAGACACAAAGACAGCTTGACTTCGTAACTGCACTGGGTACGTTTATTCTACCCACTTATTGCTTGTCTGTCTGCCTCTCTCGCTGTCTTCCAACAATCTCTGTCCACCGTGAACTTTTCCGGCCACATGGAAACCGACTTTGAAGCTTCGGTTAACTATGGTTTGCAGCTGTCCAGGAGGCTTTATTATGGAAAAGAAATGGCTTCCCTGCAAACAATGACACGGACAGCGCCGGAGAGTTTGTGGCCGACCGGGGTGACGGTTTATGCGGTTGTTCCTGAGCCGGAGGTGGTGGACAACCCTGACGTACCGAGCTACCAGCCGTATGTTCATGGCCGGTGTGACCCACCAGCGTTGATCCCGTTGCACATGCATGAAGTGGCCATGGAAGTAGAATGCTGCTTAGATCATGCGAATATAAGTCTTAGCGGGAGTTGGCGTTTGCATTGCGTCAAAACTAGTAGAAAGAGCAGTTGTCTCATTGCTGTTCCCATGGGAGAGCAGGTTAGTTATGAACAAGTCAACTAATCAATCGAATTCATTCTTTTTTTTGTTTTAAAATTTTCTTTTTGTCATCAAGCTAAGTAGAAATACAAGCAGAATTTTCTAAGCATTTACAACTCTCATGATTTGCAAGTGGTTAATTTCACTTTCCATGGTAATTAGACTAATTAATATAATATGTCCATGCCATGTAGTTATTAATATTCTTGTGCTCAAGCGGAAGACATGATGTGGCTAACAGGGTTCACTTCTAGGTGTCGAGGTTGATGTCGCGGGAAGATCTTATCATAGCCAATTGATAACTGCAGAAGATGCAAAGGATAAAGAAAAAGCATACAGAAGAGAAGAAGGACGATACTTGAAGGGCAATATATATGCGTTCAAGATTCCTCAGGTCGGTGATTACTGTGTTTTTTACACTTGATTTGGGTCATGGGTTTTGGTTGGTTTCTAATTTTGTACCATAAATTGTCGTATTTCTTAACCTTCAGGTTGATGGTGGATCAAGTCTTTCAATTAGGGTGATTTGGTCTCAGAAGTTGACATATAATCAAGGCCAATTCTGCCTCAATATACCATTCAGCTTTCCGCCATTTGTCAATGCCATTGGGAAGAAAGTTTCTAAAAAGGAAAAGATACTGTTGAATGTGAATTCTAGCTTTGGCCGAGAAATTGTGTGCAAAGAAAGCAGTCATAGTCTAAAGGTAATTCCCAAAATATTTTAAAGCTTGATTCAGATTATAAAATACAAATCAAGCTGTTTGATACTGTGGTCTTTTAGGAGCTAAGGCGCGAGGTTGGTAAAATGTGCTTCTTATATGAATCAGAAGTCAAGACTTGGTCGAGCACTGACTTCAATTTCTCGTACACCGTGAGGCCCTCAGCCTTTTTTTTTTTCTCCGTTGTTATTAGTAATTTCAACTAGGTTCATGAACCAACATATCAAGTCGTTGCTTGCTTCCTTTTTTAACAGGTCCAATCAAATGACTTGGTAGGTGGGATGTTGGTGCAGTCTCCAACCTTGCGAGATTTCGATGATAGACAGATCTTCTGCTTTTATCTTTTCCCTGGAAATAGCCAAAGATGGAAGGTTGGTTTGAGCATTAAGATGCCACACAATTGCTTACTTTTTAATACTATTTTACGACAAACATTAAGCTAAGTCGATGAAAAATGAGATTCAATCATTCTGGTCTTTACCAAAGGCGTCATGATTAACGCGTGTTTGTTATTATGGTAGGTCTTCAGGAAAGAGGTGATATTCTTAATTGATATCAGTGGAAGCATGAAAGGTGATCCTCTTGAAAGTGTAAAGAAAGCACTATTGGCTTCACTCTCCGAGCTCAGCCCGCAAGATTCTTTCAACATTATTGCTTTCAATAGTGAGACCTATTTATTCTCATCATTGATGGTGCCAGCAACCAAAGGATCAATACTAAAAGCTACTGACTGGATCAAAAATAGTTTAACTCCAGATGGTGGCACCAACATATGGCTTCCTTTGCAACAGGTATGCATATTTCCCCTAAATTTGTATGACCTACTGTATTAGCTTATCTTCTTGTTTTAACCTCAGTAAGCAAGATGTCTCTTTGAGGGTATTGTTGATTTTGCGTGACTGTTGACTAGGCTCTGAAGCTCTTGGCTGAAACTGTTGACTCAATACCCCTCATTTTCCTTGTTACTGATGGGACCGTTGAAGATGAAAGGGATATATGCAAATATGTCAAAGATTCTCTTACAAATAGACGGCCAATTTGTCCCCGAATATGTACTTTCGGCATAGGTAAGATTTTCTTATTTTACGTTTGGTTATTGAACAGTATGTGCACATAATGCACTTTTATGTCACTTTTGTAAACAGCTTGAACAACTGTGTCGTTGTAGACTGAACTCTTACCAAGGTTGGGAAACATTTGTAAGAGTACTGATTCGTATGATATTGAACAGTAATGGATAACTTAACTAGCTCAGCTAATCCATAAACAGAGCATCTACTAATCTAGTAAGAGAACTTATTCAAATCAACTAAATTAATTCTCAAACAAACTTCCCCCCGTCTTGTTGATTTGGTACTTTGCCATTTCCATTGAATGAGTAGCTCTCGACAATTTGTAACAAGCTACTGCATGGAATTCTTTTAGGTACATACTGTAATCACTATTTCTTGCAAATGCTAGCACAGATTGGGAGGGGTCATTTTGACAGTGCATATGATGCAGGTCAGTAATGTTTCTGTTAAGACAGAGAAGTTCTAATGCCAATCGGCCTATTTTCTGTTACCTGCTACTGCCAAGATAGAGATTGAGCGGGGATTGAGAATCCCTTCAATGTTTATACTAATCACTTCTGCATCTCTGCAGATTCAGTCGATTTTCGAATGCAGAGATTGTTCAGAACTGCTTCATCAACCATTCTGGCCAATGTAACTGTGGATGCTTTGGAACACCTTCATTCACCTGAGGTGCATTGTTCTTGTTACCAACTCTTGCGATATTCTATCGTAATAGTATTAACCATTGGCTAGATAGAGAGCCTATCTCCCTGGTTGCTTCTGACATATTTTCTTCTCCTGTTTCCTTGCAGTTGCTTAATATTCCAGATCACTCTTCTAGGAGCCCATTGATTGTATCAGGCAGATATGAGCAAAGCTTTCCAGACTCTGTAAAAGTTAGTGGCACATTGGCAGACATGAACAATTTCTCGTTGGAGCTGAAAGTCCAAAAAACTAAATCTGTGCCCCTTGATAGGGTAATATCTCGTGGCATTAACATTTTCTTGCAACCATGCATATGTCCGTAAAATTTCACTGACCCAATAAAAGTTCATCTATGAAGATTTGCCTCGATCAACCTTTTTTCTATCTAATTTCTCTTTACCTCCACACTTCGTAGGTATTTGCAAGGAGACAAATAGATATACTCACGACTAATGCATGGTTATCTCAAAGCCATGACCTAGTTCAGAAGGTTTAGTTGAATCTGCTTTGACTATCCTGTGTGATTATGCATGCCAATGTTTCAAAGGCCTAATTATGTAAACCAATTTGAATGAAGGTTGCAAACATGAGCAAACAAACAAGGGTTCCATCTGAATATACCTGTTTGATTTTGTTTGAGACTGATAGAGGAGAAAAAGCACCAGAAACAGATAGAATACAGGAGGTTTTCAACAAAATAAATTTGCTAAAGAAAGTGGATATGGAAGGTCAGGAAATGACTATCTTGGGGAGCTTAGGTGTTGGATTTGGCAACTTTACTGCAACATTACAGAACATTCCTCCAGGAGGCCATGAAACAAAGCCACCTGATGCGACAGAAAAGCTGGTTAAGGCAGCTACCAACTGTTGCAACAGGTTTCTTGATCGCTGCTGTTGCATGTGCTTTATCCAAACCTGTTCCTGCATCAACAACCAGTGCTCTATTGTTCTCTCACAAATCTGTGCTGCTCTAGCTTGTTTTGAGTTAGTGAATTGCTGCTACGAGCTTTGTGGATGACTGCAATTTCTCTGTAAAGTGGCTGTTGAATATTAAGACACAGGACTATAGTACTGTGTGGACGTACACGTGTGTAACTGCAAGTCGCTCTGTAAAACAATGTAATGTTGATATACGGTAAGTCTGATAAATCAAGCAATAATTTGACTATCTTAATTACTCATTATATTGAAAATTTGAAATAGTTAATGTTAGTTATTACATAATTATATTACTATAATTAAAATTAGTATTCTAAGCTTTTTTATTTTAATTAAATATGAAATAATATTTTATAATATATATAATGAATACAAATTATTTTGATAATAAATCATAATTTACTATAAAAAAATCTAATCAAGCATTAAATAAATTAATTATTTACATATTCATATTTTAATATAAATTTCAAGATCAGATAAAACGAAAAGTTTAAAATAAAAAGCTCTTACTTTATCACATATTTATCAATATACATTCTTGGTAAGTTATCTTAATTCGAAATTTTTATTAATTTTTCTCATAGCACTCTTCCTAAACAATTACTACAAATTGAATTAAGATCAATTTCTTCTTTTGAAAATATGTAATTATTAACAATATAAAATTACTAATAATAAATTGATATGAAGAAAAATAACGTCACAATAATCTAAAGTTTTACTCTTTTACATGAAAATATAAAAAATTTCTCACACTTTCTTCAATTGTAATATTTATAAATGTGAGGAAAGAAATCCAAAAATTACTAAACAAAATTATATAGACAGCCATCGACTATAGCATATAATTTTGAAGAAACATGTAAAAAGTTTTTAAATAGTGTATTATAAATTTAAATACCTATTTAAATAAGTCTAGCACACTTCTCACATTGAGCATGTAGAAAATAATTACAATAATCATTAAAATACTTAAAAAATTAGCATTTAAACTCAATTTCACTTTTTATAAATGGATGTTAATTTTTAGCTTTTATGGGAGCTTAAATTATTTTAATTAAAATTTAATATTTATCAAAATTAAAATAAATTCATTTTAGAGTATGTTTATAAATAATATTTTCAACCAATATGATAACTTTCTTATAAAATTTTATTATAAAGTGTTTATTGCAAAGATATAGTTATCCTACTGTCTTAGACATATATGATTATTTTTATAGTATATTGTTTATGTTGTGGATGAATTTGAAGAACTTGATATTTAATTTAAGAAGTTTTATCATTTCATGTAATAATTCTACCTAAGTAAAGTTAGAGAAGAATTGGATTGGAAAAGAACAATTTTAGAAGAATTAAAGAACTACATAACATGGCTTTGTATACAGTCTCCTATCGATGGTCATATATGAAAGTAGTTGTTTTTTCAGCATACACTACACGCCCCGTGTTATTTCTTGTTTGAAGAACACCGTGTTACACATAATCCTATATATATTGTCGTGGTGATGTTAATTTTTAGAGAATTTTTTGAAATACATGTCTAACTAAACGAACTCATGTATAAGGCTATATAGTTCATTAAAAACTAGGGTTTCAAGTTTCTAAAGACAAGAAGAGGTAGAAAAAAAGAGTTTTTTTAGCTAGGGAACAATTTAAGAGTTATCTTGGAAATTTTGTGCATTGATCTTGATCAAATATCCACCATTCTTTGAAGATAAACGAGGAATTCAACATTTCGTTGAAAGATTTCAAGATTAAGACAACAAATTCTTTATCTTTTCTACTTTGTTGCTTTTATGTTAATATTCTGTGCGATTATGAACTAATTAAGACATAGACTTAGGTAGGTAGAACTTAATATATGATATACTTTAATTTATTATTTGATTAACGAAATTTTAGTTTTCTTGTAATTTATTTATACTTTTATGTTGATTAAATCAAAGGACTGAAAGTGGAATATCCAATACATGATTAACATATCGAGATGAGATGTATGTTTAGGTCACAGTATGAATAAAGAGGATTGAGCATGAATTATTCAAGAGAAAGCTACAAGATCTTCCTAAGTCAGGATAAGACCTATCAAGATAGTTCGTAGAGCGAATTAAAGCCTTTTTGAGGTTATCCAGATTCGAAAGAGATTATTAATTGACCTTTAAATAGGTACTGCATGTCTCGAGAGAGAATAGAGTGTAAATAAGGAACTCTTACTGGTTAAAGAAACTAGAATAATTCGTCAATCAAAAGTAAAAGTGAATATAATAATGTCCTAGGGGAACTTGGCCAAAATCTTTTTAATTTATATTTTGATATATTCTTGATTACTATTTTGAATTTGTGTTCATATTTTATATTATATTTTATTTTATATCCATCCACCAATAAAATTTTAATCTAGCTTATTAAGTTTATAGGTAATTGGTAGTTAATTGATAATCCTTATAGAATTGACCGATACTTGCTAGTGTCAATTACATCTACAAAATGCACCTATGATAAAAATGATAGATCAAGTTTTTAGCATTGTTGTTAAGGATTAGACGTTAATATTTGCAAGCTTGCAAACTAACTAGACTAGATCTTCTTGTTTTTTGTTCTTTGTTCTTTTATTTATTGAATTATATTTTATTCCTTCTTTTGTGCAACTCGTCTCTTGTATGGAAAAGTTCTGCAATTTTGGAAATCTTGTAGAGTTAGACCCTAAGATAGAGAGGACATTACATATGAGAAGAAAACTTCAATGGAGAATAAAAGTTAAGGAAGTAAAGATGGAGAGAATATAAGGTCACTGAAGGACTTTATTGCACTGAATGCCCAGGGCATCAGCTCAGTCATTGTGTTGTCCAGTGTTAAAGTCACTAACTTCAAGCTAAAGCCCTCACTCTTATCTATGATGCAGAAAAATTAGTTTGGAGATTCACCATTTGAAGATCCTAACCTGAATCCATTGATGTTTTTAAAGTATTGTAACATGGTGAAGCTAAATGACATGTCTCTTAATGCGGTCAAGCTTTTCTTATTCCTTTTCTCTCTAAGGGATAAAACTAGAGCATGGCTATAAACCCTTCTAGTAGGATCAATAACTACTTAGGATTAGTTCTCCCACACATTTTGGCAAAATATTTCCCTCCGTTAAAGACTCTCAAGAAAAGGAATCATATCACCACCACTATCTAGATGGAAGGCGAGCCTTTATATGAGGTATAAGAGATATACAAAGAGTTCTTGAGGTCCTATCCCTATCATAATTTAGATAAGTGTTTGATTGTTTAGGTCTTCTATAATGTGATGGCCTATACACGAAGATCTTAGTGGATGTCATCACTAAGGGAACTTTGATGAAAAAGACAGTAGATGAAGCATATAAACTCGTAAAGGATATGGCTTAAATCACTACCAATGATTAAGCGAGAGAGCCATTTTAAAGAAGATTTTACGTGATTTGGATACTTTGAATCCTCTTGCTGTTAAAGTGGATGCTTTGTCCCAAAAAATTGATATTATGAATGTTAATGTTGTTGATGCTACTAATATGATGGAATACACTGAATAGAGCAATGGGTATTAAACCAGAAAATAAAGCAAGTGAAATGACGTTCTTATTTCATTTCTTGGAATCCAAATACAAACTAAAAAGAGACCAGTATTCTCAAGAAAGGGGAATTGAGAAAGAGAGAAATAGTACAACAGTACTAAGGAGGAAAAAGATGCCCAGAGGACAATTGGAATAATTCGTACCCTCACTCCTATGCTCTCCTCTGCTTATAACAGAATTACATAACAAAATCAGCATATCTCGTAGGTGGTTGTCTGTCACGTGTTGAGCGTTGGTGTGACTCGGCAGCTGTAGAGTGTTCCCTGTTGTGAGTGGAAGTCGAAGATGGGCCTGGGTCCATAACATTACCCCCACCATCGAAGGAAACCTTGTCCTCAAGGTTAGTGGTGTCAACAGGTGGATCAAGCAGTGGCAATGGGATACTCTGTGTCGTAGGATCACCAATACACTTTTTCAGGACTGAGACATGAAACACGGGATGAAGTCAAGAAGATGCTGGAAGGTCCAACTTGTAGGCGACATTCCCAATTTTCTTAAGCACGCAAAAGGGGCCGAAATACCGTTGTCCCAGCTTTTGATTTCAGTGTAGACGAAGCGAAACCTGACGATATGGCTGTAGTTTAACAAAAACCCAATCACCAACCTGAAACCAGACATCACCCCGATGTTTGTCAGCCTGGTTCTTCACCCGAACTTGAGCCTTGAGCAGATTAGCCTTGAGTTGTTACAGGAGGAGGTCGCGGCTGGCCAGTTCATGTTAGAGTAGTGCCCTAAAGGCAATCCCCTTTAGCGCATTTTGTTCATAATCATGTACAGACATTATGAATAAATA
>JANZLF010000001.1:12220890-12243581 GCA_026546835.1 Erythroxylum foetidum | reverse complement strand
CTCCTCCCAAAAAGAACTAAGAAATAATGGATCACGATCGCTAATTATCTTAGAGGGAATTCCATGAAGTTTAACAATACCATGCAAGAACACATCCGCAAGTTTCACAGCAGTAAATGACTTGGTAAAGCGAAGAATTGGCCATACTTGGACAAGCGATCAACAACAACCAAAATAACGGTCTTACCGAAAGAGGGAGGCAACCCAGTGATGAAATCCATTGTAATTTCCTCAAAGACTTGAGTTGGTAAAGGGATGGGTTATAACAGTCCGGCTGGTGACAACTGAGAGGACTGTATTGTTTGGCAAATCAAACACTCGCGTACGAAATGCTGTACATCCTTGCGCATCGAGACCCAATAAAAATTAGCAGCAACACGGTGGTAAGTACGGGTAATGCCCGCATGGCCTCCAATAACAGAACTATGAAACTCCGTAAGAATAGAATGACAAAGTTGTTCACAATTGGGAACGACTAACCGATGCTGATAAAAAAGAAGGCCATCATGGATTGTAAAGGACCGGAAATCAGGATCTTGTTCAAGTACCTTAATGTGAATTTTCAGTAGTTCTGGATCAGAGGAGTTCAACCTGTGAAATTCAGCGATGCGCTCAAACTGTGGAACTGAAAAGACTAAAAACAATCTGTCGTGACCCGAGAAAGAGCATCAGCAACAGGATTTTGCTTGCCAGGACAATACAGAACCTCAAAATCATACACAATCAGTTTATATAGCCAATGTTGCTGCTCTGGAGTGTGTATAGTCTGTCCAGTGAGATTTTTAAGGGCCCTCTGGTCAGTGATAATCGAGAAATGACGACCCAGAAGATATTGTCGCCACTTTCCAACTGCCTGAGTGATGGCGAACATTTCACGATGATAAGCGGGGGCAGCCTACATACGAGGAGACAATTTCTGACTATAATAGGCTATCGGCTTACCCTTTTGAGTTAGAACGACTCCGATGCCTATACTAGAAGCGTCGGTCTCGATGAGGAATGCACTTGAAAAATCAGGTAACGTTAGCACAGGAGCGTTGCTAAGGGAAGGCTTCAACTGGTCAAAGGCTAACTGTTCAGCCGTGCCCCAAGCAAAACTGTCTTTCTTGAGAAGATCTGAAAGAGGTAAAGTTAGACGTGCAAATCCCTTGATAAATCGTCGATAATAGCCGACGAGGCCCATGAACCCACGGAGACCTTTGACTGAAGAAGGAGGCGGCCATGATTGGATTGCCGCAATCTTTGCCGGATCAACCCGTAAGCCATCCTTAGCAATAACATGGCCCAAGTACGTGATCTGCTCTTGCCCAAATACACATTTGCTACGCTTAGCGACCAATTGATTGGCGCGCAAGACCTCAAAAACAGTCACAAGGTGAGTCTTATGCTCCGCCATAGACTGACTGTAGACCAGTATATCGTCAAAGAAAATCAGCACAAATCGCCTCAAGTATGGCTTAAAGATGTTGGTCATGGTGGCCTGAAATGTTGATGGTGCGTTGGTATGACCGAACGGCATCACGAGGAACTCATAATAACCCTCGTGTATGAGAAACGTCATTTTGAAAACATCGTCCGATCGGACTAAGATTTGGTGGAACTCGACAAGGAGATCCAATTTCGAGAATACTTGTGCCCCAAATAATTCATCAAATATTTCATCAACCGTCGGGATCGGGAAGCGATCACGAATTGTGATAGAGTTAAGGGCCCAGTAGTCCACACAAAATCGCCATGAGCCATCCTTTTTTTTAACCAAGAGGACCGGAGAGGAGTAAGGGTTGGTGCTATGGCGAATAATGTCGTCACTTAACATGGCAGAGGCTTGCCTCTCGATTTCTTGCTTCTAATAATGAGAGTACCGGTAGGGTCGCACATTCACTGGTTTTGCCTCGGCAGAAATATGAATGACATGACCCGTGGGGCATGGAGGAGGTAGCTTCGAGACAGGTTGGAAGACATCTGAGAATTGCTCAAGTAAGGAATCAAGTGCAGATACAAAAGCAGATGTAGCAAGCTCAAAAGGAAAGTTGATCTGAAGACTGAAATAGGCAGCCACCGAACCCACATCGATGCAACGCCTTAAAGAATTCAACTGGATCTCAGTCGGAATGGCAATTTGAATCGCATGCCAGCACATAGATTTGCCCTCGGTAGTGAAGCAGAAGGAGCAGTCGGCGTAATCATTAACAATCGGCCCCAAAGTAGCCAACCAAGTCACCCCCAAAACAATGTCAGACCCATATAATGGCAATACGTAGAAATCAATTGAAATCCGTGTTCCCTAAACAATCAAAGGAACATCACAAATCTTACCCTCACAATGGAGAGCATCGCCACTCCCGATCAAAACCGGAAAGGTAGCAGTGGAGTCCACCTGAAAACCCAGATATTTAGCAACCCGGCTTTGAATGAAATTGTGGGTACTCCCTCCATAAAAAAGAATCTGAACTGGATGACCCAAAATATGACCCAAAATCAGAGAGTGGTCGATGATTGACAACCGGAGAGGGCATTGTAGGAGATCATTGTGTGGGAAGAGGAATCGGAGGGTGGCGCGCTTGCGGCAGGTAGGGGTGGGGGTAGACAGCCGGCGTCGTGATGTTCTGGCGACATGGGCGACTTCGGCAACTGCAGGGTGGGTGACGCAGGTGGCTGTGGTGGTAACTCATAATCAGTCATGGTTCCATCGTCATCAAGGATGAAGAGCTGTGGTCTGACACACTTGTGCCCCCTAACAAATTTATCATCACAATAAAAACAGAGCCCAAGTTCTCTTCTCTTTTGGGCTTCAGCCTGAGTTAAACGCCTGGCAGTGGGCCCTGGAGCATCAGCGACAGCCATAGGCCGTACAGGAGTGGCTAGAGGGGTTGGAAGTAACCCCGGGCTAAATCCACTTCGTTTCATGAAGCCCGTCCCTTTAACCAACATTTTGCGAGTCTCGGCGAGTTTAGCCTCCTGTAAACGAGCCAAACTAATAACATGATTAAGAGAAGTGGGTCAAAAGGATAATACCTCGGCCTTAATGTCTGCCTGTAGCCCAGAAACGAAACAATCAACAAAAAATGAACCCGATAAGCCCACAGTCTGGTTTGCCAAGTTTTCGAAGCGGCTTTGATACTCTTCAACAATCATTGTTTGATGTAACTTGGCCAAGAGCCCTTGAGGAGGTTTGAGATCGGTTTGTTTAAATCGGTCGATCATGGAGCGGGTGAAGTTGGCCCAATAAGACAGTTGTCGATTGCATTTCATCCACTGATACATCGGCGGGCCTTGCCTTCAAAATGGAAGGTTGCCATGGTGATGCGCACCGTATCTTCGGTCTTGTAAAACTCGAAGAACTCCTCGGCTATGATTCATCTGAATTCTTCTCCTTTTGGTCCATAAAGCTACTTATAACCTCCAAAAGCACAATAAAACTATGAAATATCATGCAAAATATGTTAAATATGGGTGTATAATTGTAATCAAATATGCATTTATCAACACTTGTATAAAATAAACAAACACAGAAATGATAAAAGAAAGTAAAAAAGAGAGACAAATTTGATTTATAATGATTCGACCAACAATCATTGGCTTACGTCTACTCCGCAAGCTTCATTTGAAATTTTACTAACTTTTCCTTTAAGGGATAAAGAGCAACCCGCTATACATCATCTTCGTCATAGAAAAAAAGAATCCTTACAACTATCTTACTTTACCATAGATGAGGAGTAACCTTTCATAAATCTTGTTCTAGGTTAAAAACTCTTATAAGTCACATCAAGCAATTTACAAAATCAGAACAATTATACCACTCAAAACCTCCTCTTACTCACACTAGTGAATAAAGGCTCAATATGTTTTATATAATGCGAGCATGCATTCTTTAGCCTCAAGGCTTTTAGCAATTCTCTAATATACTCAACTTTCTTACAATTCATCTATGATCTACTCATACTCAAAACAATCTAAATAGTCGTTAAAAATAAAAACTAACCACTGTAATAACTAGCAACAATAGCATTGGTTAGGCAATGTGGCCAAAAACTAACAAAATATGTTTTCAAAAGACATTGTTGGTTAACTACACTATCATGTTGTTCGATTGGTCTACCAAAACTCTAACACTAGTTGCTTAAATCACCATATTGGTCGACCAAACTTCTTGAAACAAGTTTTTCAAACTTTTGTAATTCTTTCAAAACTAAAACATATTATTTTGGCAAAAACTTGATTAAAAAATATTTTAAAAGTTCTTCTGAAGTTAATTCAAAGATCAAGAAGTTTTCTTTAAAGATTAAAATAAACTCTCTCTTATGTATCATATATGCAAATGATCATATAATGATTAAGTTACTACTTAATTGAAATGAATAAGATAAGGTTACAAAAAGTAAGGATGTTACTTTCGTCCCGGCCCGCCTGATTTGACCTAATTTTAACTTAGGTTGACCGATCCAAAGATAAGACACGGGTTAAAAGTGATTGATCCGATCGGGCCACGGGTCAAGCACGGGCTGGCCCGTGACCCCACCATTACTTTAAAAGTGACGTTATTTTTTTAGAAACGATATCATTTTTTATGTGTTTTTCTAAAATATTAAGGAGGCCGGGTTGGCTCAATGAGCCATGTTCCGGTTAGCAACGAAGTTCATATCACTTATTATGTACCTATTCAATTTCATGTGCATTTATCTATTTAATTTTTGTTGTTTCATTTATTAGATATATAAATGATCATAACCCAGGTAATTACAGAATAATGAACAGGTAATCTGTTCCCAAAAAATCGCAGACCAAAATCTTTATTGTTGGGTGTATATAAGAAAAAAAAAGATAAAGCCTTTAAGCGATTCCCTCTCTCTGTTGTATTAATTTCAAGTTGGGTGGTCCTGTTAACAAAATTTTCGCTGGATTTGAATACCCTGTAATTGTTTTGTGCAGTATAAGATTTAGCTTCGAATGGTGCTTCGTTTTGCCTCCATATTTTTCTTCCTTCTGATTTCCGTGTGCTTCCCGGTCAGGTAAACAGTGATTTTAAAGTTTTTTTTTTCTCATTTCCTGTTCCGATAACTAAGTTTTGCTCGGTTTCGAAAAAAATTTGCTATAATGAATTTGGAAAGAAAAGATTTGCTGCCTTTTGACGATCATGTAATATATGAAGTCATTGTTTTGAAAAATTTCGCTGGTCCTCCCACTTCTTTCTCTCTAACCTTTCCGTTTTCTCAAACATTTAATCATATTCTTATTGATGTTGAGCAGTCATAGATGTCTACATAATGCAAAATTTAAACTTCCCCAATTTTTGTTTTTAGTTACATCTTTTTCAGCAGGATTTTTAGAAATTTCTGTTGGTTGATATTATAGTTTTTGGTTTGGAAAATTGTGCTACTAGTAAGAGGTTAATCTAGCTTAAAGAACTTAATGGTGGGTTAGGGGTTTTATGTTGTATTATGATTTGGGATGATGATGGATTGATGTGTGCTTTGTTGACTGATTGTGATTTCATTCAAGAAGAGTCCTTCAATCAAATCTGTTGATATTTTCTTTTCTGCTATGGTGATTCTCTGTGAATGTAGGTCTTTAACCAGTGGCAATGCAGGGAAAGAAAGAACCTTGGCTATGATAAAGCCAGATGGTGTGTCAGGTAATCACACTGAAAAGATAAAGGAGGCTATTTTGGAGTCTGGTTTTGGCATTGCCAAGGAAATAGTCACTTCATTTAATGAAGATAGTGCTTCAAGATTTTATGCTGAACACTCTTTGAAAAAATTCTTTGTGAGTCTCATCAAGTACATTACAAGGTATTTTCTCAATTATATATCAGTGCCTTTAATCTACTGAAATTTGAAATTATGGTTTCAGCACTTACACTAGTTGCTTTAATTTCTCAGTTTTTGTCATAACTTTGGGACCTATGTTCTAACAAACCATAGAGAACTTTATGGTCTTGAAAAGGTTTCTCACCAATTCGGGTTATGAGCTTAGCTAATATAAGTCAGTTCTGACTTTTTTGCGTTAATATCAGCTATGAACATCAAGTTGTCAATTATTTCAACGTATAATTTTCTTGTAACAGTGGTCTACACTCTCAACGAATAATGGTATGAATTTTGCTTGTGGCCTAGTAGAGCTTCTCAAAGGCTCATTTTGTTATCCTGAAAGGCTAGTACTAAAAGCCTTATGAAAATTTGTTTGATCATGTTGATGGGTGTATCTCAATTGCTATGTGCCGTTCATGTATCAAGTTTCTAGTGCAAATCTGATTATCCTACTGCTTTAGCTTATGAACTACGGGTTTTGTACAACAGGTATTATTCTCCTTTCCTCTGACAAATAGCTTTTATCAGGGGCCAAGTTCTAGTTATGGTATTGGAGAAGGAAAATGCTGTTGCTGACTGGCGTTCTTTAATGGGACCGACTGATGCACAAGAAGCTAAGATTTCTCATCCTAACAGGTTATTTTTATTCCGTATTTTGTGGTGGTTTTGTTTTGTATAGCTTGTGGTTCCACTGTTTTGTATAGGTCTCTTGCCTTTTACACTCAAGTGAAGTTCTGATAGCTTTACAATGATTTTTTTGTCCATCCACGTCTCATTGAAATCCCTATTAACCACTTCTTTTTTCAGCATCAGAGCAATGTGTGGGCTCAACATAGAACAGAATTGTGTTCATGGATCAGACTCCCTTCAATCAGCTCGAAGGGAGATAGCATTTTTCTTTGGAGATATGTCCTCAGGTAGTGTCAATTTTTCAATCTTAAATTATATATCTGGGTTAATTGTAGGATATATATACTCAAGTTCTTCCTTTCCTTTTGGTCACTGAACTCTTGTGCCGTGACATTACCATGGGGCCTTGGTTCTAATTTGCCTTTTTGTCTAGGGGAAGAAGTTGAGTTTCATGATGAACTCTGATCCACTAGTCCTACAGAAATGCATAGCTGTGATGTGGTCATCTGTTATTCAGATTTCTGCCTTTCCGCTTCTGCTTTCGCTGACTTGAGGAGTTTAAGAAGTGAGTACAAGGGAAGTATTTGGATGATGATATTGGGTACATGCAATGTTTAGTCATACAAGATGCCTTGTATTATTATTCCATAAACCTGTTTATGATTTTAACCTCAACAGAGCATTCTATAGGTTTTGAGGAACATGCCAAACAGTTGCCTGTTGATGCGTATATTTGCTGGCTTAGTTTGTCTTTGCAACTTCAAGAAGACAGCATTACCTCTTCCATATAAAAGCATTTGTCCATTAGATATTCAGGTCTATACGTGCTTTTGATGAGAATACTAATTTAAAAATTGGGGAGGGTTGTCCTTGTCGGGTGTTTAATTTTAGAGTTTGAGCAGAATATGTACTTGATTCATAGAAGTTTGGCCATGCCGGCTTTCTTGCATGCAAGAAGCAACTTCAAAGCTGATTGTTTCGAGTGTCCACTCGTGTTATTTGACTTAGCTTAGATATCAGACGAAGTGTGAGCTGTATTTGTTTATTCATTTTCGTTTGGACGAAAGGGTCATATTTTCTAAGATTGTAGATAAATTCTATGAGCATCAATTCTGCTAATTACAGCCAGAAACAGGCAGACTCGTGTATACACATAGTAACAAGTAACTCCACTAAATACTGTAATAACCTCCCTAAAATATCAATCCTAAGCCACTATTTGGCATAGAGGCAGCAAACAAAGTTGTGGGTTAGAAAAATTTTAGTTTCAATAGTTGTAGATTTTTCACAATATTACCATGATTAGCTTACACCTTGTCTCATTACTTAGCAATTTCCAGCAAACCCATTTTATTAGTTAAAATCGCAGATTTACGATGTGCTTAAGCACTAACTTGGAAACACGATAATCATCAGTCAAATGTTTTACATAATTAAGTTTAATGATATCTTTCCTACGGTTAACAGCTGCGTTAAGACGGCTCATGCATTGGGCAATGCCATTAAGTGTTAACTTCTACTTTCATTGAAGATGGTCTCTTTCTGCCGTAGTCATCGAGTTAAGGTTTAGAGAAGCAAAATGCAGAGCATTGCAGCTGAAAATGAAGAATATGTATGTGATAGTAATCAAAATGTAATAGACCAACAAGGTCCTAGTTAGGGGCCAGAAATGAGGGGTTTACTCATTGTCTTTGAGAGACAAGCTGCAAAATTTTAATGTGTTTAACGTGAGTAGGAGGATGATTATGCACTGAAATCCTGATGTTTTCGGGGGCACTGGTGGCAGATGAACCATTTTCTTAGTCTAAATTCAATACAATTTGTTTATTAATTGCCAGAGATCCATTGAAACGCGAGCTAGTCAAATTTGAAGCATGATGGCCACCACTCTTCTTCCTGAATGATAAAGTGCCACATCATATAAGGTCTTTAGTTTATGTTGGCCGAAGGGCGTAAACATTCCATAATTAGCAAGCTTTGCAGATATAGCATGGTTCCTGAACCCTTAGACATCTAGTAGATGCGAGAACTCACATGACTTTAGTCTTTTTTCGCTTTCTCATCTTGGTAGGATCAATTTTGCCTAGTTACTTGCATCTCGAGGTGGAGCATTTAAAACTTTCAGGGTTTATTCACCATAGTGACGAGCTAGGTGATGATATACATACAAAAGATATATACTTTGTGTGTCATTTTAGCTGTTTTCTTTAAAGTATGAAAGCAGTATGGCCATTTTAATGCGACTGAATGACATCCACAGAATGTTTAATCCATGAAACCTCTGGAACTATAAACCGTAGAACATCCTACACGTAGCTCATTGTGTTCCAAAACTATAAACCGTAGAACATCCTACACGTAGCTCATTGTGTTCCAAAACTTTTGCTTAATCTTTGTGATGTGCGGGATGCTTGCATATAATATAATACTACGTCAAAGTCACACGAGCAACAGAAAGACTGTTTATGTGTACAGCATGTAAAGCATGATTAATCTTTGAATCATGTAATCACAATAGTTTAGATTAATCTTTGAATCGTACCTCTAAATGCCGCAACTCATTATTCCTTTCCTTCATATCCAACTAAGGAAGCAGGGGAAAGAAGGGAACACTATTTTAGCTACGCTAGTAATTAAACCAGTGCCTATACTGATTAATCATGGATATTACGTTGAAAAGGAAAATAGTGAGTTGGGACGCGGGTGACTGGAAATGGAATGAGAATGCCTCTGGCTCTGCCCTTGGATTTTAGTTATGGCTGTTGAGGTTTCAGAGAAATGGACACTCAGGAGGAGAAGAATCCTGGAAGAAAAGTCCACTCGACCCCTTTGGGACACGTGTTTGTCCGACAAGAAATCATGGGGTTGAGTTTGTCGTGACACCCAACACCATTTGTAGTAGTGCTTCTTCCCTACAAGTCCATACTCATAGGCAGCAAAGATTGGAACTTTTGTAGCTCTCAGCAAATAAAAGTTTCAGCATTTTTCAATGATTTAGTTGATTATTATGAAGGGAGAAAGAAGCTTATCAGGATTTTATTGGGGTAAGTAGGAATTAGTTGCACCAGAAGTATCTTGGAATTCTCTTAAAAGTCTGAATCAACTTTAAACGAGAAGTTGTTCAAAGTCTTTTAACTTCTAATAGTTGCTAAAACGTAAATGTGCATGGGATGGTCTGCATGTCCAAGCGAACAAGGGTACATGGATTTCCTGTCTTAATTACCTTAATCAATAAATAAGAGTGCTCTAGCCGATTAAACATAAAAAGGTCTTATCACAATTTAAACAGATAAATTTTCTATTGAACAGGAAAGGCGTGTCTCTTGATCCACAGGAGTAGATTAAGTTGAGCACGAGTAACATGAAGCCTATCCTGAGGAATTAATTGCAAACCGTTAACAGAGAGTGTGTGTAAAGTTTCAGATGATAGCTCTTGTCTTGTCACTGTTTAGTGCTTTACAACTGGGAGCAGGTAAGAGTAATGAGCTGATTTGGTCGACCAGGGGAACATGACCATGCGGACTACTTTCTGTTTCATTCTCTATCACTTCTTGTCCTTATTAATTTCTTAATATGATGCCAATCTTTAAGGTTTAAATGATGCCAAGTTTGCATTCTTACTGACTCTCCCTTGTTACTCCTTTAATAAAAACAAAAAAATAGAAAAAGAAACCATTGAATCAATTGTTAAAACCAAATTGGAATTAACATAAAAATTCAGAAAAAAGTAGACTCTCTACTTGCAAGATGCATGCACCTCACATTAACTAGGCAATTTGCAAACTGCGCCGATATTGCAGTTGACAGTAAGCTAAACAGTGCACAAGTTTCATAATTTCTAGATCAGCACACGACGATGAAGGGTTATAATCTAAGCAAGTAATCGATTTAACCCATCTTCAGTGAATACATCTGAGTTGAAAATTAAGGCAGAGCGGTACATAGACCATTAAGAACATAGAGTATGTTCCGCAATTGAAAGAATGATGCAGAACAATCTTCTGTTTGTGACAGAAACATCTAATTCTTAACTTGAACACAAACTTGCAGGTATATAATGACTGTCCTCATCATAGAGGCAGCGTGAATATGCTGGTGGCAAGTTCTTAATTAGTTAACAGTATCTTCATAATTAAAACCTCGTGTCATCTTCATAGTCGTTGGATTGCAAATGTATAGAGATTGAGTCGTAGTGTTTGTAACTTAGAAATTTGTCCTCCGATATCACGTGGGCAAAAACGTGCCACGAGAGCAGATCTCATAGAATGTTGAAAAAGAATGTCCATTAATGTTCCTCGTCCATGCAACTAAAATCAATGAACAAGAACCTAAGTGATTAATAGATGATTAAAATATATAATGTGTTTTATGGTGATGGGTATATATTGAAGCCTTCAACAGAAAGAAAGATATATACAATGGTGGTAAACAGGGTGAGGGGAATGCAAATCGTTTAAAGATTTGACAATGGGCTGTATGTGTTTGGGAACTTGAACCAGTAGAAATTATATCTGCTCAAGGTTCGGTCATGAAATTCATCAAAAGCTCGTCTTTTTGTTTTGATACTTTCCAAGTTTCAGTTTTTGATTAAGCTTCTGAAGACATCAGGCTCTTGTTACTCACCTTTCCACAACCATCCTTCTCCACCTCTCCACAACACAGCCTCACCTCCTTTGCATTTTCCCATTCAACTATAGTGGTCCTTTTATCCCAAAAGCAAAAAGCTGGCCTGGCACTAATATACACCTCAGGATGAAGGTAAGTTTCTTAAGGCAGGAAGAGCTTTGCTTCTCAGTTCAGTTTATGAAGGTTAATGGACAAGTAGAAATATATGGGGTTCTGACAGATTTGCTAAACTGCCTGTTTGCAGTTCTTCGGTTGGATGCAAAACAAGCTTAATGGAAAGCAAGGGGATAGGAAACAGAATGTTGTTCCAGCTGCTCGTAAGCTCTCTTCCATTTTCCTTGAATGCTTTTTGTGCAAATCCAGGACCTTACTCTTCTGTAGAGGTTCTCAAATCAAGAGTCTCTTTCAGGTGATCTAAGAAAGAACGTCTTTTCCTCTAGAAAACCAAGGACAATATTAGTCAGCTTATGTGAGAAGTAGGCAATAAAAGTGGCAGTGGTTAGTGTTTCATTATTTTGATTACTTTTGGTACAGGCCATCTTAAAAATACAATTATATGATAAATTACATCTTTCTGGATCCAAGTTGATATTGATTTGAAGAAGTAGTAAAGATCAATGAAGTGAAATGCATAGTTGCAGACAGATTCTACTTACATAGTCAGTCAGAATTTTTGTCAGATATCCTTGAAATGGAAGCTGATCTAGTTTCTTTGGTTCTAATGTGAAAACAAAAAGCTAGAACTTGGAATTTGATTTGATTTCAAAGTCAGTTAAAACAAAATGGGAAAAGAAAGCAACCGAATATAAAGGGTCAGTGATGTTATATGGATCTATCGATTTAATGATGTTGGTACTTCCAAAAACTTACATTTGCTAACTGGTTTTTCTATGCCGTACAGGCCATACGAAACAAGAGTCACGAGAAGAATTTAGTGATTGGCCTCAGGGGTTGCTAGCTATAGGAACTTTTGGCAACAATGATCTTAAAGACAACGTTGAAATCCAGCGAGAAAATGAACAAGTTAATCACGAGCAATCTTCTCCATCGACCACAGATGAATTAGAAGACTACACGCCTGAAGAAATTGGAAAGCTTCAGAAAGAACTGACAAAGCTATTATCAAAAAAGCCAACCTCTGAAAGGGAAAAGGAAATTGAGAACCTCCCACTCGACAGATTTCTTAATTGCCCTTCAACCTTGGATGTTAGTCGAAGAATAAGTAACATTGATAACAACGAAACAGACGACAGAGAAGATGACATTGAGCGAACCATCAGTGTCATACTTGGTAGATGCAAAGACATTCGAGAAAATAAAAAGAAAGCAATTGGAAAGAAATCTCTCTCTTTCCTACTTAAGAGGATGTTCGTGTGCAGAAATGGATTTTCACCTCAGCCAAGTTTGAGAGATACACTTCAAGAATCAAGAATGGAGAAGGTACTTTATAGTAACACATACCGGTTAAAGGTTCCATGTATTCTTCCTACAACATGCATATAATATTATACAGGAGATGTTCATGTCATTTGTTTCTAGAACTGCCAATATGTTATTCTGGTACACACAAGAAATCTGCATTAAAATTGAATTCCAATATAGAGGATGGTTATACAATTCTGCTTTACTACTGAATCACAAGACTAGACGTTAGTATAGCCTAAGTATTTCATGATTGTTCCTAGTTTTTGGTTTAGTCAGGAGCTCCAACTCTTACATTTTTGTACTGATATTTGCAGCTTTTGAGAACATTGCTTCACAAGAAGATCAACCCTCAAAGTACTCCTAGATCTGCTTCCATTAAAAAATATCTGGAGAACAGACAATCCTCAAGGGAGGAAAATGAAGAAAAAAGGCGACATACCAACAGTGATGGATGTAAATGGGTGAAAACGGATTCTGAATGTAGGTGTTACAAATACATCTTGCATTTCTTTTATTGGATGTTGTTGCCATACATTAATATGGGATCTGGTTCTTCTTCTCTTGTTGCAGACATTGTTTTAGAGATTTAGATTGGCCTCTTAACTGTTCTCTCAGCATTTGCATTAGTCCAAGGTATGTTGCAGTCACTTCAATCTCAGGCGTCAAAAACAGAAACTCAGAAAGAAAAATTGCCAAATCTATTTTTCTGATTCTAACAGAATTTTCAGATTCAAAATATTGGTTTAAGAAGTCAAGAAACTGCGGTCGTGATCAATCTCGAACAGAATAACAAGTGGTCAAGCACTGGTGGCTCATCACATATATAGATATGGACAAGTATGTCTCAGAATATATGTAGTAGTTGATTTTTGCATGGCTGCAAACATATGTTGCAACCCATGTTAACGAGTTGTCGTCCAAGGATTTCTGTGGTCTGTACTGGCAAAAACTGGACATTCTCCACACTTTTTTAATCCTTTTTTTTAACCACACTTTTCTTCCATCTCTTTTTCTTTTTTAACTGGAATTGTCTGTGTCCAAACCAACTGTACACGTTTTGTTCTCTATATCTACGTTTGCTCTTTGTATTTGTAGTATTTGGGCGTGAATAATATTCGTTCGACTGTGCATACCTCATCTCAATCGTCTCATTGACTACCAAAGTAAAACGATAACACTTAGTGCTTAAAATTCTGAAGCTTATGGTTGATAAGATAAATTTAATCGAAATTGGAAGCTTTATTGAACAATTTGATCCTTACAGATCGATTTCCCAACTTTAAAAAGTTTCAATTTGGGCTATTGTTTACTAAAATTTGATGTAAGTGTAACACGTAACATGAACCTCATTACGTATCCCAGATCATTCATGAAAGAGAAATATATAAAGGAAATGTGTAATACCTGATTTTAGTTCCATTTTAACTTCTGAGATAGTTTTCGAGATCGAAACGAGCTTCAATCTTCTGGGACCTTCGCGAGAATCTTTCACTGGCACGTACGTAGTTAACGTCTTTCTATAATTTTCTCAAAACATAAGCTCTCCTAATGAGTCAGAGAATTCGTATGCTTACAAATGATATCAGCAACTGTAAGAGATCTTAACTTTTATATATAGCTTTCATATCAGGCTTTTCCATTGCAAGCCTGATATAGGTCTAGTCCACACTAATAAGGATCTATTTTCCTCCCAAACTTTGACCAATTAACTTAAATCATTTATTGAGTTACTTTATTATCTTTATCTGAATTAAATTATGTAACTTAACTGATAAGTTAATGAAAAAAACTGAAAAATGCAATTAAATGTTATTCAACTTTACGGAAAATGTTTAAAATGTCAACATTCTCCCCCCTTACACAAAACTTAATCACAATGTTAACTCAAATTGAAAATAGTTTAAAAACTCAGTTAAGTCGTGTACTATATTGGTACCAAGTTTAAAAGTTAAGAAAAATATTTAATCCAATGATAGCGGAAGTTCAACATTCTGTCTCGTAAGACTTTTGATATTGAAAGATATCAAACACGTGTCATATGTGACATATGTTCAATATAATCAAGAATATCTAATACCTTATTAACATGAATGGGAAAATGAAATGTGGTAAGCTAGGATGATACTTATATGATTTAATATATATCATCTTCGTTTGTAAGTTTCGATTTCTCTAACTTTATGTTAAACCGCATATACTAAACTGCATTACAGAAATCTTGTTTTCTCTCACCGAATGTTAAACAGCATTAGCGAAAACATTTGTGTTCTCTAACTGAATGTTAAATAGCATTAGAGAACCTTTATGAGATTAAAAATTTATATCCCCTATGTCGTGTTAAAAATTCATGGATATCCATACTAAGTTGTATGTGTCTAAATGACAATGACATAAGCTCAAGGTCAATCCGTATATATGCCCAATAACTTTTGAAATGCTTAAGATCGACATATATCTTAAGACTTTCACATGTATTATGACTGTGCATGAGAACATTTGTTATTGAGGATAAAAGATAATCATCTATTAATAAATAATCATAATGGCATAATACATCAAAATGCACAAACATACAAGGAGCAAATATAACGATCCCTAACTACTATTGTCTGAGGATGTCAACACACCCATATTGAATACATGTTTAACAAACAATAGTGGGCGAAGTCCGTGTAACATCCCGTGTTAAGGGTTAGAATATTGAGAAATTTCAGTGCAATTTTATGCTTGGCATATCTGAATATTTCGTTGTTATGTGCTTATGAATTTTGACATATACAAATTATTGTACAAGCATTCATAACAATTTCTAGAAAAAAATGGATTTATAAATGTGATTAAATTGTGGAAAACTCATTCAGGAACTATTGGTATTATTTTGGATTTTTTAAGAATTTTAGGAAAATTTTTTGAAATTTTTGGGGTATTTTGGATTAAAAAATAGACAAATGGCATATTGACATGTAGCACTTATATATGAAGGAAAAATGACTCACATGCTTCGAGCTATGTGCCAGTGAGTTAATTGAACATGTAATCACAAGTTAAGAAAGATGAAGCTCATTGTTTGTTCTTCAGTTTTGCTTGGTTTTTCCTCAACACCGAACCTAGCTTTTCACTCACACTACTGGTGGTTTTTCTAAAAGTAAAGCACGTGAAATTTTAAGTTTCTGGTGCTGTGAATAAGTTTGATGATGTTTCACGATTGATAAAGGAATACATGCATGCATTGTGTATGAAGCATTTCGGTAATAGTGTGGAATACGCATAAGTTGTTTTCACTGTACATAAATGAATCTGTTAAGTATGGGTAAAAGTGGTTTTAAACGATTTTAATGATATGAAATATAGCTTTTGGTGAGGTTGTGATAACGAAATGATCTGAAGTACTTACGCTGTTGAAAATGACAGAAAATAGAAAATGCAAAAATTTGGAAGTTTTGTGAATGAGATTGGATTTTTTTTGATGTTTTTATTGAATCTTGGATTTTTGATTGGTTTGAGTTATGATGAGTTGAAATGAAAGTAGAACAATTAGTTTTAGTGTTATATGTGTTCATTGAATAAGCTAGAAGTGAGAAATATGGAGAAACATGGAAGAGAGGAAGAAGATGCAAATCTATAGTTGAGTTTATGGAAAAATGGTTGTTGAAAAAGTTGAGATGTCGAGATCGTGAGATGAGAGAAAGAAATAGACCATGTTTGGAGGTTTAAAAGCACTATGGTGACTTTGCTGGGTATATTGGAAGTTATCGTTGTGTTCGTGAACTCCCAATCATACCAGCAAAGTCACCGTCATGCTCTGGTATGATTGGGAAGCACGATGGTGCACTCGAAGGGTTGACTCACCCTTAACACCTTTATTTCTTTTGGCCATAACTTTGTCATCTTACCTCCAAATGACATGAGACTTAAACGAATAGATTTCTAACACATTTTTTTACCTCTCCATAAAAATTGGTAGCCTTCTTAATTGGATTGGAAAAGATTGATTGAATCAAAGTGAGGGAATCTATTGGAATAGTATGAAATGGAATATTTTACTAAACATACTTCGATATTTTGCTTATATCTTGTCCTGTAGAGTTTCGAATGAGATGATTCTTATTTTTAATTAACTTAGAGACATAGAGATATAAATTTTCTAAAGAGATTAAATTCTAATTCTACCTCTAAAAATCTCAGAATCTGATTGGAAGTGGAGATAAGAATTCTGTTGAAGCTTAAGAACAGTCTAAATTATTTTAAGTTTAAATTTCAATATTTTAAACCAAATTGGATGAACTTGGCATCATTGGAAACCTAAGACAAAGAGGGAAAACTTTCTAGAAGGAAGTATTACCTAATTACCTCAAATTCTTGATGAGAATAATTGATCAAAGTGTACTCGAAAGTTGTTTGTGAAATAAATCTGGATTGAGGAATTGAGTATGGTTTCACATGATTAATTATGTGACAATATTTAAGGATAAGAAACCAGAAATTTGTCATGAACATGCATCATACATGTTTAGTATACATGAATGTGCATTAATGAATTTTTTATCATGCATAAAAGTGATATGTGTTTGTACTAAATGTCTTAGAGGAACTATAGAGTGATCGATTCTAGATATTTTCGGGACTTCGAGACAATAAGTAATAAGGGAGCTTTTGTAAGTAATTTAGACGGTCAATTTTGTAAGTAATTTTTGATAGTTTTGCTTTGACTATTTTGTTTGCTATTGATTTGAGACATTGAATGATTTGCAAAGCTGTAAGAATGTGATATGCTTGAATACATAGTATGAAAACATTGATTAATATGTGAATTGAATTTCAAAAATTTCTGTTTTTGAATCTGTTAAGTCCTAGTTGTGGGTAAATAGGCATGCTTAAAAGGGTCTGCATTTGCTTCTGTGACACTCCGGTGTCTGAAAATTTGGTGTGTTTTATTAATGGCACTTCGGTTTCTTCTGTTATTGACACTTCGGTGTCGAGACTTTGGTCTCTTCTGTGACACTTTGGTATCGAGACTTCGATCTCTTCTGTATAAGTCTCGTTTCCTGCTTCTGTAAATAGATTTAGCAGTCATCTGATTTTATATTCTAATATTTGTTTGATTCTGACATAAACTAAATTGTGTTCTAATTCTTAAGGATTTATACCCTCTTGTGTTGTGCAATTCTGTAAATTATAAAATCTTTTCTGAAATGCATTATGTTTGATTTATTGTTAAAGTAATCTTTTAATGTAGATTAGTTATTACTCACTAAGCTACATGCTTATCACGGTGGATTTACTCACTAAGCTATATGCATTATGTCTGTTTGTCAAAAATGTATTTTGAGTTTATTTTGACTTGTATATAAAGTCTGTGACTCTAAATTGTTGTAAGTCTTATAATAACTATTTTTAGGTTGATTTTCGATTTAAAACAAGTTTGTTTTAAGTTCAGCGTATAATATGGTGTATGTTTGTTCTGAATTACTTCTAATGGAAAATTTTGAATGCTATGTTTTCGCAAAATGTTTTGGTTTGTTTGTACTGATGACACTCACCTATCCTTCTAGGGGGTATTTGGGTGTTACAATCCTTTAGTCAAGGGATCAGCTAACATCTCCTTAGTCTTTGTATGCTCCACTTTAACATCACCTTTCTGAATCAACTCCTTTATGGTCAAGTATTGGATCTCCAAATGCTTAGATGTTGTGATATTCTTATTATTGTTACTAAACAACACTGCAACATGATTATCATAATACAAGCGAATAGGTCTAGCTACCGAATCCACAGACAACTCAGAAATCAAGTTTCTGAGCCAAATAGCCTGTGAAGCAACTCCATAGCATACAACAAACTCTGTATGCATGGTTGAGGAAGTTACCAGTATCTACTTGACACTCTTCTACGATACTACATCATTTGCCAATATAAAAATGTACCCTAAAGTGGAATTGTGATCATCTGGACATATAGAAAAATTAGAGTCTGTATACCCTGTAAGGTTTAAATCATTTACCCTCTTATATGTCAATATATAATCCTTGGTAACCTTTAGGTATCTCAACACTTGCTTAACTGCATTCTAGTGGTCTACACATAGGATAGCCAGATACCGACCTAACAATCTAACAACAAATGCAATGTCTGGTCTAGTGCACACCTGAGTATACATCAAGCTACTAGTCGCACTAAAATACAAAAATTCCTTATAGCCTCTCTCTTAATTTCATTCTTTGGACAATGTGCCAAAGATAATTTCTCACTATGAGAGATAAGTGCTACAACAGGTCTAGAGTCAGTTATATTAAACCTTTGTAACACTCGCTTAATGTATGCACTTTGTGAGAGGCTTAATGAGTGTTGAGATCTTTCTTAGTGAATCTGTATACGGAAGACAAAAGATGCTTCATCGAGGTCCTTCATGTTAAAGTGTTTGGTGAAAAGTTGCTTAACTTCATGTAACATGGTCAAGTCATTTAACACGAACAATATATCATCCACATATAATAGTAAGAAGATGAATTTAGTCCTCCTGACCCTATAGTATAATCATCTTTCAACTTGGTTTTCCACAAAGCTGAAAGAGGCTAGAATCTCAATTGTTTGGAAGCATGTTTTAGACTATATATTGATTTAGTCAACTTGCAAACTTTGTCAGTTACTCATTGATCTTAAAAACCTTAAGGTTGCTCTATATAGACCTCCTCATAAAGGTCACCATCCAGGAAAGTGGTTTTAATGTCCATCTGGTGTAGCTCCATGTCATAATGAGTTACTATTGTCATAATCAATCTAATACATCCTTCGAGGATATAAGAGAGAAGGTAATATTAAAGTAAACTCCTCCTATCTGAGTGAATACTCTGAAAACCAATTGCAACTTAAACTACTTAACTTTATCCTGATTGTTCTTCTTAGTCTTAAATAGCATTTGCAACTGATAAGTCTGCAATGTTGAGACGAATCAACCAACTCTTTTACCTTATTGTGTCTTATGGATTGCATCTTATCTTTCATCGTTTTCTACCACGATCTACATGGGATCTAGAAACAACTTCTGTAAAAGTAACTAGATCCACAACATGTCTTATATCATAGTTTTGCTCACCTAAATAAACTACGTAATTTGATAAGACATGTCGTCTCTCTCTCTGGTAGATCCACCTAGCTGCATGAGTTCTTGTACCCCAGGAACCTCTAACTAAATAGGTATAAATTCCTATGATTGCATGGGCATAGTACCCCCAACCTTGATCCACTAGACTTGACTGTATGAGCGGTGGATATGAAATGATCATAGTATCTGTCCTGTTAATATGTTAGTATTTCTTAACTTTGCAAGCTTTCTGATCTCTGCTTCAAATCTTTCTTTTCCCATTCCATTAATGTATTTCACTCTCTTAACCACCACCGTCAGACCATTACCCATCACAACTTTGTATGCAGACCACAATCCTCCATTTCCAAGGATTTCAGCAGAAGCTTTCATTAAATCAAGAAGCCCGAAGACACCCTTTTCATCATTCACCATCACAAACTCACCCACATTACTTGTGCTCCTCCCACGACTAGACCCTTTCCTACTTGATCCTGCCTTCTTTGTCACCACCATTTCTACAGGTCAACACTTGACCTTTCACTTCCTTTTTAGGAGCAATGTCCTCCCCAATGGTGTCAAGTTCCTCTTCTTTATGCCTCATTTCATAGACTATAACAACAACCATGGAAAGAAGCAAAACAACCAATGCTATGATGCCTACAATTGGCTTTTCGACAAGATTGCCGTGGTGTTTGAGATTGACATTTGAACAAATAAGGCCTGGTGTTATTATTGATGCTTGAGTTTTGGCCACACAAGCCTTGCCATACTTCTCTCCACAGAGTCTTGCATTCCCTTGAAATGAATTTGTGGTGAACCTTTTTAAGCTCATTGGAATTCCCCCTTCCAAGTTGTTATTCGATAAGTTGAATGACATAAAACTAAGCTACTGAAATGCTGGAACTACCCCACTAAACTAATTATCTTCAAGACATAGTTCCATAAGTTTGGACAAATAAACCAACGACAATGGAACATGTCCTGTAAACTTGTTATTGGGAAGCTAGACTTTCTTCAATTGACCCATTTTTTAAAAGAAATCTGATAGAATCTCACCAAAAAACTGATTCCCAAACAACCAAAATGCCTTAAGATGGCCTAAACGACTGAATTCAGGAATATTACCTGAAAATGAATTGTAAGCAAGCTTATGGACCTGAGTCTTGTGATCTCAACCAATGCATCAACATCAATTTTCCTGATAATCCCAAGTTTTCAAGCCACAGACTAGTGATCCTATCATTAGAACATACAAGTCCTTCCCAACCAATGCCTCCTTGACAAGGGACAGAGCTCGGAGACCAAGAACTAAGAGCAATAGCATTAGTAAATGACTGTTTAAGCTTAATTAGGGCTTTTGGTATAGACATTGAGGATGCCAACATAAATTGCAATAGAAAGACAGTAAAAAGGAGAAGAATTGGTTGGAGAAGCCAATTCAAGGCCATCACAATTTAGTTGGAGAAAGAAAATGACAACTCTTTGTCAATGTAATTATTTTTTCATTGGTCTTGATTATTTTTCTAGGTTTTTCGGTTGCCACCAAAAAATCTTGTGTTCTTGTCATGGGGGATTATGAACCTTAGAATTTGGAGACGTAAAGGGTCTTTAAGCATGGAAATTAAAAGAGATATTTATAGTTTGAAATGGTCAAGCTTTAAAGAAGCATCGATACCTAACTAAAGCTTTTCTTCTATAAGTCCATGGAGTTTCCAAGGTCTTACTTTCGAGTTGAACAAGTTGTGCAATGAATCAACATTGATGGTGGTTTTAGTCTCATCCATATTAAAACAAATTATGAAGGTTAAAGGTCATGCAAATCATAAGATAGACTGAGCGACACCATTCTTCATTCTTCACTATAATTCTTGTCTTTTTTTTTGGAAAATTAGTTTGATCCTTTTTTTTTCTTTTCCTTCTTTGCCCATATTGAAAAGGCTATCCTATGCTCTATGATTACACAAATTAATCATTTTCCATTCATGAAAATGTTCAATCTTGAATGTCAACTAAATAAAGAAAGACTAAAATCAATTGATTGCTAGTCGACTTGTCCAAATAGAAATCGTATCAATGAAACATGGTCAGGCTTCATTCTCGATCTTACACAAGATCCATGTAAAAGAAAATCAGTTATACCTATTTTCAAATCTTAAAATCATAATATGAGGGTGGAAGAGCTTACCATTAGGCAACCATGACTGCTTCCAAAAATATACATAATATCTATAATTATGTTTGGGGGTGAAGGACGATAAAAGTAACAATTTTTTAGTAGAGTGCAAACCTTAATAGTGTCTCAATTTATCAAAATCTAGTTGAAATTAATGGGAAAAAATCCAATAATATCTTTAAACCTTGAGAACCATATGTAGTGCATGAATGAGTAGAGAGAAGGCATCCTATTTTTAGTTAACTACTGAACTATTTTTTAGTTATTCTCAATTTGTTATGAGAAAAAAAACAAAGTTAAAATATGGTGAACTGAAAGTAAAAACAAAACGCTAGAAATAAGATGCTTTATGAATTGATTTTTATCATACAGTGTACAACGTATCTATAGACACATTAACTATGCATGATATAAATAAGTTATGATTTCATGATGCCAGTTTGAGTTTGTTAACTAAATAGTGAAAACGGGCTAGAAGATGTGTTTTGGTAAATATGTCAGTTATTTGATTGGTCAAGGAGATGGGAACAAGTTATATGGTGTCTTGAGTAACCCGATAGTGTACAAAGTTTTCTCTAAGGCCTAAAGTTCTTCAATCATAACTTGTTGCCAAAGAGGGTCGGTACTCACCTCACGATAGAAGTAGGGTTTATAAAGAGTTGTAATAAAAGAATAACTGTAAAATTAGTAAGATGATAAGGAATTTGTTTTATTCGAGTGGAACGAAAAAGAGTAGTATCAAGTGTAGGTATAGGTGCAAGATCATCAATTAGTGTTGTTGGACCCCGTCACCGAAGCCCAACATTCGGACCCATAAAGCATAGCGGACCCAAAACCGACCATAGAAAGACCTCATAACTAGGGAAAATCTCCTATAGAAAATTTGGATTGGCTAATTAATAAATTTGTTCCCTCCGTCCTAACGGTTCCAATGCCACTGAAATCA
>JANZLF010000001.1:12210110-12220790 GCA_026546835.1 Erythroxylum foetidum | reverse complement strand
TGCGAAATTTTCGTTTCTATTGGATTCCGTTTTCCGTTCTGCTTTTCCGGTTGGGATCCGGTTTCCCGGATCGGGTCCCAACACAATTAAATCCCTTTCTTTGTCACTGTATGATCCCATAGACTTTAATGTTTAATTGAATGAAACCCTTTGACTTAAAACTATGATATGAAGTCAAGGCTTGATGTTGCTACTTTAGTGTGTTTTTCCAAGGGCTAAGTTATATACAGTCCAATGGAGTACATTAGGAAAGCAGTTAAGCTAAGATGGATTAATTATTATGAGTGTCTAAGGAAGAATCTTTTCCTTCATCACCATATCAGCCCGGGCGATTATACTTGGTGTATAATCATATGATATATTTATGAGCATAAAGGGACAGTGTATGCGTTTGGTGATATTTTGGATGATTTGGGGTATCATGACTATGTGAAAGTATTACGTTAGTTAGATAGTGACTTAATATAACACTACTGGTTCTTTAAATGGTCGCACGTCTCATTCTCAGTATGACACGTGAAATTTAGGGAGAAGATGAAACTCATGACTTATGTGGCCGAGTGGGAGTTGTTGGAAGTTACACAAGAAGTAACTTTCGACGGTTATCGTCCTCATATAAAAGGAGGACATGACTATTACATTTAGATAATTTCAAGAGAAAAACTCCTTCTATTCTGAAACTCTTTTCATTCTTCTTCTTTTTTTTTTCACGAGAATCACACCATTAAAGATTAGAGTTTGAGGCGTGAATTAATCGGTGACTCTAGTAGCCAACCGTAAAATGAAGATTAGCAATCAGCAAATCGATCCAGTATTTCCGCATTAAGGTTAGTCCTTAATTATAAATCTACAGATGGAATAGAAGTATATGAAATATGATGATTTTTACTATCCCAATGTTCAAGATTATCCGCAAATTTTACATCAGATTCATCAAATTTGTTTTGTTGGCTCAGTGACGTCTCCTATAACAATACTCCAAATTTTGTGACTTACTAGAAAACTTTTCATCCCTTGCATCCAAAACTTGAAATTTGAACTAGTTAGAATAGTTGTAATAGGCTTTTCAATGTTAGTTTTATCTATAATAATATGAATAGTTATGAAATCAACTGGATTAATTCAGAAACCAAAAATCTGCCAATATAATTATCCAAATTAAACATATGTGAAACACTTGTGTCCAGAAATATATTGCTTTGAATATGCAGCATATGACGACGGCAAGAAAGAAATAGAGGGTTATAGGTGACTTTGGATCATTGCTTTCAACAATGAGAGACGCAGTTGAGAATATAAATGATCAGAACATTGACGTGTGGTGTGGTGTGGTGTGTGACAGCAGTCGTATGTGGTAGGTGATGACAACCACCGTTTCTCGACAAGCTGTGGTTATTTGTGCAGAAGCTATTCAAATGGACAAGAAGAGAACAATTGCTCCACAAATGTTCAATGGAAAAAGTTAACGCAACAAATAGTTAGTGGTAGATAAATAAAGGACTCGAACAAATGTTTGCCAAGAAGAAAACTGATGCTCTCGTAGACGTGCAACGACAGATAAACAGAAGACCCATTGAGAACTATAGAACCAATGACTGCACAAATGATTTGTTGAGAATAAACCAAGGGAGCGTCATATGTGAATGGAGATAAATGAAGGAACAGATGGTACAGGTTTGCAGAGTAGAAAAATTAACCAAATGCTCTGATACCAGGAAAATAAGAACATAACGCTAGAAGTAAGATGCTTTCTGAATTGATTGTCATCATAGAGTATACATCATATTTATATACACATTACCTATACAGTATATAAATGAATATACATAAGATATGATTTCTACTAACATTAATTTAAACACGTAGGATATACAAGAATTTTATCAAATATGAGCTTTACTAATATGAATCTTAACAGTAACACTTAAGTGATGGTATATCAGTTACTAGGGACAATTGATGTATATTTTGCATTTATAGTTTTATTTATGACATTTAATATAATTATTGAACCAATCATTTCTAATATTTTTAAAATTTTTACTAGGTGGATGATAATCATAAAAATAGTTAGAAATGAATATTATTTATTTATATTTTCATTCCTATTTAATAATTTAAGAGTAATAATAAACGTAAGGTTAACATTATATTTAAATTTATTGTTAACTAATTGAGATAAGTTTGTATTAATTAATTGAATTAAGTTTGTAACTATATTATAAATTATTAAATTAAAATAAATAAATTTTAATTTATTAAATATACTAAAAATGTTTACCTAATATTTACACTCTACCCTTATTTTACAAATGCCAATAATAGTTTTTATAGGAGATCGACATTGTCTTGATTGATAAGGTTGGACTTTTCAGTGGTGGCAAAGCAATGAGCAATGCCCTACATATCAAAACCACCAACCATCCCAAATCCTAAAGTACAATAATGAAATGATGACCACAGAAATAGAATCCTCTCGTTTTTCATTGTCCAATTGCAAGATTAGCCAATCAAAATGTAGCTGGTGTTTTCTCATGGTTGCTTTAGCCAATCGAGATGTAGCTGGTGTTTTCTCCTGGCTACTTTACAATGGTCTAAGGGCATTTTAAATTCAGTTAACCAAAAGTCAAGAAACTTAGAGGTATCAAAACAGGCGGTTGTTGGGTTATTAGAAACTATTTTAGTATTTTACAGAAACCTTACTACCTTGTCCTCTAGGCCACCAAGTTTTCTAGATGAAAAGATAAAGGGATTCTTCTTCTTCTTCTTTTCACTAGGAAAGATAACCCTCCATTAAACTAGCACAGTATATTTTAAGAATTATAAAATAACTTTTTTAAATTACACTAAGAAATAATTCAGCTGCCTAGATTTCATCAGGCCACAATCTTTATATTCTAATATTTCGCTCTAATAATAAATTTAATTGAATATCACAATGTCTTTAATTAAAATGGATAATAAATATTTTATTTGTCTTGAATAAGATATATAAAATGCAATCCAAAATAAACCAAAATGAATTTAATAAAAAATAAAAAGCATGAATTTTATGTTAAAATTAATTGAATAATGAAGTAATATTTTATAATGATGAACAACATGATAATTTGTTTTCATATTTAAAGAAATAAATTTTGTTCAACTCAATGTTTACAATGCAACTTAATCAAAGGGTTTGCCTTGTTAGAACACCTAAAATTCATGATCTAAAAGTAAAGCTTTAATTATGCATGCATAACACATGAAGAAATAAATTTGCACAAATGGAGTGGAGCTACATGAATTATAGGTCAAATATGAACTTTTATGTTTTTTAAGTTAAAAAGTTGATTGGCTGAGTACAATCGTTGTCTTACAATATTAAGGACTCGTGCCAAATTACAAAATTTAAATAAGGGTAAACTAACCTAACCTCTTGTGGACCTCCTAAGTTCACGATTAAACCAAAACCAGTCCATGTATGAGATAGTATTGACTCGTGCAAACACTAGAGTTAGTTAGTGCGTCAGTGTGAGGCCCGAACACCAATAATCTATAGGCATTAGTATGAGGCCACCTAGGTATCTACTACCATCTACATATGTGATCAAATTTTAATTGAAACAAATCAATCTCTAAGTTAATCTTCAGGGCAACACACCGAACATTTACTCATTGCATCTAGGTTTAGAGTTAGTTAACTAATTTGTATTCCCTTCTTCATAAGAGATCTGTAGGAAATAAGGATATCAAGAAGGATTCTTCTTTAGTATCTTTCCGGATTCTTTGATTATACAACTCCAATTGTAAAGTACTTTACTTTCCCCTTTTAATGCCTTTGTATTGAAACCTCCATATAAAATGTGTCTTCTTTACTTAAGTGTACATCCATGATGTCTAAACCAAATTTCCTTATAATTTCAATGTAGTAATAAGTGTAGGATAACATTAACTAGCGATGTTGGAGCAAATTATTTACTCCCTGACACGTTTAAGTTTTGTGACAATGTCAACTAAACTCCTTTTATATTAGAATCTTCTTATATTCCTTTCCCGGCCCCTTGGAGTAATTAGTAAAAGTTGCTCTTTTGTGATTAGAACGTCATAGGTTCGAATCACGGAAACAACTCTGTAAAAATTCAAGGGTAAGGTTGCATACATCAATGACTCTCCCCAAATCCTGTAAAGTAGGGAGTCTTGTGCACTGAGTACATTGACTTTTTCATATTCCTCTCCCGCCAAAGCTCTTGAACTATGATTACCATGGCCAATATTAGCATCCCCTATTAAGGTCAAGCTGGTGTGCATTTATCCATTCAATTACTTATGGATAGATTTGTTGTCCTCGAAACATAAGAAAATCCTTGTAATTTTGGACCATACTGATTCAGAATATAGACATTCAAAGAAATAATGGTTTCTAAATTCTCTTCCTCCCATACACAATACACAGTCACCATTTAGAATAAGAAAAGCTAGTTTGTCCATTACCAGCCATAAAATGAAGGAAATACTAGGCTTAGTGCGTTTAAACCATATAATTATATACCAAGGTACATCATAAGCATTAGAGACAATTGTTTTCCTAAAATCTCTGCTAAAGATTGAATAGGCTTATTGAAACATATGTAGCAGTCTTAAGGTTGTGGGCTAGAATTAGATGTTGTATAGGAATAGGAAAATAAAAGCATTAATTCTCAATTATTAAGCAAGCCACTTTAGCATTATCTAAATAGTTTGACAGAGCTCTCCTAGCATCTTGGTTCCCAATCAAAGGACCATCCACTATTTAATTGTTATACCATAGAGAAGCTTTCCTTCTATCCCTTATTTTGCATAGCATATCCCGACTACCTTATTATTGATCTTCAACAGTTGATTAAGGAAATGAGAGTAAAAGGACCTTGAGTTGAGAGACCAAATGTTATTTCCTTAGAGAAAATAACTATGTCGCCATTTTAACCAAAGGAAATTTCTATCGTCAATCGCTCTCCACAACTTCTTGATCATTAGGATTTTATTGGTAATCCTAATTGAGATGATTCCTAAAGCCCCTTTCTCCTAAAGTAAGTATAATTCATTCCATTTCACCTTTGCAAGTCCAGCACCATTTCTAGAATTACTCTAAATGAATTTCTTCATCAATTTCTCTAGAGTTTTAATGAGATTTTTGGACAAGAAAAAGTGAGAGCTCCAATATTTATGTAGGGAACCAGTTATGGATTTTAACAACTGGAGCTTCCCCCATTAGGTCCTTATTAACCTAACTTGTAAGTATTTTCCGGACTTTCACCGTAAGAGGCAAACACTAATTGAAATTTAGTCTCTTAGTAGTGATTAGGAGACCTAAGTAAGACATAAGTAGAAACTTCCTTGTCATACCTATGAGCTTAGCTATTCTAGATTCAAAAACACTTGATGAAAGAAAAAGTGTCTTTTATTGAGGTTTATCCCAAACATAACAAGGAAATGAATTGATTCACAATAGACATTATAACTTCAATTGATTTGAGATTAGCTCTTCATAATAATACTAAATCATCTGTAAAGCACAAGTAAAGCAAACTTTCCTGCATTTAGAGTGATATCTAAAACCTAAATTGTTAGAGAGATTTTATTTTAGCAATTGAGATAGGAATTCCATATAAAGATTGAAAAAATAATGGAGAAGGGGATCTCACTATCTTATACCCCTAGTACCTTTGAAAAGATTGGAAGGAGTGTTTTTTATTAGGATACTGTATGAGATCGTAATAACACAGGCCTTAATCCACCCCATATAAATATTAGGGAGCACAAATACTTTCAAAACCTAAAAAAGGAAAGCCCAATTAACACTTTCAAAGGCTTTATTAAAATCTACCTTAATGCTACAATTCATAAAGGCATTTCTTCTAAAGTAACCTTAAGCAGTTCTTAAGTCAATAGAATGTTTCCCCTAATGCATCTATCTTTGCTGAAAGTGGATTGGTTCTCTCTTATGAGAGAAGAAAGAGATTTCTTTAGTCTGTTGTCTAGGATTTTAACAATGATTTTATAAATAAAGTTAGGGCAGGAGATAGGTCTAAATTCTCCAAAGGTGGAAGGGTTTATAGCTTTTGGAATCAGGAAAAGGAACATCTTGTTAAATTCCTCCAAAAGCACACCCCTTTTAAAGAATCAATGCACTGTTTCTCTACAAGTTGACCAATTAATGGACAAGATCTCTAATTAAAAAAACCATTGAGACCATCAACTCTAGGGCCTTTCATACCATTTAGTTGAAAGATAGTATTGTTGATCTCCTTATCCTTCACTAGTTTAATAAGGTCCTCTGCTTCCTCATTAGATATTATGGTAGTAATGATTGATTACAAATTCTCTATAGAAGAAACAGATTCCCTGGGAGCTTAAAGCAAGAACCTGTAAACTCAACTGCTTCTTTTAAGATACTTTCTTGATCATTTAATATTTTCCCATCCATTTCTTTAATAGAGAAAATTTTATTGATGTTCGTTCTAGCCATTAGTGAGTTAAAAAAGAACTTTGTACATTTGTCACCATCTTCAATCCAACGAACCCTTACCTTTTGTTGAATCAAGGAGGAATTAGTCTCAAGAGCTTGCAAGCGATTCCTCAAATATGCTTTTTCTCTCTATAAAAGGTTATTGTCATTGGGGGATAAGGAGAGTAGAAATTGAGAGGCTGCTAACTTTTCTTTAGCTCTAACCACTGCTTTTTGAGTGTCAGGATACAAGTTAAACTTAAATTTTTTCAAGGCCTCCTTGATGACCTTTAGTTTCTGAAGACATATAAACTTCCTAGTCCCATTAACTGAACACTCGGGTTCATAGCTTCCTCAAATCCTTCAAATTTAATTAGATAGTTGTTAAGCTTGAAGGAATAATACTTAACATTTCTTTTAAAAAGGTCATCAATAAGGAGAGGGGTGTGGTTTGAAGTCAAAGGGTCTATGAAAGTTGTTTTCTTTTAGGAAAAAGTTTACGTCAAATGTGGTTGACCAACGCCCTATCAAGCTTTTTCCTTATAAACAAGTTGTTATTTTGCTTGTTACTTCAAGTAAAAGCCTAACCTTCTTGCTTTAAATCAATTACTCGTAGTTAATCCACACATGCTTTGAAATTATTATTATAATTCCTAAGGCTACAGTGGGCTTCTGCTTCTGAATGATATAAAGTGGAATTGAAGTCTTTAATGATTATATAAGGTCCCGTAAGTGAATTCTAAAGGTTTAGAAAACTAGACCACAAGCTAATTCTTTGAAAGGCTAAACTGAAGCCATAAACAAAGGTGGAGAAGAAAGTAAAATTTTCCTGAAGAAAATGTAGTTTGTATGTATGAGTTGCTCATTAAAGAACAATTCCTTAGCTTCCACATAGTTAATGTTATAAGCAACCACAATTTTATCATTAGAATTTTGTAACTTTATCCTACTTTTCAAAAGAGTTATAACAAGAGGCTTGATCCTTCTTACAAATTTCCTTAAAGCATTAAGCTTATTAGGGCTATTTAGACTACTCACATTCCATATAACTATTGACATGTTGATTTAGTTTTGCCTTTAGAGCCTTTTCTCTTGCTTCTATATATCTTTATATTTGTCACTTTTACAAATTGATTCTCTTCTATATCTTTTTCTACCAAGATAATATTATTGTCAGCATTTGAAGGACACTCCAATGGAGAGTCTTTAGGAGGACAAGTAGTTTCTTCAATGGAAGAGCTCTCTTTCCTAATGAAAATAGCTTTGGAATTTTTAGAGGATTCCATTTATGCTTCTATCTTAACATTAGTTTCAATTGATCCTTTTATTTCCATAATAAGTTTAGGGGTTATGTTTTCATCTTAGGGCTGGTTATTCATATCCATTAGCTCATAATAATCCCCTCTCTTAAACAGTCTCCCTGTAGGTTCCATACTTTCTCTTGCATCCTAAGAAATGGTTTTCAATGTTATAAAAATAAAACACTATCCTCAAATATGTTCTTGTTCGACCTTAATCGTATAATGAGTGTAATGTTAGGTAGTTCCTTAGTAATATACACACTAACACAAATTATGTCAGGTAGTTCCTCAGTAATATCCACGCTTACATAAATTATAACATGCCTAAACCTCTTTCTTTTGGTTGTGTTGTCATCCATACACAGTGGTTGCGGTTTTCCTATATAGCTAACTAGTAAACTTAGACCTTGAGTAGTCCAATACTATAGAGGTATGTTATGAATATTTATCCAAGTATGAATGTAATTAATTTTGATATTTTCTAGCCTTATTCAAGGCTACCAATTTTGTAGGAAGATTTGAGAGGAAGCAATATGTCATAGTCCTTTTTTAACTATCTTGTTAGCTTCTTCTTGAGATAACAAGACAAATAAGATTAAAATTTCTTCAACCAATAGCACCTCTGTGAGTCCTCTAGTCTTCCATTGACTATTTTCCCATCATTGAATGACAAGAAAAGGGGGCGTTGGTCCATGAAGAAGGTAACAAGAGTAAACTGCAAGTTGTAAGCTCTAGCTTATAGGGTCTTTATATTATGAGAAATAATAATTTTCCCATCTTATAGTTTAGGATAACAATATTGTAGAGTATGGTCTACCTGGTCACCCAAAACCTACTTCCAACTCCTAATAGGAGTAGCTTTGTTCTGTTGGGGTGGAACTATAACTAATGAGAAAGGAGACTTAGAGTGAGATGCTCCAAGTTGGACATTCTGGGAGTGTAGAGGAGGAAAAGCCTCTATCTAAGTAGTCTGCATGATAGAAATTTTAGCTAGATTTGTTTTTGGAGAAAATTAAAAAGGAAATAGTTAAAGGTAGAAACGCGGGAGAGCTATACAAGGAGAAGCACCAAACCACCCTTATAGAAACAAAAAGAAAGGCCAGAAGAAAGTAATGGCAGAAGACGAATGGAAGAGAGGATTCAATGATAGAGTAAGGGCATGTTTGGTTGAGGGTTTTCATAATGGAACGGGATAGAACGTAACACACGTCCATCAATTGGAAGGAAGTTTTATAATATAATGAAATGAGATGGAAGCATAGGGTTTCATATTACATTCAGCTCCATCCTAAACAATCAAAATAAGAAACTTCTGATTCGGGAGTTTAGGATAGAACGTAAACAAATAAATATATACTACATAATATGCCCTTAATAATTTTTTGTAATACCAATTATTTCTCCTTACGCTAATAACAACAAACATAATACATCCATTGTGTTGGGTGTTGGTAGTCACTGTAGCAAGGGAAGAGTAAGTTGCCATTTTAGCTGGGAAAGAGCAAGTCACCGCCCAGCAGTGGAGGAGCATCTTCGCCGGTTAGATCACAGGTAACAAAAAATCCTTTTTTTCTTTAATTTGCAAGTCATTTTAACCCTCTTCACCAGAAACACCTTCAATGTTATCTCTTCCTCTTTGTCGAAACCTTCTTTTTGTCCTATTTTTGTTCATTCTCAATTTTTTTGAACAATAAATGTCTGTTGCTTTTTAAGTGATTGATCTGTAAGTAGTCATTTATGTGTTTTGGGTTATGACAACCAAATTTTTATTATTAGATGTGTATTGTTTTAGGTGAGAAGATTGTAGTTTATCTGTTTTTGTTCACTTTACATATGGGTTCACACATATAGGTTTACCCATTATTCACTTTACACTAAAGTGAATTGTTTTGGCTCACTTTACATATGGGTTGAGCAGCTAAAAATGACGATTATTTAATTTGAAAGGCACATACATATAGGTCAACACTGTTGTATACTCTTGCAGGTGCATTCAACATAATGTAATACAATGATCCACTCATTTTACCGTATCTCACTCATTTTATGTGTTGTGTTGTGGATGTTTTCCAATTGTCGTTGTCTTCTTTGTTTTTTTTTCCTTTTACTTTGATTGACATTTCATTGGGGGAATGATTCAGAGGAAGCTTCCCTTACGTTGCTTCTTGTTACTTTTATAACACAATATATAAATGGGCATATTTATGTCATATTTGTTATATTTTGATTTTCACAATCTAAAAAATACTCCTAATTTTATTTTTTAGACATGAATGGTGAAGGTAATCAAATGAATAATCAAAAAAAATATTGATTCATATACATAAATTAGCGCTTGTTCATATTGCTTGTCTTATGATCTATTGGTGGGTGTTATGTAAGAGACGTGCTAAAGACAAACTTCAAATGCTTACATCATCAGAGAGATCGCAATCAAGTGAGAGTATCATGCAAAGAATTTTATTTCATTTCAATAGGAGAAATATAATTAGAATGCAGCCTAAACCATTTGTCAAATTATGTGATTTATTAGTTGGAAAAGGTGTGTTTTAACCCATTGTAAATGCAACTATTGAAGAACAAGTAGCGAAGTTTCTATACATATTACGGTATAACGTTACCAATTGGGAGGTTGCGTTCTTTTGGAGTCGATCTAGGGAAACTATAAGACATCATTTTCATAGCTTTTTGAAAGTAGTTATATAGTTAGAAGATACGTTTCTAAGACAACCTGATAGATTTGAAACTCCATCCAAGATATTGCACAGTAGTAGCTTCTACCCATTTTTTAAGGTGATTTTCTTTTCTTAACTTAGTATAATTATATTAAACATACTGTTAGTAGTGTGCCCTAGGCCAATGAACATTTGTGATTCATGTATTAACATTATGATTTATTAATAATATATTATG
>JANZLF010000001.1:12182806-12206456 GCA_026546835.1 Erythroxylum foetidum | reverse complement strand
CTTTACGTGTTTGCATGGGATGTTATCTTCTGCTAATGGGCTATGGATATATGGGCTAGGCCCTGGTTAGGCCTTAGATGTAAGACTGATCGATTGGCCCATGAGACTGAACTTGGACCCAATGTTACCGACCCATCCAAGACCTTTTATTTTGTATAAAACGCTCAGTCACAACCGTGATTTATCTAAGTCACAGATGTGACTGTCACTGCTGAACTCTCTTTTTACAAATACATCATTATATGCTAAAAATATTCAGTTTCAAAACACAAGGCAGATAATAAACCATGAAGGTTTCGGACGGCTTTAGAGTGATCGTTGAACACGTGCTTATATATATTAATTCAATTTTGGATAAAAATAAAAGACCATAGGTCAAGAACAAACATTATAGAAGAAAATGCGTCCACGTGTTTGTGGCAAAAACCACAACAAAAGGCAGCGTCACAGACAGCGTCAGGCCAGTTCCATATGCACTGGCATCCTCTGAATTTTTAATCTTTCTTTTTCATTATAATGCAAAAAAAACGTGCTTGATAGAAACAGCACAACTTTGTGAAGTATTCAAAGACAAAGACAAATCGAACAAGACACAATTCCTTTGGACATCAAGTTCAAAGAACGTGTTGAAGAAACCAAACTCCCATAAATATTCAAAACCCCTCATATATACTTCATTTCTTCAACTTCTGTATCTGTGAGAGTGGTTCAATCCAAGAGAGTTGAGTATGACGAATTCCCTTCACAAGGAGAAATCTAACTTTGCTCAGACATGCAATCTTTTGAGTCAGTATTTGAAGGGCAGAGGCGGGCTTGGTGATATTGGAAAACTTGGTATCAGTGGAAAGATTGAAGCCAAAGGTAATAACATATCATCTGTTAATCTCTCTACCAAGCTTTCTAATGATCATAATGCTATTGTTTTTGGAGATCAAGAAAGCTTCTTTGTTGAATGTTTGGAGAAAATGATGATGGTTTTTCTTTAAGCTTGAGGATATACATACAGTTCCTGCGATTTCTGCTTGCAGGATAATAGAACCACATGTTTCTCATCATTCATCTGTCCTTTGTTTCAGGTCCTGAAACGTCTAGGAACAACATTGAATTTGTTGCCAATTTGGATAATTCCATGGCTGACAACGCATCAGTTACAAAACCCATGGATCTGTTTCCACAATTTACAGGTTTTTCTTCTCCAATTACTGGTGAAGACACCACTAGCAGAGTTGATTTATGTAAACCATCCACAGTCGATTCTGTAACTGCCCAGATGACAATATTCTACGGGGGACAAGTGATTGTGTTCAATGATTTTCCTTCTGATAAGGCCAAGGAGATCGTGGCTTTAGCAGGTAGCTCTAATGGCTTTGCTTCTACATCTGTTAAGGATCAAAGCAACTCTACCAATTCTGCTGTTCCTGAGTCCACAAATAATGCTCAAGACCGACTTCAGTTACGACCTCAAGCTAATGGTTCAGGTAAGTGTTGTCTTTATAACATCATCTGAATTCCGGCTTTGTCCTGTAGGGCATGATCATGTTGATTACTGGGTTTATCTTTGTTGGTACAGATTTGCCAATACCTAGAAGAGCTTCGCTTTACAGGTTCTTGGAGAAAAGGAAACACAGGTAAACAAATTTGCACATAATCTGTAGCTGTTCATATCAGAGATTGTTTTAGTTTTCAAGCAAACTATCATAAGTCAGATGATTAACTCTTTTTAAGTCGTTGGCTCATCCTACAGAATCTCTGCAAAAGCTCCATACCAAATTCACATTCCAAATCCAGTGGATGGCAGTAAGTCATGGCTTGAGTCAGAAGGTAAATCATCAAAGCAACCTGAACTCGAATTGTAGACAGATGTTGCTTTACTTAGGATACACATGTTAGTTCAGTTCAGTTCGGAATCCTGACTATTCTTGCTAGGCCTTCTTGTACTTCCTGTAATTAATTACGCTCCTCCATTTCCGAGGATGTATGAAACATTTTCTCCAAGTGTTTGTATATGCTTGATTAATTCATAACTGTTCTTCGTTTTTAAGCTTTGCCTTGTCATGACCAAATAATAACTTCAACGATCGGTTAACATTCTGTTTCTTTTCTTCACTCAGATCTGAAAGAAATACTTAGTAGTTTTACAATTTCCTTGAAATGATCCCTACTTAACAATAAAACAATTCGCTATCCTACAGTTTAGAAGAATCAAAAAGATTATGATAAATAACCAATCTTATTTGTGATAAAATGTGGGAATAAATCTTGAGTGGAGGATCATTTGAGAAAAAGAAATATAGAGGAAGCTTACTTCAAATTTTGGTAAAAAATAGAAGAGTTTCATAAACATGGCCTTCTCCAACTAAATATACTCGGTTCCTACCAAAAATTGATCTTTTTTTTACTTACCTTTCAAAGCTCACGGTTATTCAATATTTTACAAATTGGATTAAAAATTAAATCGATAAGATAAAAGATTTAAAGTTTAAAAGATTCAACCAATATTAAACAGTTATAAAATTGACTAAAGATTAAATAAAATTAAAAAATTTGAAATATGAATGAAAAGATTTGTTTTTACTAAATAATTTGAAGTTTAATTGAAAAAAGAGATTGTTAAATGCTAACTTAAATTATTTTATTTTATAAATTTATTAATTTAAAAAACAGACCAATTAATTAATAAATTGATTATTTTTAATAACAAAAAAAATATTAAAATAAATCGAATCAAAAAATTAAAAATTAAACTAAAAAATTAGATAATTAAAAAACTTTATAGTTAAATATAAATAAAAAACATATAAATAAAAAACATAAACAAAAGTATCAATGAGAAAAGAAATTTTGAAATGCCTAATTATTATAGTCTTTTATTTTTTCTTATTTTTATTTATTTTTATTTAAAACCAAAATAATTTTTTGTTTAATCATTATTTTTACTCATAGTAATTACATGTTAAACAAAAAGAGATACAAATTAATTTTATGAGTTAATTTAATGACTAATTTTTATTTTAATCTTTTATATAATATATTAATAAATAATAATAATTTTATATTTAATAAAATAAAATGATGTAAATAAAATTCCAGATTAATATGTATTTATTAACTATTATAACTAAATACTTGATATTTTAAATTTTATTTTTGAAATTTTAAATTTTATATATTTTAAAATATTTAAGTTATATTTATGAAATAGTTAATAAATTTTAATATTATTCATATTAAAAACAAATAAATTAAGAATAAATGATTCAATCTTATTATGTATAATTTACTTTTAATTAATATTAAATAATTAGAAATGTTTAAATAATAATAAAGTCACATTACAAAAAAAAGATCAAAAACTAAGTTTTATAATTTTATAATCCATAAAATAAACAAAATAAAATTTAAATTTAAACTAAATATTTTTTAAAAGAAAAAGAAGTATATTTGATCTATTTATTTCTTAAACTGCCAAGATTGATTTTTCCACACCATATAACTATCCCATTTCCATCTCATTCCACAAGAGAATTACTTAAAAAAGAATCTTCTTAAGATTTCTGATCAAGCTTTGATGTAATAAGAACAAATAAATAAATTTGTAAGCCATAATTTATGCAAAGTATTCTTCAATTATATCATTAATTACCAAAATCCTCATTAGTTTTAAGAATGATGTTCGTTAATCACAAAAATTATTAGTACAAGCACAACTATATGAATTGTCACATTTAAAAGTATATACAATAAAACAACTTTACTCCACTTAATATGTTGGCCTCTTCCAAACTCCACTTTGGTAATCATATGCACAGAGGTTATCAGCAATCTCTCTATCTCTTAAAAAATATAGCAACAAAAGATGAGATGCCTACTTAGTAAGAATAACTATCTATATCCTTAAAATCAAATAATTTAATATAGATGGAAATTAGAAAAATGATTAAAACATATAATACTAAAATATACAACAATACTCAGCTTATCCAAACACTCAACAAACATCTAAAATTTTATCATTAGTAATGATTATTGCTAATATTATTTTATTACTATCAGTTATATTTTACTTGATTATTAACTAAATTGTCAAGGCCCTGCTTAACTTAATAAGCTTATAGTCAATAGTCTGTCAGCTCATATCTATTCATCATAATCACTTTTTAAGTGGAAACGTAATTAGATGTATAAATATAGGTACATGATAACTCAACTCTTCAATCTAATTCGATACTCTTGTATCATTCTAGTACCTAGTCATCAGTATAGGACATCTCCAGGACTCAAGATACCTCGACACCTCCTCCACAGATAGGTATTTGGCCATCTCTCACTCATATTTCAATAACCCATCAATTTAAGACCATAGAATATAGTCTATCCTAGGCACACAAATTTACAATTTACACAATTTATTCTCAACTTAAAATAAGCTAGTCTCTATTTAATTTCATAAACATGATTTATTTACTGTAATATTCTTAATTATACTTATACACAACATAAAGTTTTAATTATCATTTTTTTGTCGATTATCAAGCAATACACCTCATAATACGTAGCAAAATATAAATGTGGAACATTTTGTACCTTTTTAATTATTTATGAATTCATATATTTTAAAAATCCATATATGTAATTATTAATCATTTATTTAATAATGATTAATTCAAAAAAATGATTCACTATTAAATAATTTATCAATAATAGAATTCAAAGTTTTATGAACTATACATTATTCTAAGAATACAGTCTAAGGTTATCCTTACCTGATTTTCAGACTTAACTAATAGATAAGTCTAATATAACCCTTAAATTTGTCAGTCAGACCTAGATGTTATAAAAATCTATTAGGCTTATGTAAGAAAATTTTTCAACCCAAGTACACATAATAATATAAAATTATTCTCTTTTCCACTTTATTCTTAATTATGAAAATATCCTTACTTTAGATGACTATTATAATGACTAAAATACCTATAACTATTAAAAGTTCTATTTTAACCCCATTTTTTATTATTATAAAAATACCCTTCTAGGAATTGAATTTCAATTTTACGCTCAATTTTTTATATTTTCTATTTTGTCCCTTAATATAACTTAAATTTTCCTAAATTTTCTTCTCCTTCGTCCTCTCATCTTCTCTTCCCTCCTTTTTTTCTCATTTTCAGCTACCTTTTCTCCATTTTTATTTTTTTCCATAACTTCAAAATTATTGTCCCAAATAATCACAATATACTTTCAAAATATAAATTAGTTTAGGATGATTAAAAATCACAAATTAAAGGCATAGAATTGTTGTTAGAAAAGTTTAACCTATGTGAAGTTCTATACTTTTCTAAGAGATTTTTGGGTTGCTAATCTCCACAATTTCCTCACTAAGTTACTGCAAAATAAACAAAATGTGAGACGACTTAAGAAAAGCTTCACATGCAAGAGAAAGATGGTGTATTTTGTTATACACTTACAATTGGAAAAATTGGAGAAGAATAAGAAAATACTTACCAGTTGGAAAAAATGGAGAAGAAGAAGAAAGTTTTTTATTAGGTTTCTTATTACTCATCTACTGTCTTTTTAATTTATGTTCTCCTCTGATTTATTTTTCTATGAGCTGGGAAATATTTGTTAAAGTTGGCTCTCTTTTTTCTTTTTGTGGGCTTCACAGTTCCTCCTTTAAAAGAATTTCGGCCTCGAAATTAAATTATGTACCTAAGGATCCAAATTAATGAGGATACTCACGTCGAACTTCATCCTCTACCTCCCAAATAGCCCTCTTAGAGAACGATGATGACTTCATAAAACTCACACCACCGAAATCTCCTGTCTCCTTAATTTCTTAAGATGTCTATCCAATATCTCCACTGGCTTCTCTTTATAAGTCATATTATTCGCAACTTCGATCTCAGGTCTCGATATAACATAGCTAGGATTTGATCGGTACTATCTCAACATTGACACATGGAATACATCATAAAAATATGATAACTTCAGAGGTAAGGCTAATATATAAGTTAATGGCCCCACACATTGTACAATATATGGCCTAATATATCTTAGTATCAACTTCCCTCTATTATAAAACCTCAAAATTCTCCTCCAATGTGATACCTATAGAAATACCATATCTCCAATATTGCACTCTATCTCCCGTTCATGTTGATCAACATAATTCTTTTTCTAATCCTAAACTGTCTTCAAACATCACCTTATTTTCTCCATCATCTCTTAAGTGAACTTCAATCCCATTAATAATTTGACAACCTCTATATCCTAACATATTAGATCTCTATAGCACTTGTCGTATAATGCCTCAAATGATGCCATATCAATGCAAAAGTGATAAATGTTATTATATGAAAACTCCTTTAAAGGTAGATATCTATTTCAATCACCCTTAAAGTTCAAGACACAAACTCATCATAACTTCCAATGTCTGAATCGTATGCTCTTACTGTTTATCCAACTGAGGGTGAAATGTAATACTCAAATTCAACTAGTTCCCAAAGTTGTCTATAAACTCATCTAGAACTAAGAAGTAACAGTGGATCTCAATTTGATACAATATAGATTAGAACCATATGTAACTTAACAATCTTATTAACATATAACTTGGTGAGCTTGTCGAAGGAGTATGATTGTTGTATAAGTAAGAAATGAGTTAATTTAGTCAACTTATCCATTATTACCTTAATTGAATCATATCTACATTTGGTCCTCCATAATGTTACCACTAAATCGATCGTAATCTTCTCCCACTTCTATGACAGAATGGCTAAGGGACCTAATTTCTTTACTGGTGCCTAATGTTCTATCTTGACCTGCTAACAAGTTAAACACCTAGAAATAAACTCAACCGTATATTTCTTCATCATTGTCCAATTACAATGCCTAAAGTTCTAATACATTTTTATAGTTCTAGGATGCATACCATATGGTGTACTATGATTTTCCTTCAGACTCTCCTATTATAGTCCATTGATATCTGACACACAAACTTGCCTTCCAATTATGAACACTCCATCTGCTCTTACTAAAAAGTTAGTCCCCCTATACTATTGCACTCTCTCTGTCATCCACATAAGATAAAAATCTCAAGCTTATGCCTCTTTATTCCTATCTCTCAAATCTGGATGAACCAACAATGTTGCCAATAAACCACTCACATAAATCGATCTTCAATCTTATATCCAGTGCTCTCAACTCCACCAATGTTATCATACTTTGTCCACTCAAATTAGCCATCACGCTTAAAATTTTCCTACTCAAAGCATAACACTATATTAGCCTTCTGCGGATGGTAATCAATAGTATAATCATAATCCTTCAACGACTTGATCGATCTTCTGTGCCTTAATTTTACTTAACTTGGCATACAATTGTCTCTTCTTAAGAATTTATAACATAATCCTCAAATGTTGCTCATACTCGTCTTTACTCCTTGAATACACCAGTATATCATCAATGAACACTATCACAAATCGATATAGATACTCCTAAAAAGTCTTGTTCATCAATGTCGTGAATGCAGCTGATGAATTAGTCAACCCAAATGGCATCACTAGGAACTTATATTGGTCATATCGAGTGCGAAAATCTTTTTTGGGAATACTTGACTTAGCTATCCTCAACTAACAATATCTCTATCTTAGTTCAATCTTGAAAAATATGACAACTCCCTTTAGATGATCTAAAAGATCATCTATCATTGGCAATATATAATTGTTCTTTATTGTCACGTTGTTCAACTACCAGTAATCCATACAAAGTCTCATACTATCATCTTTTTTATTTACAAACAATACCGGAGCTTCCCAAAGTGATGTACTCGGTCTAATAAAGTCATTTTCTAATAACTCCTCTAATTTCTTTTTTAACTTAAGAGTAGTCATCCTGTTACAACTCCAAGCCTGGTCTTAATGGTGAAATATATCTCCTATTAAGGCGATAAACCTGGTAAATCATCTAAGAATACCTCTAAAAATTTCCTCAATAGGAATATCCTCTAACCTATGATTCACCTCCCTCATACCTCTAATATAAGCTAAATATGCCTCACATCTATCCAATATTAACTGTCTAGTAGTCATGGACGAGATCACATATGTTAGAATCACTTTGCAATTCCCCACAAATATCACCTTTGATTTACCCGAAGATTCCATCACCACCTCCTTCACTTAACAATCCATTATAGCACAATGTTGTGCTAACCAATCCATCTAAGAATTAGATCAAACTCCCTTAAATCCATCACTATTAAGTCAATTGATAATTCCACTTCGCCAATCCTCACTGGCTTCCCCCTTCATATACCATTTACTACCACACAGCCTCCTACTGGTAACCATACTTTTAGGTCATATCCCAATGGACTAACCTTCCGCGAAACTCTAGAGGTAAACTCTTAAAGAAATGTAAGAATATGTAAATCCTAGGTCAACTAACACATAAGCCTTAATACCAAATAATGAAATCGTATAGAAAAAAAATCATTGGTTGTGAGTGCCTCTTCCCTCGTCATATGATATATCCTTACTTGAGTTTGACCATGTGCTGAAGATGTCCCATTATTACCTGTACCTATTGCTAGTTCATGTCCAGCTCCTCTACTAACACCTCTACTACCAATTCTACCCGAACCTCTACCTAAACCAAAGACACCACTTTGGTCATATACTTTCTTCTCTGCCTTCACTCTCAAAATCCTCTCTACTATCAGACGGCTTCTCTTTAAATGCCCATACTCCCCACAAATATAACATGCCTGATTGATCCCAGCAATTCCCTAATATGGCCCTTTGTAAACTTTCCCACAAGAAGCATAAATTAATAGACCTCTTACTCCTCTACTAAAAGGTCCTCTAAAACTCTGACTAACCCCTCTATCTGATCCAATCGATGGTACACTAGTAGTGTATGTTGTCTTGAATCTTTGCCAGCTCCTCGATTTTTACCAAACCTATTCAAACTACCAATCTTGCTTGATGTAGCATTAACTCTCCTAAATCCCCCTATACTAATAGACCATGAATGACTAACTCCCCTCTTAGCAGACTCCCTCTCCATAATGACTCTCTAGTCGCCTCTTTAGCTCCCCTCTCATTCTATCTTGTTCTATCATATCTTCTAATCTGAGTGCAATCTTTAGTAACTTCTTAAAATCACAAGCAACATCTCCCAAACCTAAACAAATCATCATCCTTAGACCTTACTTAAATCAATAACATTTTTTCTCTAGATTTGTCACAACCTCTAATGCATACTTAGACAAAGGTGCAAAGCAAGCCTCATACTCTGCCATTGACATCTCCTCTCTCTGAACCAAACTCATAAACTTCATCTTCTTTTGATCCTGATATATCTATGAAGTGTACTTGTCTCTAAACTCTCATTGGAACTCCTACTAAGCCATCTTTTATACCTTATAAGATTTCTTCAATAACTTATACCAAGTTAGTGCGCTACCCTGAAATAATGAATGTATTGTAACCTTCTTTCCAAGGTACACTCCAGATAATCTAAAACTAATTATGTCTGCTCCCACCATATCTCATCCTCCTTAGGATCAATAGTACCTCGAGAAACCATTGCACCTATCTTATGGATCCGTTTATAGTTACAGTCTACCCCAAAATCTTCTAGAGTTAGAGCCACAATAACAACCTGCTACATCCACAGTAACAACCTGCTACATCATTTAACGTGGAACTAGTATCTCTCCTTCTACTCAATCCTTTATAGCATTACCCTAATTAGGCACATTCGAAGAACGGATCAAATTACTCGATTCTCTAGTCAACTATAGGCCAACAATTTCACTTATTTTGTCCCTCAAAACTTAAATTTGCTCTGATATCATCTAAATGTGATTCTCTAATAATTCTTAAACCATAAGTTATTCAATTGGTTCCCCAGCTATATCATTAATTAGTAAAATCTTAATTAGTTCCAAAAGTAATGTTCGTTAGTCACAAAAATTATCTATATAGACACACTTCTTTGAACTATCACATTCAGAAGTATACACATTAAAACAACTTTACTTAATCTAATCTGTTGGCCTCACCTAGACTCCACTCTGTCAATCATGTGCACTAGGGTTATCGGTAATCTCTTTATCTCCTAAAAATATTATAGCAAGGGATAAACTGCTTACTCAGTAAGAGTAGCAGACTATACCCTTAAAATCAAATAACTCAATATAGATAAAAATTAGTCAAATTATTAAAATATACATATAATACTAAATACACAATAATACTCAGCTTATCCAAATACTCAACAAGCATATAAAATTTTATCATTAGTAATGATTAAATTTAATATTGTTTTATTACTGTCATTTATGTTTTACCTCCTTATTAACTGAACTGTCTAGGCCCTACTTAAACTAGTAGGCTTACATTTAATAGTCTGTTGACTCATCTCTATTCATCATAATCACTTATTAAGTACCTCAATTCCTCATTCTAATATGGTATCCCGGTGCTACTCCAATACCTAGCCATTAAATAGGATATCTCTAAGACTCAAGATATTTCGGTACCACTCTGGTTCCTAGTCATCGGCACAAGACATCTTTAGGACTTAGGATGCCTTCGTACTTACTCCATGGACAAGTACCTGGCTATTGCTCGTTAATATTTAAACAACCCATCAATCAATGACCATCAAATATAGCTTATCCAGGGCAAGTCCCAAATTCACAATTTACACAATTTATTCTTAACCTATTATAAGTCTGTCACTATTTAATTTCATGAATGTGATTTATTTACCCTAATATTCTTAATTATACTCATGCACAACTAAACATTGTAATCATCAAATTTTTTGTTGAATTATCAAGCGATACAACTCACAATATGTAACAAAATATAAATGCCAAACATTTTGTACTTTGTTAATCATTTATCTAATAAATAAACACAATTTATATATTTTAGATATCCATATATGTAATTATTAGTCATTAATTTAATTAAGGACTAATTCAAAATATGATTCACTATAAAATAATTTATTAATAACATAATTCAAAGTTTTATAAACTATACACTATTCTAAAAGTAGAGTCTAAGGTTATCATTACCTAATTTTCGGACTCAATTAATTGTTAAGTCCAATATAGTCTTTAAATCCTTCCTTTAGACCTAGACGTTACAAAATTTTAGTAGGCTTATTTAAGAAAATTTTTCATCCCAATTAAAATCCAAAATTATTTGTTATTTCACTTTATTCTTAATTATTAAAATATCCTTACTTTACCTAACCACCATAATTACTAAAGTACCATTAACTATTAAAAGTCTTATTTTAACCTTTTTTTATTATAAAATACACTTCTAGGAATTAAATTTCAATTTGACCCTTAATTTTTTATATTTCTTATTTTATATATCTTAAAGTTTCCTAAATTATCTTGTTCTTAACCCTTTCCTCTTCTCCTACCTCCTCTTTCTCTCATTTTTCAGCCACCTTTTTTCTATTTTTATTTTTCCCTGACTTCAAAATTATTGTACCAAACAATCACAATATACTTTCCAACTATAAACTAGTTTAGAATGATTAAAAATCATAAATGAAAAGAATACAATGGTTACTGGAAAAGTTTTGCCTATGTGAAGTTCCATGCCTTTCTAAGAGAGTTTTGAGTTATTAATCTCTACAATTTCCTCACTAATTTATTGCAAAACAAACAAAATGGGGGAATACATGAGAAAAGTTCATATGTAGGAGAAAAATGATGTATTTTGTTATACACTTACTAGTTGAAAAATATGGAGAAGAATAAGAAGAAGAAGACCACTTTTCATTGGGTTTCTTATTACCCATCTATTGTCTTCTTAATTTATACTCTCTTTTGCTTTAATTTTTTTAATGCATTGGGTTAGCTTTGCTAAAGTTGAGCTCTCTTTTTCTTTTTATAGGCTCTACAAATTTTTAGTATTCTTTGTCCTCTTTATCTGGAGCAAGGTTGATATTGATGATGAAAAAGGTTACATTGGTGACTAGGAGTGTGATTACCAAATGAGCTTTATCTTGTAAAATTTGAGAGGGCTTATATATTAAATTGTTATTTAAGGCTTAGAGGTCCTTGAAATCCTCTAATACTCCAGAAAGAGTCCATCTGTCAGTCCAAAAATGTGTATCAACACCATTACTAACTTTGTATAACATTACTACATGGAGCAATTTCAAACCTATTTCATGCACTAATTTCAGTTACTAATGAATACCTTACAAAGATTCAAGGAGATATTGAGATTGAGTATCATTTTTCAAAAAAGTTTCTTCATCTTATTGAAAAGTGTTGCACATCTAGCTAATGATGTATCTCTTGTCACGGGAATGGGAATACGTGATCCTCCTACTACATATTTGTGCATTCCTATCTCTTTGAGATAACTACGATTTAGAGAATGTCTTCCCCTTATTGAAAAGATACAAAGGAGATTAGGTTCATAGATAATTAAAATGTTATCTTATACCGGTAAACTTCAACTCCTGAAATATATTATTATGTTTATGAATATATACTGGTGTTCTCATATTTCCTCTCTAAAGGGCTAGTCAAAACAGTGGAAAAAATGATGAAACAATTTCTATAGAGTAAGGGGAAACGAGAAAGAGGAATCACTAATGTCAGCTGGACTCAAATATGTCAACAAATGCTTACTGTTGAAAAGGTTGTGGAGAATTTTAAGTGAAAAGGAATCATTGTGGATTAAATGGGTGCATAGCTACATATTAAGAGGTAGTAGTCTGTGAGCAACTAGACCTAAAGATAGCTACTCATGGTTTTTTAAACAAATACCTAGATTGGGAGAGGAAGTATAGCACTAGATCACTTGTAGGATAGGGTCAGGGATCAAATTTCACTATGGTATGACATTTGGATAGGTCAAGGAGCACTAATTCACCATCGATAGCTAGGGTTACTCTGGATAAATTTTCAAAAAAAGATAAAATCCAAAAATTAAATGCAAATGGAAACTAGAATCTTTCCCAAGAGGAGATTAGAAATCTTTCAATACCATAGTATAGACACAATGAAGGAGATGATATATATCTATGGAATGGTCTAGATGTTTCAGACATAACCAATAGGCAAGCAAAACAGCTAAAGTATGAGGCAAACCCAAGCATTAAATGGTGAAAGTTGATCTAGAGTGACACTCTCAAACCAAATGCCAACTTTTTAAGCTGGTTAGCTATGAAGGACAGACTAAGCATTATGATAAAATTAAAATTCCTCTCCTCCTCTAAATAATGTATCCTTTGCAACCTATAGGAAGAGGATAAAAACCATTTATTTTTCAAGTGTGATTAGACTAAAAGATTATGGGAGCTAATTTCCTCTTTATGCATTGAATGGCATTACACAAGAGATACCACAGATCCATACATCCAAGAATGATAAGGAAGTTTACACGATTGCCATTACAACATGTATTCAGGAGATCTGGAAGGAAAGAAAAAACAAAAGATCTGCAAGAAGGGAAAGAGGTATACATTTACTCACGAAAATAATTACTAACAATATTAGAGAACAACTGGTTAAAAACTAGATAGAGAAGAAATGCAGTGAGAGGCTAGTAATTTCTTGGAGACTTTAACGAGACTCTAAGAATACCCAATAAAAATTAAACACTGCATCTGTATGTCTTACACAAGCAAGGAACCACACACATAACATTTGTGCAGGAATCTAAAGTTGGAGTTCTTACCTTATGGGGTCAATCCTTTGTGATGCCTTAGCTATTTGATTCTCTACATCCATCACTGGTACTGAAGACAATTAGCTGCGTGATGGGAGATAATACCCTTAACTGGCTAGATCTCAAGTGGAGAGAATGATCCATCTAGTAAGCCTAAGCAGAGAAGTCATTAATTAAGAAGAACATGAAGATGAAAGAACAAAGCTTAAATTATCGTCTGATGAAAGAGTTGAAGAAAGCTTTTGAATTACCCTAATTCAGAAACTTTTGGAGGTTCATTTAGATAGGGGAATTATGTTAACAATACTCTTTAGGAAGTTCCCAGGTGTTTTGTTGAATATTACATGAGGTCATTTTATACTTAAATCACACGATGTTGTTTGGTCGCTGTCTTTTGTTTTCCTTGAAGAATGATAACTTTTGAACTCATTTTCATTCGTTAATTTAATATAATTTTCAACTTTTTAAAAAAAGAAACTTGTATAATATAAATGATAAACCTGTATAATATAAATGATCTTATCCGTTATTTTTTCTAACAACAATAAAAGAGGAAGCATTTTGTGAGATTTTAAATTAAACCAAATATTTTCTAATTTGAAAAGGGAAAAAATCAAATAGAGTAAAATAAATTCTTAATTTATGACGTGGAGTGTAAAGAATTGAAGATAGAAGATTAAAACAGACATCTTTAATTTTGGTTTTTAATTTTGAGTTTTTAATTTTAAATTTAATAGTTAAACTTTAAATTTTGGTCCTTAGTTTTAATTTATTTAAATTTTCGTAACATATTAAAATCATAAAAATTGAATTTTGTTTTTATTATAATTTAATTTACTATCATTTAAATGTTAATTTAATAATAATTCAGAAAATATGCTTTAAATTTAAAATATCTTTAAAATAAATTTAATTTTAATAATTAAAATATATTGAAATAATAAGTTAAAATTAAATATGTATGATATTTGTTAAATATAAAATTTGCAATTAGAACATTATTTAATTAATGTATAAAATTATTTTTAAAAAATTTATCTAGTTATTTATCGTTACCAATAATAAAAATATAATTATATTAAAATAAAAAACTAAACAAAACTTTAAAATTAAAACAAAAACATAAATGTAAAATGTAGAATCAAATACCGAATTACATGCTCTGGCCAATTGATCTCCCACTGGTCACCTCGTCAGTCGACAACTGACCACAGATCTCATACGTGGTACGTTTTGTTACGAAATTCAGACTTTAGAATCACAGTCTTAGTTTCTTTATCACCCCACTTTGTCCGAAATTTTTTTACTACTGTAACTACTTAAGCTGGAGACACCAATTTCTTCTGTCGTTGGACCTTTTTCCTTCCTCCGAAACTTTCCTTCGTTTTCTCGGGAAACAAACGGAGTTTAGGAAACCCGAAAAGGAGAAAACAAAGGAAAATGCAACACCCAAGGTTTAAACAGCAGCAGCAGCAAGCCTTGATGCAACAAGCTCTTCTTCTTCAACAGTCTGTGTACCATCCTGGCGTGCTAGCTGCTCCTCAGGTTTTTAATCTCTCTCACTGTGATTTTCAGGTTGTTGATTTGAGTTGTGCGATTGAGATTTTCGTATTTGAAATCGGGGTTTTGATTGATTTTTTTGTTTGTGTTTTGATTTGAGTTGATGGTTTAGGGTTTTGAAAATTTAGCTTTCGACGAGCTTTCTCTACTATGCTTCGAGAACTTTTACCGTTTCCTCACTACTTAATGTTAGATTTTGAGTTTTAATTGAACATCTTGGCGTTTCAACGGGTTTTTGGGGAACAAGGAGCTTGGTGTCTATATATTTTTTCACTTGTTTTAAATTCCTGATACTCGTGCTTGGAGTTATTTGCATTGTAACAATGAGTTCACTTTCTTGAGAAAGTGAACGACTTGGCTTGCTTCTGGGTTCTTACACTGTTTCAGTTGTTGCTTTAATGGGTTTGGTGATGCCTATTTTAAGTTTCACAAAATGTAAGCTCTTTTTTGCTTTGATTGGTGTTTGTTTTCAATTTGACATGCATGGATGATAATTTCGATATGTGGAGAAGCTCGAAAAGTGCATGTGAAAAATTCACATAGCTTTTAGTATGGACTTCCTGAAATGTTGTATCCATATAGTCATTCATTATTATTATTATTATTATTTTGATTAAATGAAAAGGAATGCCATATTCTTATTTTCGTGTCCTTCGTTGGGAAGATAAAATAGCTGGGAGAACTTCATGCGCCACCTCATATCATAACAGTCAAGAGTGTCTGTCTAATTTAAAGCTATTTTTGATCCTCATTTTGTTGGCTCTGGAGATACTGGTGTGGGAAATATCTTCCAGTGATTATTATTTTGATGTAACCAATAAACTAACGAGAATTGGAGTATGATTAATGGTCCAGGGTTTATGTATTCTATAACAATCATTATCTTCTTAGGAAGGTCATGGCTGTTAACATTTACCTAATTTCGTGTCAAAATCTTGGTACTAGTTTGTATGTTGTTTCAACTTCCTTATTGTGGTTCTGAGTATCTTCTGAAAACAAAGTATTTCCTGTTGTAGTACTTCAGATTAGGAAGTTGAAATAAGGTTTTTCTTTGTCACTTCTTTCTTTTCTTTTTACACTTTGATTTTGCAGATTGAGCCAATCCCCAGTGGAAATCTGCCTCCTGGTTTTGATCCAAGTACTTGCCGCAGTGTGTGAGTCTTTGTCTTAGACTTTTTCCTTATATTTTTTATTTACTTTGCGTGTGTCTGCTTTGTAAACAATCTTATGCTGATTCCACTGGCACTATTCTATTTTTTCATAAAAGGTTTACTTTTCTATTTTTTCATAAAAGGTTTACTTCTTACTGAAATTGTTTTGACTTCTGATCATAGGAACCATTTTTGCATTGGTTGAAATCATATTAGGATGATTACTTTTCTGATATTACTTGATTCTGATAGTTAATGAGGAGGTCACTTATATGTTCATTATTTTCTTTTTTTCCCCCTTTCTTTTCTTAAATTTCTAGTTCCTTTATTTTTAACAAAATGCAGGTATGTGGGGAACATCCATATACAAGTAACTGAACTGCTTCTCCAGGAGGTTTTTGCAAGTACTGGTCCTGTTGAAGGGTGTAAGCTAATCAGGAAGGAAAAGGTAAACTATGTAAATAATGCCTAACATCTTTTAGATGAATGCATGCTTTCATTGATCCCAGAACTGTATGTGCATTCTCTGTTACAAGGACAAAACAAAGACCATGTAATAAATTACAAAGGAATGAAAACCTTAACTTCCAAAAACTGATTTTCCGAAAGAGTGAGAGACTTATTTGTGATAATGTCTCGTATTTAGTTATGCCGTTCATATGTTTATTCCTTATGAAGCTCTGAAATGTTTGTATGCTGATTTATTATTTTTTATTTCTATTTTGTTTTTGTTTATGCAGTCATCATATGGATTTGTTCACTACTTTGATCGCAGATCAGCTGCTCTTGCAATATTATCTCTTAATGGAAGGCATCTGTATGTAGCTTGCATTGGAATATTACCTTCAATTCTGTCTTCTCTATCTACTTCATTGATCTGTACTCTTATCTTTTGGTGCTTTGGTTTGTAGATTTGGGCAGCCTATCAAAGTTAATTGGGCATATACCAGTGGTCAGAGAGAAGATACATCTGGTTTGTTCCTGTTTTATTTTAAATTGTATCTTAAAAATCATTGTTTAATCTCTGGAATTCCTCTTAAAGTGATGATTGTGTCATGCAGCTCATTACAACATTTTTGTTGGGGATCTTAGCCCTGAGGTTACAGATGCAATGCTATTTGCGTGCTTTTCAGTGTATCCCAGTTGTTCGTGAGTTTCTCCTCTCATAAGCGTGCCTTAAGAAGAACTTTCTGTTTTCCATATGTAAAATCATGAAATTTTGGTATTAGAATCTTGGGCTAATTTTACTGAGTAATTGTTTCAGTGATGCAAGGGTCATGTGGGATCAGAAGACTGGGCGCTCCAGAGGGTTTGGTTTTGTTTCCTTCCGAAATCAGCAGGTACATTTTTTTTTCAGTTCGGGTTCTGCATTTTTATTATCTGTTGTGGTATCATCATTTTGACATGTAAATTCTATGTTCAGGATGCCCAGAGTGCAATAAATGACTTAACAGGTATGTATAATGAGGTAATTTTGTTTACTTATTATCTAGAGAGGTTCAAATCATTGATTTATGGCTGTCCAGGTTATAGCATTATTTGGGTAGGGATGTGAGAATGTGTGATATTCGGAACACTCCTCCTCCAATGGATAATTGGAGAGACTGAAAAACTGGAAAATAATATTGTAGTAGTTTGCATCAGGTGTAGGATTTTTGCGGCACAAGATTGATAATTTGAAGTACAATATTTACAGTTTTAGTATCATACTATACTCAAAGCTGCAAATACGCGACCATGATGTGAATTTGTTTCGTTTGTCATAGGGAAATGGCTTGGAAACAGACAAATTCGTTGTAATTGGGCCACAAAAGGTGCTGGTTCTAACGAGGAGAAGCAAAACTCTGATGCCAAAAGTGTTGTGGAACTGACAAATGGTGGCTTAGGTAAGTTGCATAGGATCTAAACCCATAATACTAACCTCTACAGTTGATCCTATTATGTTTTTTGAAATTGTGGGTATATGTTAGCTCAACAGCTGAAAGCATCATGTCTTTCTTCTGCAGAGCTTAATTTGCTTTCAATTTTTCTTACTCGTTGGCAAATGAAGTTGCATTATATCAACATTCCTGATTTAGGACAGACATATCTTGGAGCAAATAAACTTACATTTTCTATGTTGCCTGTGCAGAAGATGGCAAAGAGACATCAAACACTGAGGCTCCTGAAAACAATCCTCAGTATACTACTGTTTACGTTGGCAATCTTGCTCCAGAGGTAGGGAACTTTTTATCCTTCAGCTCTGGTATATTAATCATGTACTTTGTTCTTGGAACATGAGATGACCTGGAACATCTCAATTTGCATGAAACTGTAAAACCAACTTATGTTTCACTATGCCAGGTAACTCAGGTGGATCTTCATCGACATTTCCATGTACTAGGTGCTGGGGTGATTGAGGAGGTCCGCGTGCAGCGAGATAAAGGATTTGGTTTTGTAAGGTACAGTACTCATGCGGAGGCAGCTTTGGCTATTCAGATGGGGAATGCCCAGTCACTTCTATTCGGAAAGCAGATAAAGGTAGGAGCTATTCCAATGGATTGCCAATGTGCAATGCTTATGTGAGTCATTTTAGTATTATCAAATGAAACATTTGACTTTTAAGTATCTCTCCTACTGTGCATGTAGTGCTCTTGGGGTAGCAAGCCAACACCTCTGGGGACAAGTTCGAACCCACTCCCGCCACCAGCAGCTGCTCCTTTGCAAGGTAGCATCTCAGCCAGTGAAATCTTGGCCTATGAGCGGCAACTAGCGATGAGCAAGATACATCATCAGGACCTCCAGGGGCAACATCCTCTTAGACAAACAGCAATGGGAATGGGTGCTAGTGCTGGAACTAGCCAGGCGATATACGATGGTGGATTCCAAAATGTTGCGGCTGCCCAGCAGTTAATGTACTATTAGTTATCACCAAAACCTCTTATTCCTTTTTGATTGGCATTGGCGTTTCATTTGAGATCTAACTAGGTAAAAAGTTTTTCTGTAAACTATCTAGGGAGGATAGGACATAGATGAGCTTGCTTGTCGCTCACTTGTGCTTTGCTTGTCATCTGAATGTATCGATCGATGGATGTATACCTAATTAACTACCCATTATATATTATATTATATGCTTTTTCCCATCAAGGTTATTAGAAAGTATTGGCAGTTGTTAGCATGCCGGAAGAATTAGATACAGGTTGCCTTGTATTAACATGAAAATTTGCTTATGGTATTGGTTGCGTTTTTTGTTAACAATTAACATGGGAAATTGCTTCTACTGATATATGAGACTTTAACATGAATTATGAATTATGAATTTTTTTGTGTCAAATTGAAATTTTGCTTTTTCAAAAAAATAATAATATTCAATAATATTATAGATTATGTCCAAGGAATGTTTAACAATACTCTTTAATTCTATTTCAATAATCTTGTTAGTTAAATTTACAAAATCATCTTATTAATTATATAATATATAGAGAGTTTATGGCTTATTAGGAGTTCCATCTCTAAGTTCGTAGAACAATTTTAAATTCATCTTTGTCTTCAATTTTAGGCTAACATCACTAATTAAGAGGTAACATGTCATAATCAAGACTTCATTTATTTGTGGAAAAGTTAACTATAAGATTTAATCAACTGTTATTTGTTTGTGAAAATGATCTAAAATGATTAGAGTTACTTTTTAAAGTTTTTATATAAACTTATATAAAAATGATAACTTAATAAAAAATAGTTTAGACCTCGTATGTTTTGCATGAACTTTTACATATTTAATTCCAATGTAATGATCATTTCATATTTACGAGTAGTGAATGTACATATTTACGAGTAGTGAATGTACATGCGTTAGGCACATTGCAATTGACTTATAATAAGGTTATCAATTTAATTTTGATATATATTTTTATTTATTTTACGTATAGAGGAAAATTCAAGTATTTTTGATAATTTAGTCTCTTTAAGAAGATTCAATAGTTTCGCTTGAGCTCGGTTTGTTGGTTAAGAACTATATTATTTGTTTGTATTGTAAAAGGCTTTTGAAAGGAAGGAGAATTACCAAATTAAAGAAGCATTAGCTAGGATTAAAGTTGATATTAAACCTTGTAAAAAAGTTAGTCATAATGTGAAATAAGAAATGAAAATTTTAGATGCAAAGCATCAACATGAGAAATACATAAAGAAAATATTGAACTACGAAATTAGTAGTGGAAGTTCTTTTTGTAGTGGTTAAGATGATACTGAGAATGCTGAAAGTGTATTCCAAGCCAACAAGAAGGGATTGTTGCACTTGATATGAAAAATAGAAAAATACGGTATCTAAATTTTTCGCACCATGAATAATTCTTGGAGCTCAGCTTTCAATTTTATAGTATCTTCCAATCTAAAGAAGTAGCTTATGATGTGATGACTACAAGGTAACTTACTGAGCATTTTTATTTATGAAATAAAAAGTTATTTAGATGAATAAAGAATGACTTGGAAAACTTATGTGTATTCAATCATATGTGGTAGTTGGATAATTAGAAGATGTGATTAGATTGTCAATTTTTTGGTTTATTCTAATAAGGAGACAATGTTTTTTAAGTCTATTCATGCATTTGATGTTGTTAGAAATGCTAATATTCTATTTTAAATATTTGATGACGTTATGAATGAAGTTGAGTTTGAAGACATTGTACAATTCATCATTGACAATAATTATGCTTATAAAGCAGTTGGAAAAAGATTGCAAAATAGGAATAATTCTATTTATTGAATTGCTTCTGTTACACATTGTATTGACTTGATGTTGAAAAATATAAGAGATCCTAGATACTTTCTTATTATTGATGAACCTATGTAAAAAGTAAGAAAAGTGATCAAGTTCATCTATAATCGTGCATGAGTCCTGAATTTGATGAGAAATGATTTTATCAATAGTAAGAATTTGTGTCATCTTGGTATTACAATATTTGTGACTAGTTTCTTATCACTTTAGTGTTTTGTTTTAATAAAGAAATATTTAAGATAAATATTTACAAGTGATAAATGGATTGTATCTCAATATTTTAGGTCTAACGTTGAAATGAAGATTTCTAAAATTATACTTGAAGATCATAATTTTTGATCGCAATATCAATTTATTATCCAAGTTTGTGATCCTCGGATAAGATTACCTTGTTTGCTTGATAGTGATAAAAATACAATAATAAGTTATTTTTGTGATATTTTAGAGAGGGCGAAGGAAGCAATCAAACCAATCTAAAAAAATGGGCATTCTATATATACACCGAATCTTGTAATCATTAATAAAAGATCGGAAAGGAAACTTTAATCTCTATTGTTTTCAATTGGGATTTTTTTTATCATAGTGTCTATTTTAGACCAAGTTTTACAAAGAAAGCTGCAATTAAAAAGAGAATGCTATTAACTATCAGAATGATTGTTGCATATAATGTAATATCCCATCACCGATGGGAAGGTTATATTGATAAATTAGGACGGGATATGATTTTACCGCATAATATCGACTGAACATTCATTTGGCCTCTAATTGTAGAGGATTGAGTCATTTGACACGTGCACTGATAGGTACATGCATTCATGACTTTTTCCCGGCATTTAATTGTAATGCGGTTATGAATTGTGCAATTGTGAATAATTAGGTTTGATTTTGAATTATGGAGAATTGTGGAATAATTGGGATTTGAAAATTGAATAGGAAATGTTTTAGAGTCATTGCTAATTGGTAGTGACTCTTCGGAAATTTTTCTAGAAATTTGGGAGAAAAAATACCGACCGGAAATTTTCTGAGTGCCGGACCGATTGACTGTATAGTATCGAAATAACTGTTCAATGGCTATGGGAATTTAGAAATATGATTTTAGGAATTGTATATGTCGAGCCATCAAAATTCGGAGACAAATTGGACTGGAAATGATTGTGAATAGAGAAAGAAATTTGAGAATAAAGACTAGAGGTTTAATTGTTTTCCTATAAATGCCTTAGGTTTCAAATGGAAGAAGAGAAAATCCTCTTCCCTTCTCCTAGGGCACGATTGGTTCCTCTCTTTGGTGAGTTTCAATTCTTCCTTGGTGATTATCGTCTCTTCCTCCCTTTGTGATTTCCATTGCTAACTTGTTTGATTCTTGAGGAAGATGAAGATTTGTTGGGGTTGGAGAAGCTCACCGTGGGTGTAGAGAGAAGAGGAAATAGTTGTAGGGATTTTCGGTAGTTTGAAGATTCAAGCTTGATTTGGTAAGTGAGTTAGTTTTAATGTTGTTTATTATTGTGTTAAATGCATTCATGGGGTTAACTGCGAAAGATTGGGGTAGTTGGAATTGAGCTATTACTGGTTTTAGAGAGAGAATGGGCGAAAAATCGATCGGAGAAGACGAACCAGGGCCCACACGTCCCGACGAGAAAATAATTAGATGTCGCGACGAAATAAGGGTTTGACGTCGCGACGAGGAAAGGAGTAGGCTCCGCGACGAGCGTACGTCGCGACAAGCGATGAATGGCACGTCGCGACGAGCCACAGTATGGACGTCGCGACGAGCGTCCATACGTCGCGGCGAGGACCAGATTTCTGAACTGATTTAAATTGGTTTTTGAGGCATAGCTCTTGGTGCAGATCTCCAATTGGGGTGATCTTTGATTCGTTATGACCTAGAGAACGAGGTCTTCAATTGAGGAAAAGAATGAGAGGTTGAATTCAGGTTTTGAGATTCTCAATTAGTGAAAGAAAGTAAGAATGTGATTGTAATTCCACCTAAGGATTGTTCTGGGTAATTGGAGTATAATGTGAGACTTTGAAAGTAAATTCAATGCTACTGGGAATTTTAGAAACTGAGCATAATGGGTGAATTTGATCTAGAGAATAGTGAGATAGATTTTGAGGTAATACCCTAGCGAATATGAAGTGATAAATTGACTGAATGTTAGAAATGGAATTGGTGGAGTTCTGTTATATGTTATTGAATTGGAATTGAGTCATTATTGAGCAATTGAGTGAAAAGTTAGAATTTGGCAAAAGAAAGTGGAACTTGGGAAAAAAGTACCGGGAAAGTTATGTATAAGCATAGTACATCTTTTATTTAAGACATGCGCATTATTGAATTGTTTTGATTGTGCATTTTTGTAATGGAAATTATTTGATTGTTATAGAGGATCCGATGGATCGATTCCACGGATATTGCTGGGACTTCCAGGCTGTAGCTCGGAAGTACAGGTGAGTAACCTAGTTGGTTCCTCAATTTT
>JANZLF010000001.1:12156836-12182706 GCA_026546835.1 Erythroxylum foetidum | reverse complement strand
TTTCCTCTATCAATCCACAATTCTATATTTATATCTGTTCCACATTTAAGGATATACCACATTATAACTCCGATATTACGTTTCACAATATATCCACCAATACCAATACACTAAATTTTCATTTGTCTTATCGAATCATACACTTTTCCTTATTCCACAATATTCACATCTTCCTCTTATCACATTCTAACATATTCTCATTTCCTCCCTATTTCTACCCGCTTAAACGACTGATACATGCCCATGCATGTGACTCATATGCTAGACTGGGGATTAATGGTCACTGTCTGCCGTGACATGACTTAAATGCATGTACTTGACACATTTTTCTCGGAATGCCCATGTAAGATTGTGCTTCTGGGCTCTGATACCACAAAAGGCCCCAATTGATTACTGTTGTGTTGTAAATTGATTATTAAAATAGTGTTTTGACTGAAAATATTTCCGTATCGCGGGCCTAAATAGTTTACTGATTTACGCGCACTCGATCGTTTTCAAAAAGAAAAAAATGTTTTACTAAGTATTTGAATTGTTTTGACTACTCTAGCATACCACCCTCGAGGGTCACGGGCTCGAATATCACTGTCGATGTCGGGTTGGGGTCTCGCGGGAGTTGGGTGCTACATATAAGATAATACAAGATCTCTTTAGCTTACAAATAGAGATATACAACATTACGTTTAGTGATTTTGGAATGCCCATTGCAATTTTTCAAAGAGACAAACTTAATTTAAACATATATTTCTTCTTTATTACATTTTAATCATCACTTTGTTTTGTTTAGAAGGGTACTTTTTTTGTCTTATAGTTGTTTGTTGTGACCAATTCTGAAGTGCAATTTTAGCATTACAAAAGTTTATAGTTCAAATTTTGATTCAATTTGTGAGTGCAATAAGGTGTGAAAGGAATTAAAACATATTTGAATTCATCCATTTCAAGAAAATGAATAGATTAGAACATAAACGATTGAAGGATTTGTTCTTTTTTATATAAAATTTGAAGCTTTAAGAAATGTATGTTGTTATCAATATTAAGTTGAATATAATTTCTTGATAATTTAATTTAATTTTTTTACTAGGACTCTTAATATAACAAGTAGTTCTATATATCCAATTTGCCTTGACCATATTGATCTTTTAACATATTGGGTTTCTGAGGAACCAAGTTTGATATATGAGAGTGACTTGAAAGAAAATCTTGGATGAGAAAGTATTGACATGCCATTTGGTGCAATTAATTTAAATAATAGTGATAAAAAAACTCCTCTTAATAATGAGTATTTTGTACAAAATGAAAATTATGGTTAATGCAATTTGAGTGGATATTCTATTGAATGAAGTTTCAAGTCTTTTATTTTTATTTTTTATAGATATCATTTCTATTTGATGTATATGTTAAATTTTATGTGTAATATAAATATAGAACCTTTACCTATAAATATTTTTGATTCAGGTCTTTCTTCTACTTGATTGTGCTCTTCGGCACGAACTCTTATTATAAATTGTAATGTTTGTAGAGTAGTGGACCTATATTATTCTTACAATATGATTTTTAATGTAATTATTCTTTATTATAAGATGTAAATTGTAACATTTTAAATACTTTGCATTATTCTTAGGTTATAATTATTCTTTATTATATGATGTAAATTATAACATTTTAAATACTTTGCATTATTCTTAGGTTATATCTGTATGATGAATAAATAGTATTTTTATATTAATTTTGGTTATTGTTTATATGTGAAATATGTGAAAAGTAATATTAAATATTAGTATAAATAAATAGATAATTGTTATTTTAAATTTATATTACTATGAATTTTGGAGACATGGTTGATATAAAATTAAAAATTATATGGTACAATATATTGAGGGACTACTTTGTAACTTCAAAAAATTTATGAACTATTTTATAATTTTTAAAAATTATTTGAAATGATATTTGATATTGATCGGTACTGATACCCTACCATACCAAAACCAAATTTAGTTCTAGTACCATTATGGTATTCATAACATTGATGTCAAACATAATTATAAATATAAGTTTCCATGTGGTTGTTAATTCCTTGAATTTGTTTTATTCTATTTTCCTTTCATTTAACTTGTAGAGGAATTTGTAGACCAAAATGATAATATAAGAAAATGTAAGGATAATCATCCTTTTAATTTTTAATTAAAATTGTTAGTATGTATATTTTAGTTATTAAATTTTTAATTCAAAATTTAATTTTATTAATTATTTCATGAAAGATTTTCTAAAACTTGTATGTAACTACATATATAATATGAGATGGCATATATGTACAATCAAGATGTAATGTGTTGCAAGAAATTTTGACAGAAGATAATTAGTAAAATTGAAAGATTAAAGAATGAATAGTTAAAGGATTTTCGATAAGAAATTGGTTATATATTTAATTTTTAATGCAATTTGTTAGTATTAATTTGGAACATAACTAGAAATGGTGGGTCTCACCTCTATTTATTAAACAACCAAATTTCAGGAATTAGGAATCCTTAATTCTCCTTTGTTATGACCCTACTCTTCTCTCTTCTTTCATACTCCTCATCACCACCTATTTCTGTTTAATCTATGGTACACTCAGTTTAACTACAAAGTATGTTCTATTGATAAAATTTTCTTTTCACTTTCTTCATTGACAATATTTTAACATATCCTTCTTAAAGAGATAATTCCACTGCATTTTTGGTGTTAGAGGTGTTTGGTTCCTACTCTTATCATTGGTCATAGAGGCGTGTAGTCCTTTTTCCTTTCTATAAATCTATTGCATTTGATCTTGATTTTGTTTTTCCTATTTTTCATTTAACTACATGTGACAATATTTGTCGTTATCTAAATTTGTTATTCAATATAAAACATTGCTCATAATTTTGCTATATTTCTCTTATCACCATTTTATAAGTAACTATGTATTCATTTTACTTTATTATTAACAATGTAACAAAATTAATAAAAGCAAATTCTCTTTTAAAAATTAGTGTTTCTCAACTGAATTCTTTTATTTACAATCTAACATTATCTTTTATTAGATTTCAAAATGCATTATCAATGCTATTGAATATTATGGCAATTTTCCTTGAATTTTTATCAGAGAAGATATAGAGAATGTCAATTGTATAGATTAATTGAAGCGTTGGAAATTTTCATTATCGATAATCAATGCATAAATATAACAAAATAAACAACAAATTTATAAGATGATTCATGAGTCTCATTTTTATCAAATAACAAGAAAACCCAAAGTCCATTAACTACCTAATTATTTAAAGTGCAAGTTGATTAATTAAAGAATGCATATCTCTATTTCCATTAATATGATATATTCTAAGTGATAGTTAATTACTTAGATATTGCACATATATATTTCCACTAACCTGATAAATGACACCAACTGTTTACAACGTGATTATTAAAATAATTATTAAATGACTAGTGATGTCAAATATAACTTAAATATTGACATATCTACGACAAGCAATTTTGTTTTTTGAAAGGCTCTCATATTCATACATATAAAAGGCTAATTAAAGCTACTAAAAGAAAATGGTGATATTCTTCCATTAGATATGATTATAAGAGCATTTATACATCAACTTATCTTAATTTAATAAACTTAGCTTAATTTAATAAAATGTATGTATTTACTGGTATAGACTTCAATTATATTTAATATCAGTAATATAAAATTGTTGACATTTATATGAGACATGATCTAATTGTTCTATTGATTATAAACATATTTATAGTGGTTCAATATAGAAGAATAAGGCTTTTTTTGTGATAAGTTCAAATTAGAACCTGATTTGACTTATATGAATATGGAAACAGACATTTATGACAAAATGAACTTTTATTAGGTGAGTTATGGAAAAATTAGCAAGATGGGGAAAGATTTAGGGACTTCTAATTTGACAAGGCATATTATAAGTATCAAGTTTTAAAGTTAAGGAGTTTTTGAAACTCATTAAATTAAATAATAATCGCACTAAGTTAATCAACATGATAAAATTTTTGAAATGGTTGATATTTATGTGTCACATAAATTAGACATACCATTTCCTTCACCTGACATGTGTATAATTAGAAGAGAGGAGATTAATGAAAAGAATGATAGAAATGCTAAAAGTATTTTGATGTAGATAGTCATGGTAAAGAAGGAAATAGTGGAGTTAGGGTCGAACCAGTTGAGAAAGATAAAGAATTGGATGATCTCCTTTATTCAAACAATAATAACAATAAAGGAAACATTAATGAAGACGCATATGGTGTAGTTTTTGAAGAAGTTAAAAAACAAGAAAATGTTGATCATGGACAAACTGAATGTCAAATACATATTTCATATATAACTATTTTGAAGCGGAGAGAAGCATTGTGAACTATTAGGCATCATCCAACTAGTGCAGGACCATAATGGACGTTGGGTATGGAGTTTGCAAATTCCAAAGATTTTAAAGATCTTGTGGATTATGTAATGTAAACATGGTTCAATATGAGGAGGAAAAATGGTCAAAGTAATAAGAATGAAATTGACTATATTAAAGGATGTCAATGAGAGTTGTATATTGGATATAACAGGAATGACAAGTATTTTAAAATGAAGACATATAAACTTGATTATAATTATTTTACAACTAAAAAACTGAAAATGGTTTCTTCTAAGTTCTTGATGAGATATAGGGGCATAATTCTATAAAAATCTCATATATTTATAAATAAAATAGATGAAGAATGTAGGAAGAAGTTGAATATATTTGTTAATTCTAGCATATATAGAGCAATAAAAAAAATATTGAGAAAGGAGAGAGTTTCTTACGAATGAATAATCCAACCTACTTGGGTATGTAAATGGACTGAAATTGAGCAATTATGAATTTGCAGTGGAGTTACAACTGTCAAAGAATTAACAAATTTCTTTGTTATACTTTATATATTTGTTTTAAAGTTATAAAAAGAGGAAAAAAATGTTTAAGGTCAATATTTAGGATGGATGTTTGCTTTTCAAAGATAAGAGTTTTAAAGCTAGTTGCTTAGCACGTTTGAGACTGATCAAGATAGAGGGATATATCCATTGGCATGAGTTATTATAGAGGTAGAAAATATTGACTTATATAGTTTATTCATGAATTTCTTTGCATTTGACTAATAATTAAAAGATATAAAGGGACTTAAAATAATATTTGATATGTAAAAGAGAACTTGAACTTATACTTGATATTGTCATTTAATTCTTGATCATTATATTTAGACTAAATTAATTTGTTTTGATTATTTAGAGATTAGTAAGAGTTGTGAAGGAGACATTACTAAATGCCACATACTATATACTTGCTAGACATATTTATCACAATTGATATAGAGAAGGGTAGTTATATAATTATACATTGTCTACTAATGTTAAAAACTTCAATGAGTAGCTTAAGAGGCTACATAAAATTAAACTTAGGTATGCCGCATATTTGCTTGAATTTAGATGAAAAGGTGAGCAACATATTATCAATCATTTGAGTCCAAATTCCTAATAGTTGGTAATAATATGAATAAGTTTAATAGGTAGACCTTACTTACCAAAGATAGATCAATAATTAGGATGCTTGAAATAATAACTACTATGGTAACAAAGAGGTATGTGAATAAGAGATTGTATAAACATTGATGAAAGGAAGACCTGACTTCAATATTTATGATTAAATTAGAAAAGAACCAAAGAGATGCAATGCATTGAAGATTTATATTACTACTCATATAAATATGTCAAAATTGTTAATCATAACTTTAAATAAAAGGTCAAGGCATTTATAAATGATTGCTATAGGAAGGCCCAATTTCTTAGTATGTATGAATATGTATTGCAATTTGTAAGAGATGTTATTTTTTGTCTAACAATTTGTTATGAGAAAATACATCTACCAACTAAGAGATTCATGTCAAGGTGTCTTAAAAGAAAAAAAAAGAAAAGGAAAAAATGAGTAAAAAAAAGTGAAAAATCCAAACAAGTTGTACAAAAAAAGGTTAACTATAAAGATATAGAAAGCATGATAATTTTGGTAATAGCTCGAGAAAAAGTAGTAAAGAAGCCCTAAGAATTAGGGTTAGCAATAAGCTACGCAAGGCTTGGGCTTAATTCTTTTTTTAGCTTATAAATGGTCTGAAGCTCAATAAGCTCGATATGCTTAAAACTTGACCGAATTTGAAACAAATTGACATCATTTTGGTTAATCATTTTAGGCTCAATTTTTTATCCATTGAACAAAATAATGTTGTTTTATTAAAACCTAATAAAATGATGTTATTTTAGCCATAACTAGTTCCAATTATGTACGAATGGCTATCCTCCCAAGCATGAGCATAGTCCAAAACTTGATTAACATGAGCTTTACTTTTTTTTTTTAAATCTTAAGTCAAGTTAGGTTGAGAACAAATCAAAATCTGAACCCTACAAGGAATATCTGATGAACTATTTGCAAATGTGAAACTTTTATTTTAAAATTACTAATATTTTTAAGTACGTATATGAATAAAATGTGAGTGACTTTTAATTTGACATATATTGTTTGAAATCACAATTAAGTTCAATCTTGATGTTCAAAATCTACAACTGAGACATCTTCATAAATATATGAAATGCAATGTTGTTCTACTTTAAAATTTCTTCCAATATGTGTTTTGAATATCTTCCATTGGAGTGTTGCATCTTTTGATTAAATACTACTATTCCTAGTCAATAAATGATATTTATTCATGCTTTTAGGAATAAACGTACACAATAAAATAATTACTTAATTGATGGCAGTTTGATGGCTCTTCATATGCTCTTAAAGAAATATGGAGATTTTGATCCAATTCAAAGAAAAATCAAGCATAACTTAAAAATATTTATACGGTAAAGCAAAGAAAAGAAGAGTGTTATTAGTAAAAAGTGCACATTCATCACAATACAAGTTTCCTAGTCTAGTATGCATCAATAGTGCAATGTGAACCATAATCAATCACAATAAATATGATTACACATATTATTAAGCTATTGACTTACATATAATGGAATTTTTTATGAGAAGTTAAACTTAAACTATTTCACTTATCTTTTGACAACTAATAATATATGGATTAAAAATTATTTTAATTTTCCCTTAACAATATATATTTTGTGGATATTAATTATATGATCCTATAGCAAATGCATTTGCTTGGATCTATCATCTATTATGAATATATTATACATTGTCAATTACTTGATTATACATGGGTCATTTGCTTTTACCACTTCCTTGGTAATATTAAAAGTATGTATTTCTATCACTGATGTGTCATTTATAACACAAAACAATATCGATATAAGTGACCGTAATCTAATAATTTAGTTACATGTTTTTTAATTGAAATTCCACTGAAATAAGAATTCAATAAAATTTATACCATTGTCGTACTATCACATGTGAAAATTATAGCCATCAAAAGTAAAATGATTCCTGTAATAATATTCAATAACATAAACTTAATCTTTTTATTTGGCCAACATATTAATGTCCTCTTTAATATGCTTTATTTGCTCTCCAATCTCCTTAGTTTTCTTGACTTAGCTTCATATTTGATGATATCAATAATGATTTAGTTGTATTGATTTCATACTTGAAATCAATTTCAGATGTACTTGTTTTAACCTTCTTCAAAAGAGCTACTTATTTTCTCAACTTATAAATAATTTCAATAGTTCTTTTAAGATTTTTTTTCACCAAATAATTTGAAAAAATTTACATCTCCTAACCTACAAGTAGATCAATTCAACCATATTATATAAAACATAAGTTTCTTCATTTCATATAAAAATAGCATTCAATAGGCACAAGTTAATTGAAACATTAATAAAATTTCTTACTTATATTGTAACCACTTTCTGAAATCTTTAATGGAGCATTTAACTTATAGTATCAAACCATCCTCTAAGCATTGGAGTTGAATATTGTATAAGTTGATGATAGGGATTTGATAGAAATTATGCAAAATAATAACCTAAATATTAGTACAAAAACAAAAAAATTGTTAAGATCATATGATATATAATATAGGATTTTTACAAAAACATACATATAAAAGAATACGAGGATGACAATACTTATTTCATAATGTATAAAATTAGGAATGATTAATTATAAGTGTTTGTCAACAGGAGAAAAATAATAACTAATGAAGAACAATGAGAACCAAAGTAAAGGTATATGGGTCGAAGGTAAAAATCACCCATAATATTTCACAAAAAGTCTAGCTTAACACCTAATGTTACCTTTGGTAAAACTTGGCACCTTAACATTTATAAAATACTACTATTTGTATCTCAAAACCTAATTCCATTAGGTTTCTATTAGTTACATGTAAATAGACTTTTAATCCATCCATTGTAGCATGTTAGTTGGGTAATATGAACTTACTAAAAGTTGACATGGATTTTTAAATTAAAAATTATCTTAAATTTATAAGAGCTTTAGTTATTAAAAGTATTAAAATATTATATAATGATTTTTAATCACATTAAAAAATTAACTAATCGTAGTAACATCTCTAAACCCAACTCCATCATCAACATAGTTTTCGTCTAACATTTCATTGCAAGGATTAATACCTTTTCCATCATATGCAACTCTATATTAATAACTTTATAATGATAATCCAAGCTCAAACTTTAAATACTGAATTGTGTGTTTGACTTTATGCCGAGTCCCATTACTTTCCATGCCTACGTTATTAAAAAGTTCAAAAAGAGCTCTATGATTGCTATAAATCAGACATCAATGTCATGGAAAAAAGTCACAAAGGAAAAGAATTTCTTTCAATTGTTCAAAAGGTTGATACTAATCTTAGGGTTCTTTCAAATATTCATAAAGTTTATGTTATTCTATTTGTTTAAGGCGGTGCCATTACTCAGTTTACTTTGATCCTTTAAACATGTGAAAACATGATGATTATATCGATAATTTGATTAATGGTTCATGGGGTGATAAGGCATTCAAGAAGGTTAAAAAATTTTACAAGTCAAAGGTGATTTGGATTAGGTAATCTAAGAGGTACACAAAAATTCAATCTCTTCATAGTTTAGAGAAGATTTCAAATATTAAGTATCTGCTTATTTATGCCATTCATATTATTGAGTTTAAGGATTACCTTACTCTAAAGATTAGAGTTTTAATAGTTGATATGTCTTGTAATTTATGTCCAAAGCTTGCGGATGTTATTAAGTTTCACTTGATCTATGCTAGTTCTCGACTTAGTAACCTCTTTAAACCCAACACCATCATCAACATTATTTTCATTTATAATTTCATTGCAAAGATTAATACATTTCCATCATATGCACCTCTATATCAATAACTATAGAACGATAATGCAAGCTCAAACTTTAAATACTAAATTGTATTTGACTTTGTGGCGATTCTCGTTACTTTACTTGCCTACATTATTAAAAAGCTCAAAGAGAGCTCTATGATTGGTGCAAATTAGATATGAGAGTTATGGAAATGAGTCACAAAGGAAAAGAGTTTCTTTTAATTGTTCAAAAGGTTGAGTTTAATCTTAGGGCTCTTTTAAATATTCATGAAGACTATGTTATTCTAGTTGTTTAAGGTGGTGCCATTACTCAGTTCAGTTTGATCCCTTTAAATATGTGCAAACATGATGATTATATTGATTATTTGATTACTAGTTTATGGGGTGATAAGGCACTAAAAGAGGTGCAAAAATTTTGCAAGTCAAAGGTGATTGGATTAGGTAATTTGAGAAGTACATAAAGATTGAATCTTTTCATAGTTTAGAGCAATTTTAGATGTTAAGTATCTCTATATTTATGCCATCCATAGTGTTGAGTTTAAGGATTACCCTACTTCAAATATTAGAGTTTTAATAGTTGATGTCTTGTAATTTATGTCCAAAGCTTGTGGATGTTACTCAGTTTCATTTGATCTATGTTAGTTCTCGACTTTGTCAGCTTATCACCTACTAAGAGGTTTTCCAACCTACAATGTCAAGAAAATAATTTTTAATCACACTAAAAATTAACCATTCATAGTAACCTTTCTAAACCCAACTCATTGTCAATGTTGTTTTCATCTATTGTTTCATTGTAAAGATTAATGCCTTTCCATCACTTGCACCTCTATATCAATAACTCTAGAACAATAATCCAAGCTCAAACTTTAAATACTAAATTGAGTGTTTGGCTTTGGGGCAAGTTTAAGGATTATCTTACTCCAAAGATTAGAGTTTTAATAGTTTACATGTCTTGTAATTTATGTCCAAAGCTTGTGGATGTTACTAAGTTTCACTTGATCTATGCTAGTTCTCGACTTTGTCAGCTTGTCGCCTACTAAAAGAGGTTTTTCAACCTGTAAAGTTCTCTAAAATATTACTATATAAAGCTTTGACCAAACAAGATTCTTTTTCACGAAAATGCACATTCTAAATATCCTTTTCTATACCTTACCTTTCAACAATCTCATGTCTCTGCGTATGAGTTTGGTTATCTAAAGAGATTTCACACAATTTATTATAAGATGAAACATAGAACAAAACTGAAGACAAAGGGGACCATAAAATAAGGTAATTTGGAAAATTAGGGATCTACGTTGGGCGTCTAGCACGTAGTAACGAGACACACCACATAATTAAGTTCCATCTATTTAAAGGTGAAATTTTGATAACCAGAAATTATTTTAAAGAATCAGTTTAAACCCTCTAATTATTTTTGATAAACCTTTAAGTTTAAAAGCACCTTTTTAATTAAGAAATTACATCACTTGAAAATATGTTTCTCCCAAGAAAAGAAGATAAAAAGCTTTGCTTGTAAGGGACTTTACCAGCACAACGAACCGAGGAACCAAGGTGACATGGGGCTGTGTACATAGAAACCCTAATTGTAATTGCTTGGAACATTCCATACAATTGAAGCAGTGGACATACAAACACTAATTCCATACAATTTAGAAAATGTATGACATAAGACACTGAAAATCATGCCAAAAAACATGAAGACAGACATAATAGGCTACATATCGCAAGAACTACTGAAGGATCAAGATTAAAATCCTGTGTTAATGGATACTTAGTTGAGCGGAGTCTGGAGACAGGAGATTAACTGCTGCAGTTCATCTGTTAATTCTTGTAGCTGTCTAATTGAAAAATGGAGTTAGTCCTTTTCCAGCCTTGCTATGTACTCATCATAGAATCTCCCAGCTCGTTCAAGATCTCCGAGCTCAGTGTAACAGTCAGCTATTGCTCCATAGGCCTCTGTGTTACCAGACTCCTCTCCTTCACGCTTGGATATTGCAAGAACCGTTGAATGATATTTAATAGCATCACGGTATTTACCCTGCCTTTGCAGCGAGGCTCCTAGATAAAGCACTTTCAAATATAAGGACAATGAGTTGAACAACTTGATAAAATAAATGTTAACTGGTGGATGAATAAAATAAACCTAAGCCTCTTGCTGCTTTCTTCTCCTCTATTGGGTCCTCCAAAGTCTGAGCAAGCTCAAGAGCTGCCTTGAACTCCAAAAATGCCTTCTCTGGATCTTGATTCCTCAAAAAGTTCTTTCCAGCCTTTAACTTTGATATCAAATCTTCCTTCCTAGGATCAACAATTACTTCATTTTCTTGTATTCTACTGCCTACTGGAGCATAACTCAAAGTGGGGGCATAAGACTCAATCTTAGCTTGTCTTCTTAGAGCTGCATTTATCTGACGCAGTTGCTCATTTAGCCTCTGCAACTCTCCTCTTCTCTGCCTTGCAAGCAGTCCTGTGATACCAGTTTGGATCTTTAGCAAAAATAAAAATTAAATCCCACACGGCTTAACAAATAGACCTCTAACATTCCATACATGTATTCCATACGAGAAAGGCCAGTCAAAACCTTTGCATCTTGAAACTCACATTTGGTAATTTCCCAACTATACATTGATATAAAGAAATTAATGGAGAGAGAGTTCTGTTAACTTTGATAATTTTCTTCTTTAGAAGGAGAAGTGGTCTATATACAAGAAGGCATATATCTCAACCTAAAACTTTAAGGTCATTCAACTGTAAATAATTTAACTTTCTTATTCGATAAACATTTTTTTTCATATATTTGGCTCCTATAACTTGCTCTGTTATGATATTAAATCTCATAATTTTCTTATTTAGAAAGAGAAGTGTTTTATATACAAGGAGGTTCACATTTTAACCTAAAACCTTAAAGCCATTAGGTTTTGGATATTTTCTTCTATAAACTGATCTTATCTTTTATCCCTTTTGGATGTTGGAGTTATTAAGCCTTTTTAACATATTTCTTAAACTTAGGCAGAAAGCAAGAGCTCAATGTGTATAGTATCAATACCTCCAACAGTGGCCCCAATGAGAGCGACAAATAGCAGTAAAGGCATGTTGAAGAAAGAGTTGTCTGCCTCGCATGTTTCTGCCAAAGCTTGCAATGGCATTGTCCATATCAAGGCATTGCTAACTAGAAATGCCGTTGCAGATACATTTTGATGTACTTTTCCCTGCAAAGGCTATAATCACTCAACCAGATTGGAACTTGTGAGATTGATGAATTATGAACCCTTATTCTGTCTAATTCAATCGACTGAATCTGTTATATTAACCATGGTAATGATGAAAAAAGGGTATAATAAGTGCATATCTAATCCTGAACTCTTATTCTGTTAATCATGGTAATGACGAAAAAGAAAGGATATCATGGAACACCTATGTAATCCTGAAATCTTATTCTGTTTAATTCAATCAGCTGAATCTGTTACATTAACTATAGTGATGAAACGGGGAACTCACATTAACTCATAGACCAAGTTAATAATAGCTTGAAGGCAATCATTACGTTGACATCAAAACCCAAACAGTAATTAACAGCTTTCAATCTCATGACAAATTGGTTGCTGAACTATCAAACAGAAGGTTTACTAGATTTAGATGCAATAATTTGATTGAAAACATTCACAAAAGAGGCATCGACCTCCATGATTCTCCATACTAAAAAATGACAAGCATTTTGCTCAATGAGAGCATGCTAAATTGCAATTAAGAATTACCATATCCAAATCGTGCAGAAAAATAAAAACACGAGTACATGTAAAACTGGAGAACTCACCATCATACCTGATGAGTTGACAACTGTTCGAAAAGAGGTGGTACTTTAATAATATCCGAGTACTTTCTGGACATAGATTTTAGATGTACACTTCTGTCAATTAACTTAAGATAACGTCCATAGCTTGGTGAAAACTTTTTCAGCTTAAACAAAGCGAAATCTGAAAAGAAACAAAATTTCATTTCAGAGTCCATTTTCATAACAGAAAATTTTCATTCAGAAATCATGCAAAGAGATGAATCAATTGTTCATTTAACGTTACCCACCACATCCATTAGTTACCAACAAACATTTAGCCCACGCACACAATCAAACTTGTGGTAGTGAATTTCAGACGATAAGAACTAGCATAAAGCTTGAAGTTTTCTGAGTTATGGAGATCGTTAATTTTTTAAGTGTAATTCGTTCGAACTCCACTTGCAGACCAGCCGACACTGAAATCTAGTCCATCGTTTCGTGTAAATGTAGCAAAAGAAATCACCGTTGCACAATCTCACAAACCACATTGTATATTTGATCTCCATGACCATACAGATGAACGTTTTCAAACAAAGAACTAGGAACACTAGAAACTCAGTTTTCATTCAAATCCAGTTCCTCATTCCCTTGTATCTTTGAGAAACCAAAACAAAGAAGCATACCCCAAACCAAGCATAGTTCAAAGAAGTCAAGGTTAAAGGAGTCAAATCATCAGAACATATCGAAGCCAAAGAGAGATAACAGAGAAAGTAAAAGACCAACCAGAGAGACCGGGTTTGGCTGAGACGATTGAGGGTGACGGTGGAGAAGAGAGAGAATAGTAGCGGTTGGTTAAGGAAGAGCAGAAGACTAGCTCTGCCATATGTTTTTACAGCCAGAGGATAGAGCCGAAGTTGCCTGTTATTGTACTATTTGTCTTATGGATTAGTCTTTAAATTGCCTGAATGGCAATGCCACTTACGGGGAAATGCTTGGACGTTTATACGGAGGATCAAAATTCAAAAGCAAATGACGTATTAAAAGGGTATGGGCTCACTCTGGCGTTGTCAAACAAGACGGTTACCACATAAAATTGGGACTATACGAGGCCGGTTAGGAATTGCATCAGTATCAAATCATTGCGGTTATAATAGTAAGAGTCTGATAGATAATAAGGTGATAGGAGTCTATAATCGATAGGAGTCTTTCGTGAGATATGATCATGCTTAAATAAAAGTAACCTCTTGAATGATAAATTATATTAAAATAATTTAAAAACAGAAGGAACCTATCGAATGATAAGTTTTATTAAAATAATTTAAAAATAGATGATGCTTGTTAAAATTGAAAAGATACTTTTGTAAGTTAAAAACAGAAAAAGTTTTTTTATTAAAATGAAGGAGCCTTTTGTTAAAAAGAATACACACACATTATAATAAAAAAAGAAGGATTCAGTTGTTTTATAGCTAACAATCAAGCCTATATCTGGTCTCCAAGTATCCAAAGTGAATATTTTACTATAAAAATCCGAGTGTTAAATTTGACGAATTTTTTCAAGCTTACAAGTACATATTTTTTTTAAGATTCTTCAACTTTTCATACTCGAAATGTATAACAAGCTTTTAAAAGCCCATAGAAAAAAGTATAAAATCAAAAGTAAGTTTTAAATAACAATTTACCTCTTGATCGAATGATTTTACTTTCTAAGGCATAATAAGAATAATATTATTATCAAGAATATAGACGCTGCTTAAATGTTTCGAAAGTCTGAGTATATTCATTACTTCACAAGTGCTGTTGTTCTCCTTTAAATAGTTAATTTCTTCAACTAACCTTATTTCCTCTCAATTCTAAGTTGATTTTAGATTTTCAATATCATTATTGCTAGAACAAAAATTTCTGGAGTTAATTGTTTAAAAAAGTAAAATCCTTTCAAATGTTAATAAGAAAAGTTTACGAAGAAGGTTATTATAAGAAAGGAAGTAATTGTCCCATGATTTTGTTTCCTTAAAAAATACCGTTATCTGAGTAAAGAAATAAATCTAATTTAAAATTTAAAATATTATATAGTTATTAAATATGAACCTTGATGTAACAATATGGAACATTTAACTTGACTTAGGCCTGTGTTGAAGGATGTTGGATTGTTTCACACAAATAAGCTGGCTCGCAACTCCCCCGATGGACTCTACCAAATTAGGACATTTCTAGAGGAACCAACAAAAGAAGCCTCGGGTTGGGTTGAAGAATAGAAAGAAGGAGCTAGCATACGTGATGAAATGGAGCATATTGCTAAAGAGACACATACGAGATTTAAGTAGATTTGATTGTTTGAGATTTAAGCACGTAAAGATGCAATGTGTTTTGGAGTGTTTGAATATGTACCATCTAGAGAAACTATAGTTTCCCCATTCAAGGTTTTAATACAATGTCTTAATTTACAAAAAAAAAAAAGCTAGTTGGCTCACTTGTAGACTAAGCTGTTTGAAGTTTGTTTAGCTAAGTTGATTAAAGTTAGTTGAATTGGGTTTTGGGTATCTCTTTAGGTACCTTCATCCCTTTGACGATGAAACATAAGAATGAGACCTACTTTTCTTTTCATGGAATTTGAGCTGAGCTAGGACAAAAAAGGCGGCGTTCTAGAGGATGGTTAGTTAGAGTTAAAAGACTGACTATAGTGAATATAAGCAAGGTCTTCTCTTTTCTATAATTAAAAAGCTGACTTTAAACCGTATCATCAAAAGCTATCAAAATTAGGGACTACAACAATTGAGTTTAACAAATTAGCAATTTGGTTCACAGTCACTAACTTTCCATCAGGATGCGAAAGTCAACAAACATGGCGATTGGTGAAAATGATTTATGTGGAAAATAAAAAATCACTAATCTCTTACTTCGTCAAATGTGTTGTCCAATAATTTATATCATTGTTTTTGTTAGTAGAGTTGAAAGAAATTAAATTAAATTCAAAGTTCATATATAGAACTAACCAAGTTCCATCATTAAGGTAGTGGGACTTGACAACTTTTGGTCCAAGTAAATATCGTTTTACAACTCAAAAGAGAAAAGAAGAAAGTAGAAAATATATGATTCATTTGTCTTTTTCCTACTGTGACTTTCCAGGAACATTATTGATTTTATTATGTTTCGAGTTTCACTAGGTAACATAACATTTTTTGGAGAGCAATGCAATTGAAGTTTAGGATAAGCATATCGTAATTTTTCAGAGAGAATGATAAAAATATAACTGTTGAAAACATACCACGACTACTAGCTAGACATAATGAAAGTAAAGTGAGTAAAAGTTTAGGACTAATCTCATGTCAAGTACACTAACAAGTTGGCTGAGTTATTTCACTATAAGATTAACTCTTGCATGGCCCTGTATTTTTTTGAATTGTCCATTCAATCAAATATGTGCCATTAGGGGCTATACAGATGTGAGGTGCTGATTGTGGTTTTTCGATATGTGTAAGTTCTAATTAATAACCTCGATAGTTCGTAAGCATATGAGTTGTTTACGTAGTATCTAAGGTGTCAATCTCACGAGGAGGGATAATATGATCCTAAAAACTAAGGCCAAAACAATTTGCAATAATTCAAAATGTATAAAACTAAGGCAATAATTTAATTCAATCATGTAACTCAATTCTAAGAATCAATTACAGAAATATTAACAAAGTAGGAGTTGCAACTCAAGAATCAACCTAAAGAAACTATCAATTGAGAGAAAGATGAATTTTTACCTATCTTTAATGCTAACCTAATCGATTATGAATTATAGAATTCAAACCTAGGGTTGATTACTCTCTTTTGAGTTATAACCATTAACCCTAAATTATAAACCCTAATCAATTTATGAAAATTGTAATTTCTTAATTTATAATCTATCCAAAACTCTAATTAGGTCTGAAGTTGTCCAATAAACTATCGGGAACCTATGCAAGATCTTTCTTCACACAATTACCAATTTGATTAATTTCTCATTCTTATTAATTCACTTAACTTTCGTTAGCTCAATTTAATTATTTTTTATTCGATTTACCCTCTCATTCTATTACTGAATTATGCAATTATCAAAATCAATCACAGTAATTCCAATAAACATAAAACAACTAGATTTTATTAAATCAAAGATAAAAAAAAACTCGAAGGTGAGTATATAATATCTCAACATTCACGATCCTGCCATCAAACTGATATTTCCAATTCTATACAATAATAAAATAGAAAATAACAAGAAATATGATTCTAAAAAGAGATTGGAGGCAATAACGTTAGAAACTTTTGATATGGGAAGTGTGTCGATGTCGACTTCCTCCACTTCTCTCTTCCTTCTTCTCTTTCTCAATCCTTCAACAATTCTTTATAGGGTTTCTCTCTAAAAGTGGATGAGGCAAAAGATCCTTCTTTTTCTTTATCTTATTCTTTAAATATCTTTTGTGTTTTGAGCAGTGCTAGGATTTTTCGGGGGTCCAAAAGGTATGACAATCTCTCAAAACTTGAAGTTTTTGGTGTCTGTACGTCTGTCTGACACAGGACATGATCGTGGGCCACATCTTGGGCTTCTATCATGATCGTGACATATGGGCCACGATTATGGACTAACTCATTGTTTCGGCCCTGGTGTCTCCGAAACTTCTCCGTTTTTTAATGTTGACCCTAAAATACTAGCAAACACATCAAGGTACCTAAAAAATATAATATTTAAGTACAAAAGCTTTTACTAACTCATAAAACATTCAAAACACAAATAATTACCAAACTAACACAATTATAACCTAAAAATATACTAAACAATTGAATTAATGTCTAAACACATATCAAACTTTGCCCTAAAATACGATGCAATTTATATTTATCAACATCTCCACACTTAAACGTTTGCTTGTCCTCAAGCAAACAAAACAACAAACGACATAAAAACACAAAACACACAATGTCGTAATGAGATAATGACTTCAACTTCACGAAACAAATTTAACTCTAAATACAATTATTCAAGTTGTTTTAACTTATTAACAAGCGAAATCTGCATTTAAGCACCTTAGACTAAATATTCAAACTAATCAAAATTTTAATGTTGAGTCTATTAAGCCCTATCACTTGTACACACACGTTGATAATTATTCAGTCAAAACAAACGTGTAGCTATTCCTTAGTAGGTTTTCATGAAAAATCAAGCTATAAACCAGTTTGGTAGGTTTTTATTTGTAAACATTCTTTTTGTTGATTTTTTGTTTTAAGGACATGAACTTAGTCTTTTAATACGAAGGCAAACATTTGTGATAAATGTCGATCTAGTTACTCAACTAAGTCATGTTGTTATTAAGCTGCTTGGTTAGAATGTTATTATAGCCTTTTTTACGCGAAGGCATACATTTGTGATGCGTGTTGATCTAGTTACCCAATTACATCATATTCTCAACTACCTATTAGCTCTATTCATAACTTGATGGCTAACGGAATAATTATTTTAGTTAAAATTTATACAACTTTTATTTTTTTACACAAAATTTTGTCTACCTTGTTGCTTTAACCAATCATTATCATAAAAATATACTAATAATGTCACTTATTTGATTGACCTAAAATTATAAATGAGTCTGGCAAATTCCTAGGATGAATGTACTAATTTCGTATCTTAATTAACTAGCATATGTAGCCCTAAGTAACTTAGGTCACTAATTTCACAAGCTAATAAATCTTTGTAACCTAAAAGGCTATGTTTAAGGTTAAATCTCTCCCGTTAAGTCCTAGCCATTGACGCATTCACACAATTCACATCATACAACCTAAACAAACTATCATACAATATATAAACTTCAGACTTAAGGTAAAAACACACCTCTCCCTACACTTGAATAACACATTGTCTTCAATGTGAGAAGGATACATACAAACACAAAAGGGGGGTTGAAACAATATACAAAAGACAAAAGAACAAAATACTAAAAAAAATGAAAAGAAAAGGGTTATAACATGAAACCATCATAGTGACTGAGGTGATGATGTGTTAGAGGCAGAGACCAAATGCGCTTGATGTCGAGCTGGCTTCCCTATCTTATAATTGATTAAGAGAGAGTAAGAGAACTAGTAGGGCAATGTATTCCAAATAATTGTTATTTATTTATGGAAATGAAATAACTTTAATTGCATAACAATTTAAATCTACCCTAAACATGCTAATTTATAGTCATTAGCTTGACCTTACATCCTTAGAAACTCAGTCAGGATCAATTATGAGCGGCTTGCTTCTATCCTTTTTGTTTAACATCGATTTAAGTAAGCTACAAATTGAAAAATAATCAAAAGGACAATATTGGTAACATTATAAAAACCAATTAAGCTCAATAATTTCCTTTTAGCGAGTGAGCAGCAACAAAAGAGGGAATAACAAAACTCCCTAAATCTTCTATTGACTCCAATAGTTTGTCCTGTAAGAAGGTGAGTTGCTCTCTTCTTCCTTAATCACCTTTGTCTCCTCTTCTTCTTTTGCTTCACGAGTGGAGACTTTTATAGTTTCTTCAAACTTGATATCTATTGTCTTCTGTTCTTTGTCCTTTTATTCTTTAGAAGATTCGAACACGTCGATTATCCTGAATGAGCTACTATCCTTCTGATTCTTTAATACATCAATCATGTTGAATGTCACTTGGTCATCATTAATCGGAAGGATAAGGTTCTTTTCATGAACATCTACCCAAGATTTTTTTATGTTTACATATGGTATATCAAGAATTAATGAATAAAATGGAGGGTTGGCGTTCTTTTCTTCAACCTCTTTCTTCATCTCTTGGTCTTCAATAAGATAGGGTTCAGTTTGGTTTTCCGTTGGTCTTTTTGGCTCTCCCCCATTCTTAGGCACGATAGCCTCATATTACTCTCTTTGATGTATTTCCATATTATTTAGAGAGTTTTCCACACTTCTCTTATAAAGTTCACAGGAAAGTTATCTTATCTCTAGGTTGTGAATAGAAATGATATGATTTTTCGTTACTTGATCAAATTGCTCTTTCAGTCTCTTCTGGTTCTCTTCCATGTCTATTAGCTTATCCATGATTTTTTTCCAATTTGGAATCCCATGAGCTAGACTCATCTTGTTGAAATTCAAATAGGTTTTGATGTCCCAAGTGAGTCCTTACATTGTTGGACCAATAGAAATTTGGGTGGTTCTGCCACCCTAGAGTGTACATGTTCCAATAAGGGTCATTACTTTCCCAACCATACTGTACCTCATTGTAATTCGAAAAAGTTCGTTGCTCCCTATAATATCTATCTTCCATCATTATTTTTCTCCATTTCTTCTTGGCATCTAGCTCTTCAGATGTCTCATTTCTCATTCTAAGATGTCTTCTTCTGCCTCTATTTTATGCCTCAAACTTCTTTCTTTATTTTTTTTAAAAACAAAAGATAGTGAAAAAGCCTTAGACTAAAGAACTAAACTAATAGCCTCTCCGACAATGGCTCCAAAAACATGATTGTGGTTTTTCAATATATATAAGTTTTAATTAATAACCTCGATAGTCTGCAAGCGTACAGGTCATTTGTGTAGTACCTAAGGTGTCGATCCCACAAGGAGGGATAATCTAATCCTAAAATCTAAGGCCAAAACAATCTGCAGTAATTCAAAATATACAAAACTAAGATAAGATTTAATTCAATCACGTAACTCAATTCCAAGAATCAATTATGGAAATATTAACAAAGTAGCAGTTGCAACACAGACTCAAGAATCAACCTAAAGGAACTATCACTTGAGAGAAAGGGGAATTTTTATTTATCTTTAATGCTAACCTAATCGATTATGAATCATCGAATTATTGGTTCTAAACAATCCTAGGGTTGATTATTCTCTCTCAAGTTATAACCATTAACCATAAATCATAAGCCTTAATTAGATTATGGAAAATTGCAATTTCTCAATTAACAATCTATCAAAAACCCTAATTAGATCTGAAGTTGTCCAATAAACTACCAGGGACCTATGCGATATCTCTCTTCATACAATTATCGATTTGATTAATTTCTCGTTCTTATTAAATCACATAACTCTCGTTATCCCACTTTAATTATTTTTTATTCGATCCACCCTATGAGTCTATTAATGAATTATGCAATCATAATAATTCCAATAAACATAAAACAATCAGATTTTATTAAATCAAAGATAAAAAACATGAAGGAGATTATAGAACATCTCAACATTCACAATCCCATCATCAAACTGTATTTCCAATTCTATACATTAATAAAAATAAAAATAACAGGAAATACGATTCCATACGAAGATAGGAGGCAATAACATCAAAAATTTCTGATCCTGAAAGTACGTCGATGTCGACTTCTTCTCCACTTCTCTCTTCCTGCTTCTCTTTCTCAATCCTTTAACAATTCTCTCTGGGGTTTTTATCCGAAAGTGACTGATGCAAAAGCTCCTTCATCTTCTTTATCTTATTCTTTAAAACCTTTTATGTTCTGAGCAACCCTACGAGTCTTTTGGGGTCCAAAAGGTCTGAAAAATCTCTCGAAACTTGAAGTTTTTGAGTGTCTATGCATCTGTCCTACGATGGCCATGATCGTGGGCTTGTCACAACTATTGCATATGGACCACATCCTAGGCTTGTGCCACAATCGTGGGCTGCTGTTTCGGCCCTTGATGTCTTTAAAACTTCTTCGTTTTTCGATGTTGATCCTAAAACACTAGCAAACACATCAAGGTATCTCAAAAACATAATATGTAAACCCAAAAGCTTGTACTAACCCATAAAATACTTAATAATTAACAACCTGACACAATTCTAACCTAAACACATACTAAATGATCAAATTAATAGCTAAACCCATATCAAACTATGGTATAAAATACGATGCAATTTACACTTATTAGGTGCTCAACATCTCTGCTAAGTTGCTCTATATAACAATAGGCTCAAGATTGTCGAACTGTATAGGCTAACATTTCCATTTTTAGAGCATTCATCTTGTCCTATTTTTCTTCTTCTTTTTGAAATGTTTTCTAGTTCTAATCCAAGCTTGTATTTATTAAATATTTACTTCAAACACCTTTCACTTTGCTAGGTCTACAAATAGTGTTTATATTAAGCAACATCTTGCTTGTAACGACTTACCATGCACTATCTTTTGTTTCTTGAAAGGATAAACCTTATGATGATGCTAATTATTCCCCTAATATAGACTTGCATCCTTAAAATAACTTTGTGGTTTTAGTACGAGCTTCTCAATAATATATATTGCCAATCCCTATGGGTAATATAATAAGATGCATAACTAGGAAACGAAAGATATAATTTGATAGTTGCATGAACATTTCACATTTCGATATGTTTGTTTTTGGCACCTCTCCACGGTCCTAAGTGTGGTGACAAATGCCAATGGAAATGTGTCAAATGAGAATGCTTTGATGGTCAAACTTTTAGAGCATAACAATTCATGTCTTAAGCTCTCTTTCATTGCTTGCTTTGTTTATTGGTTTATTATCATTACTTTAGTTATCTGGATCATTATTAAAAGCCTCTTTATATATTTTTATGGAAGGTTGAAAATTATTTCTTTAGGCAGAAATATTTTTAGTGCTCTTATACCAATATTTTTTTAAAGGGTTTTGTTAACATAAGACAACTTCTATATTTTGTAGCAAATCACTGGTTTGTTCTTTAAGCAAAAGCTTAGTAAATTGTACTATGCCAAGGATTTGGACCACCTTGGAAGTTTTAAAGTTAAAATCATCTGATGACCTTTTCAAAATTATGTTTGGCATGCTTACTTGAATAAAATATGTCTAGTTGGAGATTTATCTTTAAGAACCTCTGCTCATCAATTATAAAGATGTAATATACTACAAAAACAATATATGTAAGAGACATGGTAATAAAATGAAGAGTGCAACCTTGGAACGGGTATAAAATTGGTGCCTTAGTGTAGAGAACATCAAGCATGAAACTAAGTTATATCTCTACCACTTTGACTGCCTTTCTAAAAGACATATCTTTAAGTATGAATTAATTGTGTTCTTGATCCCATAAACTAAGGATGAGATCAACAAATAGATGCCTAAAGGTCTTAAATAACTCAAAAGCCATAAACATTTCAGTGGTATCAGGAATAGAGTTGTCTCTTACATCAGAAACATGTATCGAAATTTGTACATCAATTACCTCTTCTATTTCACATATAAACGATCAAACTGTCTTAAAGCATATTTTGGTACGAGTTTAGCATAGTTAAGACTTGGTTTTGAACTAGTTAGCATAGAGTCTTAAAATTGCTCATTGCTTATAAACCTTAGGGCTCATGTTCTTTCTCTATATTTTGTAAGTCCACCTAGCACATTAGTATGGTAAGAATAGAAAGATGATTTCCATGCAAAGCCAAAAAGAAATGTAAAGGGCTACCCCTATTTGAACTATATGTCCTCTAAAGTGCCTTAAATATAGCTTATTATCTTCCATATAATAGGATGTACTGATATCAAGGCATGGCAAATGCAAAAAAAGAATTAGTGCTCAAATTGTAGCAAGCTCACTATCAGCTTTCAAATTTATGATTTATCCCTAGAATTGTTTATTTCTTCTATGAGGTTATTGGAAAGTACACCAAATTCTGTAGTTATTACGTGGTTATACATTAGATATACACCCTATAGGACAATTCTATGCCAAGTTTTACTTTTGAATTTCCTACGATTCCTGAGAAGAATGAGTATAATCTATAAAACAAGGCCAAGTAAGACCAAAACATGTAGCTCCAATCTTTTCGCATTTTCGTTATCAATGAATGAAACAATTCCACGATCCTCCTATTCTTTATAAAACTTAAGCTAAAAACAACTAAGAATCACACTCATACTTTAGGAACAAAATAAGAATTTAAGAAAATAATAAAAGTGACAAAGGTTAATCAAGTTCAAGATTAAGATAATATCATAATTTATTTAAACTTTGATAAGGATCATGATTGATGATTAGAAAACACTAGCTAAGCATTTCTATTTACTTAATGGTAGCTATTTTGTTTACATTTTTTGTATCACTACCAAGGCATCCATGTCCAAGCCAAGGTTTGACCTGTGTGGTTAGAGACATTGTTAAAAGAAAACGAGAAAATCATCTTCTTGTGAATTCCCTATCCTTTTTTGCTATCACTTGTTTAGAAGGTGAAAAAAGTATCTTGAATTAAAAAGTTATACTGATAGCTTGAGTAACTATTTATTTCTTACTTCTTTTTACAAGCTCTATTAGCATTAATGTGTAGAAGACTTTGGAAATGAAACATAAATCTTAGGATGTTGAACTTGAATTTTGATAAGTTTCCTTTTAGGGCTAGGTTTACTAACACAACTAGAAGTGTTTATCATCAATTATACCAAAATTTTCACTTTTTTTCAATTTTTTTGGTAGTGGAGTAGGATGTCATAGATCTTACAAACTAAGCACTTAAGATTAAGGAGTGAATTAAGAAAAAGCTAAATCTGTTATCAAGTTCCACCTAAATTCTTTACTTAAAATAAAATAATTAAGGAACCATTTAGTTTCATTTATGTTTTTCTATTATGGTTTCTAGTTTTCGCTTTTATTTTTAGTTTCTGTTTTTAAATAAAAATAAAAACATGTTTGATTGTTAATTTAAAAGTAGTTATTTTTTATTATTGATAATAATTATATACTAAATAAACTTAAAGGTTAATTATTTAATTAATTGAATAAATTTATTTTAAATATCTTAGATAATATTTATTACTAAAATTATCAATAAAAATTTAATTTTATTAAAATAAATAATTTATTAATTAAATTAAGTGAAAATAGAAATAAAAAAATCACTCTTATATTTTTCGTAAGTTATGAACCAAAAAATTAAAATAAAAAATTAAATAAACAAATTTTTTACTAAATTTAGAAAAATAAAATTATTAATAAAAACAAACATGTCCAAAAGTTATGTAGCAAAAAAATTATTGTTTTTGGATGCATAAGAATGAGCCCTTTAATCATGTCTTAGTGAACATACCAATTATATTACATTGGTTACATTATGCTTATTTGGCTATTAGGTACTTGGACTATTAATGAATTGCATGGAAGTCAAAATTGTCAAACAATAGTCATAAGTATTCAAATTGTAGGTTGCAAAACCTACATGTATTTACATTTTGAAACTTGAGATATCATTATAACCTCATCCCTTATTAAGAAATAAATCTTACTATTGTATAGGACTTAAAACGGTGGAGCAATAATTATTTTACATATTTAATTAATAGTAATATCACTTCAGAAAGAACATCCTAAGCATGGTTGATTTACCAAAAGAAGATGAAAATATTTGTCGTCATCATTACTGAGCCTACTTTATGTATGCATCCTATTACTATAAAAGGAAATAGTGCTACTACTTTGATGAAAAAAATTAACGTCCACTAGTGTTGGGACCCGATCCTGAGACCGGACCCCAACCGAAAAACGGAAAGAAAGCAAATTTGAAAGAAAGGAACACAAGGCGGACAAACAAAACGGAAATCACAAAGCAGAAGCAAAATCATAAGCGAAAGCGAAGAATGGCATTTACAACACGAAAGCAAATCCAATATTAATGCGAAAGAATTGGGAGCAAATCAAAACGAAACAAACATCGGATCAAATCGAATTGAAACCAATTTCCAACATCCGTGAACAAATATCGAAGAAAACGTTTGCGTTGGAAACCTTAAGACTATCGGTCTAAACTAATCCAAATCTG
>JANZLF010000001.1:12122065-12134285 GCA_026546835.1 Erythroxylum foetidum | reverse complement strand
ATACCAATATGGATTATTTTGTAATTTTTAAAAATTTTAGGGACTATTTCATAAAATTTAAAAATTTTTCGAAACGGTACCCGGTACCAACCGGTACCAGTACAGTTCCGTTCCAGAGCTCAATTCGGTACCGAACCCAGTACGATATTCATAACATTGGTACTTGGGCATGCACTCCAAAGCTTCCACCCATGACAAGTTGATCTGAAGCTTCTTCAATTTCTCCAAAAACTTAGAAAACTGAGTGTCCACCTAATGTTATCTGACCCTTTGTGGATATGGAAGTTTGGGCTTATATGGTGGTGGTGGCACATAAGGCCTCTCTTCTTCTTTCTCTTCTCAAATCTCCTTACCTTTTCCTTTTTCTTGGCAATCCTTTGTCACACTTGGTTCCTCCATCTACTTGCCACTTTGAAGTGTGATAGCCTTCAATTGTTCCCTTAGGTTGGCCTCGGTATTGCTTGGTAAGCTACCTACACTTCTAGAAGACATGGCATGAGTAAGTTGACCTACCTGTACCTCCAAGTTGTGGATGGATAAGGCATGGTTCTTCACTATATGATCAAACTTTGCCTCCATCCTCTTTTGACTTTCCTCCTGGCTCAAAAACATCCTCTTTTAGTTCTCTTCTTGATTTTCTAGTTTGAACCCCCAAAACATCCATCAACTTGTCCATTTTGTTTTCCAAAAATCCAAGTATGTCTTGTTGAAATCCTATAGGTCCTTGTTGTCTTGCTTAGCCACTTGTATTGTTAGTATTCTAAGAAAAATTTAGGTGGTTTTTTCACCCTGGATTATAAGCTTTTGAGTACGAATTGTTACCTCATTATGGTTGGCCCAAGCAACTTACCTGTTTAGTGCTACTATCTCCCAATAAGAAACATTCTGTTGTGCAATGGTTGTCTTGCCCACATAACTCACACTGTGATTATATAGCTTTGGTTATAGACGAAGATGCTCCTTATATGTTGTTCAATTGCTTAGTGAGGGCTATGATTTATGCCTGCAAAGCGGTAACAGAGTTAATTGAGATCATACCTTTTTGCTTCTTTTGCCCTTGCCTACTCCTCTCACTTGACCACATGCAATTGTTGCTCGCTAACTCTTCTAAAAGATCATGAGCTACATCGATAGTTTTCCTCATCAAAGATCCTCCTGCAGCTACATCTATGGTCCTTCTTGTGCTCTGATTTGCACCGTTGTAGAATGTTTTCATGAGGAACTCCCTTGGAAGGTTGTGGTGAGGACAGCTTCTCTGTAGTTCTTTAAACTTCTCCTAAACTTCATATAAAGACTCCCTATTGCTTTGTTGAAAATTTGTGATTTCCTTAACGATCTTTGTCGTCTTGGTCAATGGAAAGTATTTAGCGAGAAATGCCTAGGCTAGTTGTTCCCAAGTATTAATCTACCTTGAGCTGAGTGAATTATACCATGCCTTCACTCGATCGTCAAAGAAAAAGAAAATAGTTACAGCCTTACAGCATCGTCAGACATCCCATTAAATCGAAAAGTGTCACATATCTCTAAAAAATTGATGAGATGGGCATTGGGATCTTCATTGGAAAACCCATAGAACTGCACACTACCCTGAAGAATATTGCTGAGTGCCAGCTTGATCTCGAAATTGTTAGCTTGAATCGTTGGCCTCATAATTCCTTGAGGACTAATCCTGGCCTCGTAAAGTCCATCAGTGTCCTTTCAGCCCCCAATTAGTCCCCTTCTTTCGCCATATTTCTTTGTATAATGTCTTGGTGTTTTGCTCTTCTCAACTATCGTTCATGCCTTATGATATCTAATAACTCTTCGTCGTGAAATTCAGTAGTCCTTCGCGTGTTCCTTGTGTTTATGCACCTACAAAGACACAAGGAAAAGTATAAAAAAAACTCTTAAATCAAAGTAACCCAAAATAAACAAGATGTTAAACACACAATCCTTATCAACGATGCCAAAAATTTTTGAATGCAAAACACACTACTAGTCTTACGCTTGAAACTACAAGTATAAAGATCGTACTTATAGTTGGAAGCGGATATTAATCCCATGAGGATTGTGCTTAGGCACCACTTAATTTAGGTTGTTCTTTATTTAAGAAATCATTTCACTCAAATTTAAAAAATAAAATAAAGACAAGCTAAAAGTAACAAGAAATAACGCAACCCAAACCAAAATCGTAAACTAAGAGTTAGAGAAAAATCAATATTAAACATTAGAACTTGTGATTATCCCTATTTGCTCCTCTCTAATTAATTGACTCAATTTATGCTTGACCTAAGATTTCCTAAAATTCTAGCTACCCTCTCTTAAGGTGTAACTAAACATCACTAGTTAAATAAATTAGAATTAACTTTGGGATCACCCAATGTCTAAAGCCTTTCCTAAGCATTTAACTATATATGAAGCTATCTTATAGGCAGTGTATTGATCTATTGAAATATCTTACTAATAAATCAATAACTTATTATTTATAAGTCTATTAATCATCAACTCTCATTGTATATAGATTACCAAGCCCACTATCTCGATTTATTGCAAGATTTAAGCACAATAAATAACACAAACATATATATCATTAAATTGATAACCAAAGGTTCACAAATAGTTCAAACAACAAACCCTAAAAATTGTTTTAGCCAATCATAATATCCATGACATCCCTAACAATCAAAAAATCCATAATAAACACACTAGAAGAGAAAGAAATTAAAATAAAACTGAATGGGGAGGCTCAAAATCTGGACGACGGGGTGCTCTTTGCCCAATTGAGAATGAAACCTTGAATGCCCATCTATCGTTAGGCTCTCAATCTGTCTTTTGGCTCTAGGAAGCAAGTTGCACCACCCTCTGCAGGCTCTCGAGATTCTCTTTATTATAAAGTCACAAAAACCTAAAAAAAAATACAAGAAACTCGCATGTCCCTTCGAGTTCCAATTCCCACGATTATGGAAATTATACTTATCCTTCCCATGATTGTGGGTTATCTTGATAGAAACTTTCTCAATAAGTTTCCCAAGATGGTGGAAAACATGCCTTTTTCCACGGTTATGGGTTCTTGTTTTTTCAACAGCTCCACTTCTCTTCTCTTTTCTTAGTCTTTAGCTCAATCATAAAGGTGTCTTCTTTCCATTCCTACACCGAAATTCTAAATTCCTACCCTAAACCAATATCAAACACAAAAGAACAACCATGAAGATCAAACTAAATAAAAAACACATAAAACAAATCCTAAAACATAATAATACTAACCCATCATGCAGGAAACACACACTAAATAGTTAGAAAATATATACTAATGCACAACTATCAGTCAACTTTCTGAATCAACTCCTTTATAGTCAAGTATTTGACCTCTAAATGCTTAGAACCTGTGATATTCTTATTGTTGTTACTAAACAACACTGCAATAAGCTTATCATATTACAACCAAATGGGTCTAGCTACCAAATCTACCATAGATAACTTAGAAATCAAGTTTCTGGGGTCAAACCATCTATGTACCAGCTCTATAACATGCAACAAACTCTGTACGCATAGTCGAGGAAGCTACCAATGTCTGCTTGACACTCTTCCACGATATTACACCATTTTTCTGCTTGAAACCCTTGCACGATGTTGCACCATCATCCAGATACATAGCAAAATTGGAGTTTTTATACCCTCTGAGGTTTAAATCGTTGACTTTTCTGTATGTGAATGTATAATCCTTGGTACCCTTTAGATATCTCAACATTTGCTTAACTGCATTCTAATGGTCTATATCTAGGTTACCCAAATATCGTCTCAATAGTCTAATAACAAATGCAATGTTCAATCTAGTGCACACCTGGGCATACATCAGGCTACCAACCGTACTAGAATATAGAACATTCCTCATAGTCTTTCTCTCAACCTCATTCTTTGGACACTGTGCCAAAGATAATCTCTCGCTATAAGAGATAAGTGATACAATATTTCTACTGTCAGCTATATTAAATCTTTGTAATACTCGCTCAATGTATGCTCTTTATGAGAGGTTCAATGAGTGTTGAGATCTATCCTAGTGAATCTATATACTAAGGACAAAAGATGTTTCACATAAATCCTTCATGTTCAAATGTTTGACTAAAAGTTGCTTCGCCTCATACAACATGGTCAATTCATTTAATGTAAGCAAGATATCATTCACGTACAATAATAGGAAAATAATTTTGTTCCCCCTGACCTTATAGTATAAGCATCTTTCATCTTTGTTTTTCACAAAGTATAATGAGATCAAAAATTCATCAAAATTTAGGTACCATTGTCTGGAAGCTTATTTCAGACTGTATATTGATTTAGTCAACTTACAAACATTTTTAGTTGCACGTTGATCCTGAAATCCTTCAAGTTTCTCCATATAAACATCCTTATAAAGGTCACCATTCAAGAAAATAGTTTTAACATCCATCTGATGTAGTTTAATGTCATAATGGGCTAATATTGCCATAATCACTCTAAACGCATCCTTCAAGGAGAGAAGGTGACATTAAAGTCAACTCCTTCTCTCTGATTGAATCCTTTTGCAACTAATTATGCCTTAAACTGATCAACTTGACCTTATGTGTCCTTTTTTATCTTAAATTGTCATTTGTAACTGATAAGCCTGTAATGTTAAGGCAAATTATTATTCCTCATAAATTGCATCTCATCCTTTATTCCTTCCTATAACAACTCTACATGGAGTATAGAAATGGTTTCTGTAAAAGTAACTAGATCCACAACATACCCTACATCATAGTCTTGTTTACCCAAATAAACTATGTAATCTAATGAGATAGCAAGTTGCCTCTCTCTGGTGGATCTGTGTAACTGTACAGATTCTTGTACCCTAAAAACCTCTGCCTGAACAGATATAGGTTCCTATTTTGACACAGACATGGTACTCGGACCTTCATCCACTAGACCTGATTATATGAGGGGTGGATACGAAATAATTGTAGTATCTATCCTGCTATCTACTAGAGGGTGTGAGGATTCACCCTCATCATGGACATAGTATTTTAGAAACTTAGCCATCTGTGATTCCACTATTCTGGCTCCTCCTTCTCTACAGTAAAATTTGGAGCCCTTAGAGTGGATGGGATATCCCACTAAATAGTAATGAGTTGAACGAGGTTACAATTTGCTCTCATAAGGATTATATAACCATACCTCAGCAAGGAATCCCTATATATAAATGTGTGCAAGACTTGGTTTCCTACCAATCTAGAGTTTAAAAGGCATCTTAGGTACTGACTTACTTAGGACTCTATTCAAGATATATGATGTCGTCTTGATGGCTTCACTCCAAAGATATTCAGGTAGGTAAATTCTGCTTTGCATTGACCTCATCATGACTTTTAGGGTGCAATTGTACCTTTCTACCACACCATTTTGCTTACGACTACCTAGCATAGTGAATTGAGTCACTATTCCAATTGACTCCAAATACCTACCAAATGGACCCTTTTCTTGTCCTATAATCCCATGTCTACCATAATATTCCCCTTCTTGGTCAGATCTAACAATCTTTATTGATTTTTCCAGCTAGTTCCCAAACTTAATCTTAAAGATCTTAAACTTATTAAGAACTTTAGACTTTTCCATAAGTAAGATCACATAGTTGTAGCGGGAATAATCATCTATAAACATTAGAAATTATCTAGCATTGCATAATGTGACTGTATAGGGTCCACCAACATTTGTATATATGAGGTCTAATAAACCAGAAGTACAAGTTGACTCATTTTTCTTTATCTTGGTCAACTTTCCCTCGCAACAATCAATATATGTTTCTAGATCATCAAAGTCTAGAGTTGGGAGAATGTTATCTTTTATCAATCTCTTAACCCTCTCCTTGGAAATGTAGCCAAGGCGTTTATGCCACAATATGTACGATGTTTCCTTTATGAAGGCTCTCTTATGAGTAACAGGTTTGGCATTATAAAAAGAGGCATGCATTTTGTTAAGGGTAAGAAACATTCTATATAATCTGTAGGATAAGAAGATAGTTTAAATATGTCTTGTATTGATAGAAATATTTACAACCAAAGTATCAAATACAAAAAAATAACCCTCTTTATCCAAAATTGATACAGAAATCAAATTTCTTCTAAAATATGGTATATAAAAAGCGTCTCATAAAACCATTACAACCCCATATCAAGGTTTAAACATACATCCCCTACATACAAAACATCTAACTCTTAATTGTTGCCGACCATTATCTTCTCCTCTCCTTTATTCAGCCTTCTCGTGGATCTGAACCCTTGCATTATCGAAGCAACATAATTAGAAGCTTCACTATCTAGCCACCAAGAACTTGATGTGGCTATAGCTAAGTTGGATTCACAAATCATGTAAGCTGAGGAGTTACTTGATAGTTCCTGTTTAACCTTCTAAAGTTTGTACTTCTGACAATCAACTTTCCTATACCCCTTCTTCTTACAGAAGAAGCACCTTATACTCTTCATTTCATACTGGCCCTTGACAATGCTAGATTGTCCAGTCTGAATCTGTAGAGAGGGTTTGTGTTTCTTACCCTTACCCTTAGACTGTTGGGGCTTTGCCTTCCCCTTGCTTTTGATGGATGCATACAAAGTTGTATGAGGAGAAATCTTAAGCTTCTCGTTAGCTGCAGCACACCTGAAAATTAGGGCATTGATGTCCCAGGCCTCATCCTGAGAGATGTATGACGTCATCAACATTTTAAACTCTCTTGGGAGAGTATTAAGTGCTTGATGCACTTTCAGTGTGTCAAGAACAGGTACACCAAGTGCCTTCAGTTTAGTTTGAAGGTAAACCATCTTGATGATATACTCTCTGATGCCTCCTTATCCTGTATACCTTGTGGAGAATAGTTCTTTAATCAAGGTTCTCTACTCCATATGAGAAGATTCCTTGTACCTTTAGGAAATAATGTCCATAAACTCTTTTGCTATGACCATATCTGGCAATCCACTAAGCAGATGATTCGGGATCGACCTCTTGATGGTCAAATAATACATCCTATTTGATCACTCTCAAATCACCATAGTCACCTTATTAGCTTTTGAGCTTATATCAGTAAGTGCAGAAGGCTTCTTTATATGCATCGTCATATTGATGTCGGTCATCTCCAGGGAAAACTCATTCCTTCTTCCACTTCTTAAATTTGAAACCAATTAAGGTCTCAATCGTGACAACATAAATACAATTAGAACTCCACTTCTTAAAAAGTGACTGAAAATAAAAAAAAGACAATATAAAGATCAGCATAAATGCAAGATAATAACAATACTTAAAGTATTAAAGTAGTATCTATATCGAGAATCTGACCAAACATATTAGGAAACACTTTGGGTTAAATATATAATATATACAATTAAAACTCCACATAAAAATGATCATAATACAAACAATTAACTCTCAGGGCACTACTGCCTTTGGGCGAATAGATCATTTAAGCAACAACTTTCCTCCATCTAATGCCTTTATGTACATCTCAAAACCTTATATAAAGCCAACACCTTTAGGTAGAATAACCGAACATAAGACCAGAGGCATCCCCTGACATATGAGTAAAACAACCCAAAATAATGACTTGAAAGATCACTTTGGTGACTGCACCTCATCAGTACCCTAGAAGGTCCACAAACATAAAGGATACATCCTTATGTTATCCTTGCATTCTATATAGGCATACTATATGTGAGAATTAGAAATAAATGCAAAAAAACCAAATACGCAGTCAAATAATCACGTACTAGTACTAAAAACATTGTCTTTAAACTTTATTTGAGACTTTTATCTTAAAATCTCAATAAAAGAGACTATCGTGCTTTCCTGAATACCAAACATACCATAGGAAACGTAAAACCTTAAATGTCTCCCTTATGTGCAATTTGGAGCATGAAAATTCACTCACCATTAGTTTAAAAAATCTTTAAAAGCTTTTTTCGGAATCCAATTACTAACGTAATAAATCCAGAAAAATTGAAAACTCATTTTAAAATTTTCCCCAACCCGAAACCTGACCCAAAAGGACACAGAGCACCCTTATGGGAATTTTAAGAATTTTCCTTTTCTTTCTTTCTAGTGATGACATAAGTAGAGTTATAGTGCTAACATTAGCATAACACTGTGAGCTAATGTCAGCATTACGTCAGCCCAGTGTGTGACAGGGGCATGCATGCGATGCACGCACTAGACGTGTTTGGTGCTTACAATGCACGCACCCCATGGGTGTAGTTACTATTGGTGCGTGTGAGACACGTTCCACCATGCCCCGCTATTGTATGGCACGTGCGTTGAACACACCAACATGTGTCCCCATCCTTGCCATCCATGTGTCGAGACACGTTGCTAACGCATGCCTTGGTCGCGCAAGAGCAGGTAGCATGAGGCGTTTGTAACATGCATCCATAAACCTGCGATGCCATATGGTTGGTCGTTGCATGCGCCAGCCAAACCACCCAAAGGCAGTTATTGTAGCATTATTAGGCACATACTGTGCACGCGCCTGATGGCGCAATCACTTGCCAACCTGTTTTTTATAGCTAGCCTCATGTATATCACTTTTACATAAGCATATATGTAAAAAACTTAAAAGCGAATCAAAAACTAATGAAAACCATAATGAATGAAAACTGAAAACAAAACTTGTTTCCTGCAACCCGATTATTTTTTTTGATACCACATGTAACATGTAGCATAGACCTTATTACGTATCCCGGATCGTTCATAAAAGGGTAAAAAATGAAGGAAATGTTGAATACATGATTTCGGTTCCATCTCAACTTTTAAAGCATTTTCCTGGCCAAAATGAGCTCTAATCTTTCGAGACCTTCACAGGAATCATTCACTAACATATGGCCAACATCTTTCTATAGTTTTCTGAAAACATAAGCACTCTTAATAGGTTAGAGAATCCATATGCTTATGAATAATATGAGCAACTGCAGGAGATCTTAACTTTTATATATAGCTCCTATATCAAGCGTCCTTATCACAGACCTAATATAGGTCTAGTCTACACTAATCAGGTTCAATTTTTCTCTTAAACTTTGAACCATTGATTTAAATCATTTATTGTGCTACTTTATTACCTTTATCTGGATCAAACCACTTACCTTAACCAATAAGTTATTGAAAATCTGAAAAATACAATTAATGGTTATCCAACTTTATGAAAAATGACTAAATTGTCCAATAGTTCGTTCTATCGTTATTTTGCCCTTTATCCACTTTTGAATTAATTGGGTTTCGATCATATATTTTTTAAGGGTTTGATTATTCTCTCTTAAGACCTAATCATTTAACCCCCAATTAATAATCCCTAATTGATTCAAAAATCCATATTTGTAATATCTAGATTATCAAAACCAACCTATCATTTTTAACTAGTTCTTAAGTAATGTATCAAATAATCGAGTTCTCATATAAGATCTCTCTTCGTATGATTATCAATTTAATATTTGCATAACTTATTAGGTCATTAACTCTCATTACCCAACCTAATCAGATTACTTTGCACTCACTATCTTGATTTATTATTAAAGTATAAGCAAACATAAATATCACAATACCCAAAACATTGTATTGAAATCAAAAGTGTTCAAGACATAAAATAAGTCAAGCTCAAATCCTAAAACGAAATTAAAACATAACAAACATGTAGAGCATACTTAAACTTAGTTCATACATCAAGCTTAAAGAAAATAAACAAAGGAAGAAGAAAGAACTTGAGATGTACTAGTCTAGAAGTTGCTAGAACAATTTTTCCATCCAAATGCTCCGTTTTTTATCTTCCTTACTTTATCCCTAATTTGGTAAGATGGTGGTTGATTCTTTTTTAGAGTCTTTTTTTTCTTTTATGTATAAGGGTTAATTTTAGGGCCTATCCAAGTCATTTTGTTCCAAAAATAACCCCAAAATGTTAAAAGATATAAAATAGGTCTCATTTGGAAAGTGTCTGTCATAACCTTACATTTGGGTGTCACGGTCGTGCATCTGGAAATTTCTTCTCTGTCACGATGGTGCACTAATTGTTCATGATTGTGCACTGATTCAGTTAACTTCCATCTTCTTTATTCTTCAATTTCCTTATTTCCATCACTAATAAACAAAGTAAATGTTGGACCCCGAACTTTTCTTGAAATTTTGAAGTGTCAAGTGACATGAAAATGAGGAAATTAGAATGAATAAATAAAAAGAAAATTTTGAATGTGAATAGTTAGATGAGATTAAGATAGGCGAAAAATGCTTTTGTTATTGAGGTTTATGTTATGGTATGGCCTAATATGGCGTTTGAAGTTTAAATGAAATTGTTAGTGAATAAATTGCTTTAATGGAGTTAAAAATTTAAGAAATAAAGAGAAAAGAGTGAGAATATGAAGAATTAAGAAAAGTTTGACTTTTTGGTCATAGAGAGTTGACTTTTTGATTTAGGCCAAATTTGAGAAAATAATCTTCATGAAACTTGTAGCTTATGTTAAGAGCTTTCCGTCGCCATAAAGTTTGATATTTTTCAATATTAGGAGTAAAAGTTATGATCAGTCAAACTTTGTTTTGTAAAAATATCTTTAAGTGTACATTTGTGTGTACTCGACATTGAGGTCACTCGTCGTATGAATTTAGTCTGAATTAGAGTAAGTGGTCTTCATGAAAGTTGTAGCTTGTCTGTTAATCTTTCCGACGCTATAAAGTATGCAATTTTTGGATATGGGAATCGGAAGATATGAAATTTGAAAGTTTGGAGTTTGTTTAGGTGATGTTTAACATGGCAATAACTTTGACTAGGTTTTTGACCCCTTTAGAGATGGAATTGATTTTTGAGTTCTTCATAGAAGTTATAGAGTTTCCTTTGAGTTTTCTTTTGATACCAAATTTGTCAAATTTGGAGTTCGGGATTAAGAGTTATAATTTATGAAATTTTTGGAATTTATATTGTGGAAAAAAAAAGAAGAAAGAAATTTCCGAAACGCAGGCGCTCGCGAGGGCGAGCCCTCGCGAGGGCGAGCGCCTTACCCAGCGAGCGCTCTCGCCAGGGCGAGCTCGCCCTCGCAGTGCGACGCCGTTTTCCTCTTCGTAATTTCTTCTTTGCGGGCGAAAACGATGTCGTTTCTTCCTCCTTCACGCAACATCGTTTCATTGTTCTCCTCTTCAGCACGCGGTCGTTTCTCCGCGTACAACGCCGTTTTCCTTTGCGTGTTATGCGGCGTCGTTTGGCCATTTGTTTCCTCCTCTTTTTCGAATCCGACCTTTGTCCAATATTTTGCTTATATCATTTCCGTCCAACATCCGATTGACTTGGTTTTTGAAGTATTGGATTCTTAAGACAATTATCTACATTATGATGGCATTTTTATCACTTTTGAGATTTAATTGAAAGATATTGATTTAATCAAAGTGAGTTGACAATTTTCTGAATATGATTTGGTATTTTGGTGAATTATAGATCTATAGAGATCCGATTGAATTGATTCTTGTGGAAACATAAAATTGAGACATGGGGCTACAAGTCATATGAAGGAATCGAATTTTAATTTAGCCCATAAGACTTTCAATTTCTGAATTGAAGTCGGGTTTAGTGTTCAATTTTAGACTGATAAGTGCTGTCAGTATTGTGGCCATAATTTTTGTTTTAGTTATCCAAATGAAATGATTATTGATTTGGATTAACCTAGAAAGATAAGGTTAGATTTTGTCTGAAGAAAGTGAATTTTAATTCAGCCTCTAAGATTGTCAATTTTCAGATGGAAGTAAAGTGCTGAAAAATGTGTTAGCATAATGACAGTCTGAGATTTTTGGACTATAACTCTTGGTGTAGTACACCAAATTTAATGATTTTAGTGGCATTATGAAATTAAGACAATTAGGAACATTTCTCTAGAAGGAAGTTCTGGCAAATTCCTTCAATTGGATAGTTAGAAAATTGTCCTAAAGTAAGCTTGAATTTAAATGACATGTAGGGGCAATTTTGAAAGTTTACTTAAAGGGTAAAGTTTTAAGGCATTCATGTAAGGGCTTAATGGTCATTTTGTCTTCATTAAAAGGCAAGGATGTGGGATGTCATTTTTGAGCAGCAGAAGTCACGAAAATGTAAGAGAAAAATGAAAGAAAATAAGAAAGAAGAGAAGAGAGGGTGAAGTCGTCGGTTGAGAGTGAAGAGAAGAAGAAGATTTTCGTGGAAAGCTAGGGATTTTCGTGGAAAAGAAGAAGAAATCAAGCTTCCAAGGTTAGTTTC
>JANZLF010000001.1:12106610-12121965 GCA_026546835.1 Erythroxylum foetidum | reverse complement strand
TGCTACACCTTTGATAATTTATCAAATCATCAAAACACATTTAATTCAAAAATCGTATCAATTTTCATCAAATCATTTAAAGCATTGAATTCACTCATTGTAGCCATTCCTTGTAAAGTTCAAAACATGGTGAATAATAATTATATTTTGATTTACTATACGATATATGTATGGAGAATTTTTATATGCATGTATGTGCATTGCGAATGTTAATGTGTCTAGTATGACACAATGTGAAAATTTTAAGTTTTGAAATACGCCTTCGGGCGTTTCGATTTTCAAGCATGAATTATGTGTTATGGGTTTGGTTAGGTCCCTTAAGTAGGAATCAGTGCACTAGTCTCATATTTAAAAGGCTTCTCCTGCCTGCCCGCTAGTGACATTGGAGCTTCGTAAGGACTCCCATAAGTTCACGGCTACACCGGACTGCTATACAGGAAAGTGTAGTACGTTCTGTTTACGACTGCACTGGACCGCTATGTGGGACTGTGCAATACGTTCCGTTTGGACCGAAACCAAACCATTCTGAAATGTTATGTGCTTTTTGATTTATTTATAATATGATGCATTTATATGTGCTTGCATTCATGTTTTCGATTATATTTATGAAGTTTGAAAAGCTTTGGAATTTCGAGGAATGAAATTTTGAGATTTGAAATTGTGAAGAGATTGGAAATTTCAGTATAAATGTTTTGAAAATTGGAAAGGTTTAAGAAATAAGTTTTTGAAAAATTTGCCAAATGGCAAATGTTTTGAAGAATGATTTTGCTTATTTTTCAATTATAAATATTTTATCCACGAGCTATTTCAGCTCACCCCCCTTTCATCCCCATCTCCAGGTTTTTCGAGCAGGAGATCAGGTGGAAGACGATCAAGACATTAGTTTGGCATATTTTTGTAATAGGATTATTTTGGATTTTTTGTCCTTAGTTTTGTACCGTGGCTTGAAAATGCCACTTCTGTTTTGGTTATTGGAGTATGAGATTGAAGTATGGATATGTATAAGAATGATGAATTTATGTAGGGAATTGAGTTGTGTATGATTATGGCATTGGATTATGTAAGTAAATTCTAGTTAGTATATATATGAATGTGTATGTGATTGAGATATAAATGTGATGATTATATGGGTTCCGGACGGGAGGTCCGAGGATACTGCTTTGTGATTAAGATTATTGAAGTGTTTTAGAAATAGGATTGTGTTTGTGTATGCTGAGATCCCGGACGGAGGGTCCGGTGGATTTTGATGATTGTGTGTTTGTTTGGGAACTTTAGAAGTGTTTATTTACCATTTGCAGGTTTTGGGTTAGGTCAAATGCAGCCGTTATGCTGCCGAAATTTCATTAAATTGTGTATGGCTTGTTTGGGAATAAGATTTGTGTGATTATTTTTTTATGGCAAAGGAAAATTAGAACAAGAGTTTTAAAGATGAATTTAAGACATGCATGATTAAGAGAAATTTAGTAATTTGAGGTTATGGATCATTATGGCAAAAGATAATGACATTGGAATGGTTAAATTCCTATTGAATATGGATTAGTTTTATTTTTGATTAAGCTTGAGTAAAGATGAAATGAAATAAATGTTATGAGAATATATAAGATGAAAAAAAAATTATACCAATTTCGGCTTTGGATTAGTCTTAGGGTTTCCAACGCGGCATGCGATAATCTTCTTAAATTTTCGTTACCCCGGATGTCGAACATTAGTTACGTTTCGATTGGCTTTCGATTAGTTTTGCTCCGGAATCCGTTTCTTCAATTTCGATTATGTTTTTGCTTCCGCGCTATGCTTTCCGAATCCGCTTCTCCGGTTGGGATCTGGTCCCGAGATTGGATCCCAACAGTAAAGACCCCTGGAAACACAAAATTATGATCCAATTCTTACTCTAAACTAAACAAAAACTTAGAGTATAGACAATCATTAACAATAATATAATTCTAAGCCTATACATATGATAATAATCTAATAAACACTTAAAAAACACACTCAAACATTTATGAAAACATAGTATAATATACAACTATCAATTACTTAATGAGAATAATAACTCATATTTTCAATTATTGAAAATATAATTGTCCTAAAACAACTTTTATTAGATATATAAAAAAGTAACAACTTAATTATGAGAATTAGATATATAAAGGTGGATAAAGAAGTTGGTTACCTATTATAGTCCAAGTATATAGATAATTTACTAAATGTGCTTAGCATTTATATGTCTAATACTTAGGAAGTATTAAAGATAACTATTATTCTATGTATGAGTTGATATTTGAGTTCAAGATTATATGAATATTAATATATTATTCTATGTATGAGTTTATTTTTGAGTTGAAGGTTATATGTAAATTAACTTTTGAAGTAAGTCTTGATTAAGGTATAGTTTACTTGGAACAATACTATTTTGAGATTAGAAAGGTTCTAGTGTAGCAATAGTTACTAATTAAGCCATAAAATATTTTTATTTAGTGGAAATGATTGTTTGGATAATTAAGTTCTTTATTGAACTTAATATAGTTCTTAAATTGTTCAAGACAGTAATGCATGGTAGAACATTAAAGTTATTGGGCATGCAAAAAGGGCTAAGGTCTCATTAAAGATACAATTATGTATTTAGGTAGTTTCTCTTAATTATGATGATAATTAAGATAAAATTTGTAAGAGCAAGTTTTTACTATAGAGAATATTGTAGAATTTTCTTATCGAACTACTGTCCTATCAATAGTATAATTGTCATATAGTGATATAATATAAGATACTTAAACGATTGAATTAGTGCAAGTGAGAGATTGTTATTTTATGCCCTACAACCAATCAATTGGTTTAGTTTAGTAACAAAATAATTTAAAGACATTCTTTATCTTATAAATATTTAGATGTATATGATAAATATACATTGTAAATAAAATTGACGAGATTATAATCAGGAGATTTATATTACATTTATGTACATCCCTAAATTGTTCATAATTATTGTTCTATTGAGACTAGACATTAATAGAGTATAAAAGACTAGTACATATCATGTTTTTTCTTATGAAACAAGTAATCGATCTTATAGAATAAAGCATAGAGATACTTAAACAAACATGTGAGTGCTTATTAGTGAACAAGTTTACTACCTGATACCATATGAGAAATCCATTTAGAACATTACTTATATCTCTATGAAAATTCTTATTATGATGATTATATAAGTGATCATTTGACTTGAGATCACCAAAGTTATCTCATATTGGGATTGTTATGTTTTGATATTAGTTATGACTTACTCTAGTCGAGGGCAGGTCAACTACCTCATATAGTGGTAGTTGAGTGATCAATATAGGATCCATTAGCCTAAACTAAAATAATTAATGCAAATGTTTTGTTATTCTTAATTAGAATTGATTAAGAAATTCCTTGGCTAAGATGGAATGGTATTTTGTAAATAATTTACAAATGTTATTAATAGAATCAATTACTGATGATGGAGAACTAAATTTATTAGACTCAAATAGAGTAGACATTAATCTTATGCTCTAAGTCTAATCAGAATATTATATAATGAAATAATTAAATTATACAAAAAAAATAATTCACAGAAAGTTTAGTCAAAACTATTTTGATATTCCTAAATATTTAGATAGTCATGATGTGTTAGTACACATCAATCTTGATATGTGAATATAAATTGTTTAATTACAAAATTAAAGATAAATTAAAGGAGTTTAATTTATCTAATCCTAAGTATAATTTAGGAATATTAATTATATCTATTGCCAACATATTTGAGAACTTAATGAGTTACACATAAAGAACAAGTTGAAGAGAGAAAAGTGTTTTAATCAAGTTGGACTTGATTGTAAAGTATGATAAACATTATGAATAAATATAAGATATTTAATAAATAAAGATCACTATGAGTATTGGATCTTAAGAGAGTTAGCACTTTTTGCCTTTGAAATAGTCACAGAATCTCTTATCGTGTTATATGAATACTATTAGAGATTGGACACTTATGTTATTATGATAGCTGAGATGAGTCAATTTTAAAAATGATTTGAGGGATATGACAAGAAAAGGATCAAGCTTTGAAATAAGGTGTGAATTACGATTCACACTTTATTATGATTTATGCGTTATCCATTTTTAAAATTTTAAAATAATATTGGTTTTTAAAATTTTAAAACAAAATAGTTTTATGATTATTATGGTTCATACAGGATCAGACATAAAATCGATCTCCTAACATAATTTGTATTTGCAACTAGTTAATATGTCAATAATCAAAATGATTTTTTTTTTCAAGTTTAAATTTGTTCATTTGGAATCTAGATTCTTCTACTTCATTTTTATTTCTATTTATTCTATTTATTTATAATAATCTATTATCCAAAAAATGGTTTGTAATTATTCTCGAATAAATGAAACAAAAATATGGTAGATCTAGAATGATTATTATAAAGGGTCTACCTAATGCTAGAAGTAGAGGTGTATTATAAATTGATAAGAAAATCATTAGCTGCCCTCTAATAAGCCCCATCGTTGCTAAGACCTTCTTCTTAGTTCCTTCTTCTCCTTCTTCTATAACTCAAGCTTGGAGATGGAAGAAATTAGAGGGCCCTATAGAAAATGTGGTCAAAAATTCATAATAGAGTCTAACCACAATGACCTAATTAATTATCTTCAAGCATAAGGAAATTAGATTACCTTCCAGACGGAGCTGCGACATTACCAAAATCCACACGATAAGATATGTGAGTGGCTTTTCCCTTAAGTTTTAGAAAAATGCATCAAAAGATGTGATCTGGTTAATGGGTTGGGTGTAATAAACTGAGTCATCAAGTACTTATATAATTGAAATAAGTCCAAAAATATGAACAAGAAATAAGTCCAAAAATATGAACAATCTTCTCCACAAACCTTTTGCTGGCACTTATTAGTTCAACAAAGTTAAACAACTGACATTCTGGGCCTTTAACAAATGTCCATGAACTGGAGTGTAAACAAAAATCTGCTTGTGGAGCAGCTTTTCATTCATAAACAACACCCTTTATAATATTTGGTTGCTTTAATCATCCTCTTACTTTTAGTCAATATAACATCTTTTGTGACTAGAAGGTCAAAAATTCGAGTTACAAAAATAGCCTCTTTGAATATAATTAACATTCCTCCATATTCTCAAAAAGCGAAGAGTCTTGTACATTGAGGTCGAACTTTTCTATATTCTCAACGAGACTCCACCGAAGCTTTGCCAGCACTAGTATACACATGAACCCCCTCTCCAAAAACCCAACATCCATTGAAAGTAATACCAACTCAAAGCTTTCCCTGATACCCAAAACTCAATCACTATTTCTCACACCATCATCCCACTCAATCTCAAACATCTTTTCCCCATTGGAGAGGAGACGGATCACCAGAGTCAACGCTAATAAGTAGGCTACGGGATTATTCAATAACTTTATGTTAAATAGGGCGGTCGTTGTAACATCACAACTTTATGTTACAAACCTCCATTTATTATGAGCTTACCATCTAACCGAAAACTACCTAGGATGGTTGCTTGTATGATGAGGACTCCATGCTTTGTAATGAATATTTTCATCTGTGTATACCTTATGTGGACAGAGTAGACGCATTATAGGTGTAACATCCCGCTCCCACACTAAGGGTTAGAACCCTAGATTTCTGTAATTGAGAAACTAGCAATGAGAGATTAAGAAAAATACATTTCATACTCATGCATATTGTTAGCATACGCACATGTTAATTTGAATTTTGCACACATTAAAATTACTGTACATGCATTCATTGACATTATGGGTATGATTAATTGATATATTGAAAGGTGATTTATATTGAGAATTTGTGATTTAATTGTATGGAAAACCAATTCGGAGAGTGAATTTATGGATTTAGAATTTTTAAGAGAAATTTCTGAAATTATTGGATATTATTAGACTAGGAAAAATGCCACTTGGCGAGTGAATTAATGAATGGAAATAATGATGAGAGTTAAATGATATTGAAGAATTTTAGAGATAATTGGAATGAAAAGATGAGAGATATGGGACTAGTTCAATAAAAACTTAGTTAGAGCCTTAAATGTTAGATTAGTGACAGTGTCACTTATCTAGTTTAACTTTTAACATACAGTTACTTTGAAAGATCAAGTCACTTTTTTCTTAACTTTGAAAGACCAAGTTACTTTTCTTATCTTAAAAATATCTTCTTTGTGGTTGTCTTCTTTAAACTTGTTCCTTTACATAGAGTTTTTCATCAAAACTCCACCAAAAAAAAACATTGTTCTCATCTACCCTTTCGATACTCCCAACTTCGGTTTTCTTTCATTTTCCTCAAGAAAAATCGAAACTTGCCAACTTCCTTAGTGATGCACTTGAGTTGCATGGAGATTAGGGCTTCTTAAGATTTTGACGAAGTTGAAGATTTAACAAGTAAGTATTGAGTAAATCCTTATGAGTTGTTGATATATGTATTAAATTTGGTGAATTAGTTGATATTCCATATTCATGAGAAAAACTTACACTTTCCATGTTCTTCATGAATATAAGATGGAAATGTGGATTTGTTGATTTTTTTCGGTTTTTATGATAAAATGTTATAAGAGGTTGTAGAAATGATTTTGAAGTTGAAAGATCATTAAAAAACATGTTTAAATAGGTGCAGAAAAATATGGAGAAAATAATAAGTAAGTGTTATGTTTATGGTTGTGTATTCACTGTGTACGTGGGTTTTGAGTGATTTGTGATATTAACTAAAAATGAGTTTTAGAGTTAAGAAATAGGTGTAAGTTGATGCTCTGATATGGGAATGCTTAAAATGATAGACTAAGACGAGAATGATGAGAGATGGATTTTTTATTTTTAATGGTGTGTTTCAATCTGGAATTTTGGAATGGATTTTGAATGATTTTGTTGTATGGAAGTCAAAAATGTAGTAGAGATGAGTTAGAGAAGTTGATTAAGAATAAAAGATAGAAGAAGAAAAAAATGCAAAGTTTCAGAAGGAGAAGGTAACTCGCGATCATGTAGTTTCTGGAAGAAAGGATAAAAAAGCGCGATCGTGCTCTTTTGGCTGGAGAATTGCTATCGTGCTAAAGCACAATTGTGACTCTGAATGTTGATTTCAAGCACAATTACGACTTCCTTGGTTGGTAAAAGCTCCGAACAACTTAAGATGTTTTGGCAATATCTTGTTCTCCTGACCTCAAAATGACATGAAACTTGAACCATTAGATTTAAAACACATTGGTTTACATCTTCACCAAAAATTATAGCCATATGAAATCATTTAGAAGAGATTGAGTGATAAAAGTGGTACAAAAGAGATGAAAAGTTCTAGAAAATGAACACCTGAGTATTTTCATTAAACTTGCTTCGATATTTTAAAGATATCTTGTTCTATAGTTATCCGAATGGAATGATTTTTTATTTGGAATAAATTGGAGACATAGGACTACAACTTTTCTGAAGAGATCGAATTTTATCCTATCTCTATAATTCCATATTTTGAATCAAAATTGATTACAGAATGCTATCTTAGCTCATGAACTGTCCGAAATATTTGGAATACAACTTTCAAATTACTGAACTAAATTAAAAGATCTTGGTATCATTAGAAACTTAAGTCAACATATTTCTAGAAGAAGGTGTTACCAAATTACTTCATTTTCCTAGTCAGAATGTTTATAGAAAATAGACCCGAAGGTTTGGGATTTTGGGAGATGTTATAAGAAGAAATGAGAGCTTGGATAATGTTTGATCTTTCAATGTTGAAATAACTTTAGTGAATAAATTGTTGTTATCAAAGTACCAAAGGTATGAGTTTATTGGGAATAAAGATATTCATATGATTGTAGTTGTGGTTCAAAGAAAAGGAGTAATGGGCATCAAGTTAAACTGAATGAGAAATTTTTATTGCGAGAGCAACTAATGCTAAGAAGGAAATGACGAGTAATTGAGTTATAAATGCGAATGTGGATATAGTGTGAAATATGATAAGATACCCGAGATTGTCATTGAGCATGCATCATATATTACGCACATACATATGTATAAAATTGAATGTTATGTGATTGTGCAATTATTAATAATGTGTGTGCAACATGCGTATTATATAATTTTGATATGCAGGATAAACATTCACATTCAGACGATTCCAAATCTTGGAAGCAAATGCTAATATGGAGCGTACAATGAGTAGGCCTAGATGGTCTTACTTTATTGTTTGTTTTGTTTAAGTTCTGAATTGAGTGATTACGAATGAGATGTGAATGTGATTTGATTGTGAAAGTCCGAGGTTTCTGATGCTTGAATGCAATATTAAAGTGCTACTTATATGTAAACATGATGAAATAAGTGCTTTTAAACGTAATCTTTGAATTTCAGACCTAGTTCCAAAGAAACATGCGAATATGCATATGATTGAAAAAGTGTTATTCAACAATGATGATGAATGTAGGACTTTGGGTCCGATGAAAAATGTGAATTGAATGTCAATAAGTGAACATGTGACCGATTGAGCATATGATATGTGATGCATTCTATTACATAAATGCATGAAACATAAAGGCAATTGTGACCGGAGTAGCCACCGAAAAATACTTAAAGCTAAGATTGTGAAAAAAGAGCGTAAAGCTTAGAAAGTGTATAAGAGTCAAAGGCTCATTATGTAAAATAAGCACGGTACAACAGATACGGGACAGTTACCAATAAGCCCGACATCCACAATGGATAAGAAACAGTTCAGACACTCGGTCACAATAAAGTAACAAATGAAAAATTAGTTTCATGTGCACTACATATGTATGATATGAATGATTGTAATGCGTTGAATGTAAAATTTGAAATGATTGATTAAGTGTATGTGATTCTATGTGATTATTAGATAAATGATGTGAATTTTGTGTTATGTAACTGAATGAATCATCGAAGATGGTCAATCACTAAGTTCGCAAAACTCACCCAAAATTTGCAATATTTTTCAGGTTCAGAAGAGTTACCTCATTGGACAAATGGGAGTATAACCACTGTATTCAAGTAAGAAGTAAAGATCGGAATCAGTTTGCGTCTGCATTTATATTTTCTTATTTTTATATAAAATTGTATTCAGCGATTTCTGTACAATATATATTCAAATATTTCCGTGTGTAATAACTAATGAAATTTGGAAATGTTTTGTAAAAGAGATTGATCAAAGTATAATGCCAATTGTGATTTCGAGTTTTATGAATTAAAAGTATAAGTCCGATTTGATTATTGATTTTCGCATATACGTATAATAAATGTGAAAAATTTGTACTGAGTTTTAATGAGTTTGGACTGTTTTAGCATGCCACCTTCGCGAGGTATATACTTGGATATCCCGCAGGATGTCGAGTACGTGTCTTGCGAGAGCGGAATGCTACAGGAGATGTTCAATTTTGTAACCAAAGAAGAAAAATGATATCTGAAAGAGATGTCATTATATTTCCTAAGAATAGAACAATGTTCATTGATATGATATATAGGTGATGCTTTTATAGTCATTCATGAAAAGCGTATACAATCATATGAGAGACCTCCACTACAATTAGATGCAGTCACAAAGCCTCAGCAGCAACTAGCAACCAGCCCCCAGCAAATGAGGCCGCAGTTGAGTTCAATGGCGGTGTTGTGTTGCTAATGCAGAGGGGCTTATCTTGCTAGTCCCCGCATATCCAAAAGTTCTCCAATGGAGCTACAAGGCGTGACAAAAAAACAAGCACAGTTAGCAGCAATGCATAGACAATTGACAAAAATACTTTTGGTCTTAGCTTGCGTAGCTCGGTCTCACGAATTTTTCCCATGAAATAGAAGTGCCAAGGGTTGTCAAATCACATTGTGTAGCCGAGCTTGAGAAATAAGCAGGCGCCATATTCTATGTGAGTTAAGAGTCTATTATTAAATGATGAAAGTTCATCATTAATTCCCCTTGCAGTAAATTAATTAATAGGTACCTCCGCATCTATCGGTCCCATTAGATCTGAGACACATTCGGGCTTGTTGGTTCTGCTCAGGGATCATTTTATATAGTAAATGTCGACTAAAAAGTTTTCCTGGTAATCAAACTAGTTTATAGATTGTCAATTCCATATGTTCCAACCAGATTATGCTAATCTGTTCAATGAAGTTACAGATTCTAAGCGAATGCCATTTGCAAACTTTAAGGAAATTTGCATTTTTATTGTTTGCTGCACTTGATTGGCAGACAGCCGAACACTTGTTATAGCATTGATTGAAGTCTGTCACGATCAGTCTTGACATGGCTCCTCGAAATGTCCTTAACATTTGAGCAGCCCGTAAGGGCCATAGTAAGCTCAAGCTCATCTTTTAGCATTTCTATCACCCGTCTCACCCCATCTTCCCCTTTTGAGGCCAGGCCAAAGACAACTGGCCTTCCAACCTGTATCAACGTATATGCCGATTAGCAGAAAACAAAAGGTAGCGGTTGGACTAGAATAGTAGGGTGATCGGAGGCTTACAAGAACAGCTTGTGCACCAAGTGCTAAGGCCTTGAAAACATCTGTACCCCGCCTGATTCCTCCATCGACTAGTACAGGAACTTTTCCTCCTACAGCTTGAACCACCTGCAAGGCAGTAGCAAGAATGCTCTCTGTAACAATGTCACTTCTCAAATAAACTTTCCTAAAGGCTAGCCATCGTTGTTTCCTAAGCAAATGAGAAAGGTTCACCACTTCTACATGGACTCCCCAGCAAGGTGTTAAATGAAGTATCCTGTTTTTAGAAGGATGGTTCTTGATACATGATCTCTCACTCTAACTAGAAACTTGCCTGAAATTCCGCTCATAACTATAAAAGTATGAAACATGTTGACAGCACTCTCTCACTGATATCCTGTTCGGGCATAAAGACAAAACTATTATGCAGTTACCTCCTCCAGAACCTCAATAGTGGCTGGACTATAATCTAGCTGGCGAGCTCCATGGTTGGACACAATGATCCCAGCAACTCCTACTTCCAAGGCTTTTAGTGCTGTCAATTCAGATAAATCAAATTTTGAGCAAAAATAACTATGAGAATGCTAGGCAATACAAGTTAGTAGCTAAGAGTGTGAGACCCACTCAGAACCTAATTAGTTAACACAAAGTTTCCTGTTTGAAATCTTACAACTTCAAAATTTAGCACAATCAAAGATATTCTGGTTTTTATTCTCCATTACACTGCAAAAAGTTTTAAACTGTTGATTAAAGCATTAGATATTTTGGTTTTTGAACTTTAGAAAATAGAGACAAATTGTGGCTAAGTCAAAGTTTTGTATGGTATATTTCAAAGAGCAAAGAATGTACTGATGCAAATTGATTAATGGAGGACCAATCTTACCATCTTCAGGAGTGAGTATGCCCTTTACAAGAAGGGGCAAATTTGTAACTGATTTTAGCCATTCTATGTCCTGCAAATGATGAGATGATGAATAAAAATAATGAGAAGTATCAAATACAAAAGCTATCCAGGTAATACCCTTGTCATCAAACTTCACGTCAAGTCAAAAACTAGTAATAAACATACAGTTGTTAAGTATCTAGGTATCTTCAGTTTAAAAATGTGAGAAGTGACAATTACAGCTTTAGGTGTGTATCCTTCTGCACATATTTCCTCAAAAATCAATGATTTAACTGACCTTCCAAGAAAAAGAAGCATCAAAGGTCTCCTTGGCAAAAAGCTCAATGTTGGAACCTTCGTTCTGCCAAAGTTAAAATTACAGACTCAACACAACAGTCACAATTTTTGTTATTTAAAGCTTGCTAAAGGAGATAATAATCAGCATAAAAAATCATGAAATTTAATACAATGGTATTGGTAGAGTTGAGCACCCATATGAAAGGCGGTTCACATTATTCTCGAATTAAGCAGGAAGTATTAACAAAAAGTCCGAAAGAATTCAATTGATGGAACAAATACCAAAAGTTACAGATCTTTTATTTTTTGAAAAAGAAAAGTTATCATTCTTGTGACAAATAAGGAATGACATTAAATTCTACCAGTAATCTAAAGATTCCAGAAAAAAAAAAGTGTAGCAGTTTAATTGGTCGAATGCAAGGCTGGGATGTTAACAGTTTTCTTGTTTTAATCAACTATCATACGAGGTACAACAGTTTTCTTGTTTTAATCAATTATCATATGAGGTCTAGTACACTATTAGAAACATGGTAATTGCAAGGAAATAAATGAAGCATCCCTGACTATAATGCTTCAAATTTGCATGCAATAGCTGAAAGGATAATTCCACCCACAGAGTCCAATTCAGTTGATATCAAGCCCTCGAAATTCTTCAATTGAGGTGCAACCATTCTGCAGAGATCCGATGTAACAAGCATGAAATTGATATGGAGACTTGAATCTATATTAAGGACAACAAGCATTCTGTTGATTGGCACAACATTTTGATGTTCAAATCCAGATCTTGTGCCAAGTCAATTGTATATATCTAGCAGCCCAAACTAAATGCCAAAGAGAAACTGATAAAGTAGTGTTAACATTTTAGGAGTAGAAAGAAGAAAAAGAAGGAGAAATTGTTCTCACTTATTCTTTATGTCAGCTTCCCTTCGACCAAGTCTTGGAGTATCAACGGTTAGAACAATTGCTTTATACCCATTTCTTTCTGCTCTCTGCACAAGCAGAGCTGATATATCTCGCCTCTTGTACACCTGTTGCAAAAGGATAGATGGAAGAAAGAAAGTTGCTTATGCTACAAGTGCTATCTGAAAAACAAATCAAATGATCTGTTGAAAGGATTTACATATAATTGAAAGAACCGAATAGCATTGCAGCTGGAAGCAACTTCCTCCACGGTGCAGGTAGACATGTAGGATAAAATCTAAATGGGATTAAGATCAGTAGGTCTATTCTTGAAGATAATTGAGTTTCAAACTTCGTTATCAGTATACCATAATTGTGTTACATGCAGCAGCAGCTCTGGCAGTGGCAATCTCACCTGGAACCAATACAAAGAGCAGATGAAAAGGGGAGTCAAAATATAGAAATAGGTGCTTTGTTTAAGGTGATTAGACCTTCAGGGTGAGCCAATTTTTGCACAGAAGTCGGAGCAATCATTACTGGTGCTGATATCCTGTAACCCAAGATGTTACAGGACATATCTATTTTGCTGACATCAACAAGAACTCTTGGCCTAAATCTGAAATGGGAAAAGTCAACAATCAATGATAAGTCATAAATTTAGTCAGAAACATCATTTAAGGTTTAAACCCTTACGTGATCCTACGAAATGCTTCCATATTCTCTTTTAATGTGTGCTGGTCCTCAGCTCCTCCAGCAAAGAAATCGTAATACATCTTTGGAAGGGCTTGCCTTGCCAATCCTTGAAACTCATTCACATTTACTGGTTCAGTTGTCATTGATACTGGATCATCAATGCCAATTAATTAATGATAACCAAAAGTGAAGTTTCTGAGAGTTCTGCTAAAATTTTGGACAAATAGCGCATGCAGATGCAAGCTCTTAGAATCAAGTCGTGTTTAGACATTAATATAGGGAATTTAGCAGGTGAGATGATTTTATTGGTTGTGGTTCTACAAACAGTCATACCAAAGCTGTCCCCAGGAAATACATGACTAATCCTATAAATTGTTTTAACACACTGCAAGGATCTGGTACCTAAAGTGTCATTAACAAAGTACCCAGAACACAACAAAAAGGACCCAATTTTTTCGTAAAAGCCACACATAATCTATCATCATACTGACATCGGATAAGATCAACCAATAATATAAATCCCAGTTTGTACTTTTGATATGCTCTTTTTCTAGCTGATGTACATACCAAAGAACCAACAACCAAGATCCTGAACATGTTACTTGACAAACAGCATTAGTAACTCCAAAGACTCTATCTTTGAACAAACGCCGTAGAGAATCCCATCACCCAGACAGCACTTATTCAAGTCTTGAATATTAACAGCAATCTGATTATGAATAAGGGATACCGATGAAGATAAAAATGGACAAAGAGTAACCCAGATATTAGAATCCTGTAAAAGCTATGAATTCGGTACTTTAGTAGAGACACGTAGGGAAGCGCACCTGGTTGAGAATTACTCTATTGGGTCCGTGAAACTGAAGGAGATTAGGAAAGTGCTAAAAAAGTTGAATCTGTGCAGTATCAGTTAAAGATGCTGTCTTGCCACTGTGTCCGTCAGCATCTTTTGTCCACGTTCAGGTACAGTAGTCAATTTGTCGTTTAAGGTTGCATGGCGTATGGGATAACGTCACAGTGTTTTTTTTTTTTTTTGAGAATTCACAGTAAATTTATTGTTAACTTTATATTATTATAAGCAATGATCAGAATACCGTTTCGTACCAGACGGTACCGGCCGGAACTCTCCGTTCCAGCTAGAATTCGGTACCGGAACGAGCCAAAACTTACCGGTCAAAAATTTCGGCCGGTACCGGCCGTTTTCGGTCAGTACCGGCCAGAGCCATAAATTCCAGTACTTTTCGGACAATTTCGCAAAGAAAAATAGTCAGGGACCATTTTGCAAAATTAAAAATGGTCTCTCTTCATCGCCGATGTCTCTCTCTCTCACTCACCTCTACCGACTCCGGACTCTCCCTCTCAGATTTCGTCTCTCTTCAACGCCGTCTGTCGTTGTCGCCGCTTGCTGTCGCCACCTGTCGCCGCCTGCTGTCGTCGTCTGCCCCGCCGCATCGCCAGTCGCCACCGGTCCTCCTCGGCTCCTCCTCCTCCTCCTCGTCTTCTCCTCCACCTCCACCCGAAGATCGGAGAACTAGGCAAAAGAGAAGAAAAGGTCAAGCTTTTATCCTTCTCACGCTCACACAACAAACCAAGATCGGAGAACTAGGCAAAAGAGAAGAAAAGGTAAAGCTTTTATCCTTCTCACGCTCACACAACAAACCAAGATCGGAGAACTAGGCAAAAGAGAAGAAAAGGTCAAGCTTTTTATCCTTCTCACGCTCACACAACAAACCAAGACTTTTGAAAAAAGAAAGCCACAATAATACCCAAACCCAAGACTCAATGACGTCTCCATCTACTCACAGAAGCCAAACCCCAGTCCGGGAAGCGAGCAAAACAAAAGGAGTAAAGTAAACCATAGATTTATGAACTCCACTCCGTTCCTAATAACAACGTACATAAATACAAATACATATACTGAGATCCGGAGAGAGTTAGACGACAAGAAATTTGATGTGAAATGTGCACAAGAATCTGAGCAGAAACACTTAATTTTGGGTTATTAGGACTATTTTATAATTTTTAAAAAATTTAGGGACTATTTTATAAATTTAAAAAATATCCCGAAACGGTACCCGGTACCGACCGATACC
>JANZLF010000001.1:11977974-11988273 GCA_026546835.1 Erythroxylum foetidum | reverse complement strand
CCTTGCGGGCCTGATTGTGTGAAGAATTTGTTAGAAGAATAGGTTTCTGAGCACTTCCCCACTTCTTCCTCATTCGAGCTGCATCAGCTTCTGCTCGGTTGAGTGGGTGCGAATTCCAGGATGCAGGACTTCCTATTGGTGAGTCAACAGCAGCATCAATGTCTGAAGTCTCAAGTTGGTAGGAAAATGGATGCATGCGTGAATTCCATGACACTGGGCTCTCTCCTGGGGAGTCCTGAAAGGACCCCACAGCATAGAATGATGACGGCACTGAGGCCGGCAATTCAGCAACTGGGGAAGGATCAATATGAGAAAGAGATCTCAGGGAATCACCATTCTCAGAACCAGACATAATCATCTTGTCAGACTCCTGGCTTAGGCTTGCCTTGCCGTTATCCAATTTAGCACAATCTTCAAGCTCTGGACTTTCAAGCCTGCCCTCCTCCTCCTCCTCCTCCTCCTCCTCCTCCTCCCCCCTTTGTCTTGCATGATTTGAATCACCCACTTCATACAGAGATTCCTTAGATTGATCTTCATGTACAAAAATGTGAGATGCCACTGAAGCTTTCAGTTTATCAGCACTAGGTCCTCCACGAGGGCCTCGACCATCACCCTTCCTGAGGAAAGGCCTTGGCTCCATAGGTTTTGCAAACTTCTCATGAAAGCCTTGTTCACCACGATCATCATCAAACTTTAAAGGTGCCAAAATAACACTATCAGCATTCAAAAAGGAGATATCCTTGCATTCACCAGTAACAGCCACACTTTTCCTCAAAGACTGAGAACGTCGAGGCTTTTCTTCCTTGGTAAGATGTATATCTTCATTGGTACTCCTGCTGCGAGTATAGGTTCTCAACTGTGTTCGATTTGCCATTTTGCTTACACCAGAAGAGGGTTTTGTGTTTTCTTTCCTCAAATCAGAGAAGTTTGGAACAGATTGCGCTAGAGGATTTTCCAATTGCATTCTCCGTCTCCCTGTATTGGAGTTGGAAATTTTGGATGATGACCGTTGAACTGGTACTACTGTAGTGCGAGGGGTGGATGAAGGGATACTCCTACTTGTAAAAGGCCTCTTGTTTGAGTTCTTTGAAGAATCATCAACAAAGGATGCCTCACTGAAGGATCTATCTTGTCCATAATATTTCTGTTCTGAAAACTCAGAATTTTCATCCTCTTCACTCTGAGTGAGATCCACTGGCTGCTGTCAAAGGAACACTTGTGAGATGGGCAAGTGTCAAGATTCCAATTACTAGAAACAAAAGCAAAATTGCAAACCCAAAACTTATCAGCCTCATAAATTATCTCTTCAGGAGTAATTATTAATGCTATACCTGCTCTTTCTTTAAAGTTGAATGCACATTGGACTTTCTGAGACTATCTGCCTGTCGTCGTGTGGTATTCTGTTTATTTGCAGATGCAAAAAGTCTGGCCTTCATCTCAGATCTATTCCGCTCAAGGCTATCTTGCATAGCCTTTAACTTGGCTTCTTTTTCAACTCTTTTTGTACTCCATTCTTCCCTCAGTTTTGCATCTCTTTTTTGCATGTACCTCTCATATAACTTTCCTCTGGAATCATCAGAAAGGCTAATTTGAGCAATATTTTGGTCCGGAGTAATGTCATAGCCTTGATTATTCACCATCTTCATTTCAGGAGTTCTCAACTCAGACATATAATTGGGATTTTCAATTGGTTCAATGATTGGATTTTTCTCCTCAATTTGCGCCAAGGGCATCCCAACCACTGCTGGTTTTGGGCACTGTGAGCTTGCTGCCAGTTTTCGTGTAGAAGCAGATTGATCGCCAGGAATCCGAAGCTTGTGTTCTGCAAAAAGCTTCTCAAGCTCATTAGCTTTCATTTTCAGCTCATCATTGCGTTCTTGGTTCCCTTTGGACTGCCTAACCCTTTGAATTGTCTCCATTGATGATGCTTGAGCAGCACCAAAGCTCTCTTGGATTTCAGAAGCCTTTTTACTAGGCAAAACAGCTTCATCCAAAATGCTGCCACACTCATCCCTACTCTGCATCTTCCTTATCTGTTCTGGACTAGCAAAAAATGGTTTTTGGACCTTCATTTTTGGAATTTCAAGATCTTCCTCTTTGGCTTCCTTTTCAGGCAAAGTGAAATCCTTCTTTCCCACTAGATCACTCTCCCCAGTAGGCAATCCCCACTCCAACTGAGAATTTGGCTGCATACCCTCTGCCTTTGGCTGTGACAACTCTTTAACTCTCACCCCAATCCCAACTTCAAATTGCCCTGAAAGAGACTGGGAATGAGAACGAGAAACCCTAAACTTATTCCGTGGCTGATCCTTCAAATCGATACCTTCCATTCTATTCCCAAATTCAGCTTCACCCACCCTACCCACTGAACTTCCAATCTGGCTCTGCAGACTAGCCTGGTTCTTAAATGTAATGTTCTCCAACTTTTCCTGAAAACCTCTTGACTTTCCTTCAGATCCCACCAAACCTGTAACTCCAATTGTCTTCTCTTCCCTGCCAGAATTGCCCTTCTCTCCAACCAAATGATCTTCAAGCACTCGTTCCCCTTTTCCAGTAAGAAACTTCACTTGTGTCTGCAAAGCCGCTTGATCTTTCCAGCTAATGTTCACCTTACAACCCACCTCCTCATCTTTCACACCAAAACCACTACGTGTCAGCAATTCAGTCTGATCTTTCTTGGCCTCATTCTTATATGAGCTTGATGTATCATTCAACCCCTTCTGGTCCTTAAGATCATCTGATGAGCCAAAAATCACACCACTTCTGTTCTGAGACAGAGAGCCTGAAGAAGGTGTTAGTGCAGGGCTATCTGTAAAAATGCTATCTTTCCTGTCATTCCCCAAGTCAATGCTCATGTCACTGGCACCACTCCATCTCCTCAGCACAGCTTTTTCAGGTCCAGATGCCGATGAGGCATCAGAGGATAGTCTTCTCAACTCAGCAGATCTCCCAACAACTACAGGTTTCCCACCTGAATTCTCTTTCTGCTTATTTTCAAACAGATTAATCCTATCCTGCACACTCAGTCTCCTTCCTGGTTGACTTGGATGATTCTGTGATGATGCAGTGACACCATCTTTCTTTGCCTCTTCTTCACTGTTCTGTTTTTGGTTAACAGAGACTAAGGAATTAGTTTGTTCAGAGGCTGAGGGTCTGGATTGGTTGAGGCAGCGCTGTGCTTTTTCGAGGTTTTGCTGCTCCTGGCCAGCTTGATGATGTTGGACTTTGTTTTGAGAAGGGAGTTGGTTGGCTCTTGCAGTGTGGGAACCAGTTGGCTCTTCTGTCGGATCATCAATTGACATGTCCGATCCCCATGAAGAGCGAACCACTTCATCCTCAATATGTGGCTTCCATGGACTAATCATTTCGGGCCTTCTCTGGCACAGTGAGATAAACTTGGTACAAGAATCACTGTAGAATACATGTAAATATGTTTATTAAAGCTTTCTCAGATAGACAAAAAAGAAAAAGGGTTAACTTGGGTTGGTAATGGAAGAGCTAAGATATTAGATAAAAGAAAACGTGACAAGTACAAGGAAGTTAGGACCTTTAGAAATAGAAAATCATTATTTAACTGTTAAACCTGCTGAACAGTGACATGGAAAGCCATGAAGAACCAATTCCATCTTTTTTATATATAAAAAAAAGAAATTTAATTAAGCCAATAAAAGACAAATCAAGATGAATTACAATCTCACCAAGAGGATGAGAGTTCAAGAACCAAGTTAGAAAGCTATGCTACTTAAAATACCAACAATTGTTACAAACCACCTCCTCGTACCACCACACATCAATGCAATTTGAATCTCAAGAAAGCTTGTCAGGAAATAGGTTGATGTGTAGTCTAATTGCATTTAACAACTCCATAGTAAAAGCCTCAAAACTCCTTTCAATATTGCTGAAAATTTGCTTGTTTCTTTCATCCCAGCCCTTATTTTTTATCAATCTATGATATATCATCTCAAAATGGAGTATAATATAATATTTCTTTGTATCTTCCACCAGAAGATTCCTTTTGTCCCAAGTGATAAAAATGGAGGACTTAATGCACAGGTCAATAGGTTGATAAGGGTAACTTGTTGTCCAGTAACAAATGTTAACAATTAGCCCCAGATTCACCCAGGATAACACCCTAGAAAATCTTAAAAACCCTCAAATGGTCCTGGTATCATATACTTGGAAGCAGGAGAACTGCATTGGGAATCCAAATAATTGAGAATAAAATTACTGAATTGGTAATAAAAGAGAATTAGAATGCAAAGGAGTGTTATGCAGAGTGCAAAGTACAACTTGCATTATCATGATGAGATGAAATATGAGGGACTTAAGTTCAGCTGCGTATATAATCAAGAATTGTATTCAGAAGGGGTTTTATATCATCAAGATGGCTAAGTTGTACCTGCATAAAGCTCATCAATATCACTTACCTTAGACATGATGCAACTGTGGCTCAACGAAAAATGCAGTTCCACCAAATAAAATGCCAAGAACAACAGATTTTATTTCCCCATGTAGAGACCATAACTACTTTTCATGTAAATACCTACGATGTCTAGCATAGTGGCTATCTATCAAGGAAAGATATAAAACAGAAGAAGATACTTTCATATATTGATGATAGCTGCACTTTTCAAGATAGATAATCGAGAAAAAGCTACTGAAGACCATCTAAATATGATACCCACAATTTCAACTCTTACGGCACTAAGATCATATTTACAGGACAGAATGGAGCTGGTATAGCCCAATGATAATAGATAGAAGATCCGAAAAAGAAAGAGACATGTTCCATAACTTTCAATGCTCTACTATAGTTCTTTCTTTCCTAGACCTTACTTTTAACCAATAGAAACTGCGCACACTAGAGCACATAATGTTTGGGCAGCCACAAGTCAGGTGTTGATAATCCTAAGCCAGTGCTTTGATTGTTGACAGATCTATATAGCCTTAACTTTGATTTCTTCTATTATCCTTACCACAAACCACACAGTTTCAATTCCAGTGACTTGGCCAGAGAGAAAGAGAAAGAGTTAAGGACCCAAAATAGGTTTATGAAATTCCTCAGGGTACTTACTTCAAGCGATGGGCACCAAAACAATCTGCAAAGAGCTGGAGTTCTGTTACAGTGTCAGGATTGAAACCAGCAGCTGATGCACGAGCACATGCTGCAGTTAAATCCTGCCTAACTGCAGCAAGTCGTACATCCATTGCCCTCAGAAGTTCCTTCCTGCATCATGTAACACATTGCTTTTAGGAACATACTAAAATCAGAGTCATAGTCAGGTGTATTTTGCAGAAAACTAAGGCCTCATTTCACTGAGAAGTCTACACTATAATCTTTGAAATCATCACGTTATCATCTACTTTTTTTCATAATTCACTATCAATGCTTCCTTGCCTACTTCGTATAGTAGATGAATATGCTAATATCTGGCTCCGCATCTTCCAAATATTAGATCCTTGTAAATGCCTTGATTTGACAATCATTAATCCCCACTTCCCCCCGTCCAAGCCAAGAGGCAAAGAAAAGAAAAACAAATCTACTTCTGTTGCAAAGGTTTCGATGAACTGAGTTAAAATGAAAAATCCAACAGATAGAACTTAAAGAATTTCAACAGTAGATGAAATCAACCACCCTCACATTCCTAACCCCTCCCCCTGGGCAGCACCAGGCCTTAAAGAAACAGAAAAGAATAAAATCAGAGAGTTACTTTGTTGCATCAGCCCCTGCAATGATTCCTATTCCATCGCCAGCTGTAGCAAATAAACAAAAAGCTGAGTTATATGATCGGGAACACATAATTTAATTGTGCTTTGTGGTAGGAAGGAAAATTCAGCATACAATGTCTCAAAGAAAAGTGTGGTCAATAATATTAAGAAAGAAAATATCAACACTTTTCAAATTTTCCTTCATGAAAATGTCCATTGGAACCAATGACATGCTCATATCAGAGGTAATATAAAAGCAAATATTTCATCCTCCAAAGAAGCAAGTATCTTCTAACCATAGTTGCATTCCTCAGTGCTGTTGAATTATAGCATTATTGTCATATAATTTTGTAGGAGCTTCTACACACATGAGAAGAACAAGAAGGAGAAAGATACACACCTAAAGCACCAGAAAACTGATCTCCAGAGCCCTGAATAAAAGCATTCAAGTTCAGATACAATATTTTCAACTGCACTCAAGAGGCTTTTTCCTGCCCAAAATGGAAGTTTACCTGAGAGTATATTTTCCTGGCTGCTTCTAACTGAGACATCTCCACATCCAATGTATTAACCATTTCCAATACCTCAGGTGTACTGACAAACCGCACAAATCTAAAAACACGAAATGCAGATTACATCAAAAATTCAAAAGTCAAATACAACATGGTTTAATTCTCCAACAGCCATGAAGGTATCCCAGAATTGTATATACCGCTCAAGTGTTCCTTTGGTAAACCACCCTTCATGCTTCCTTTGTCCTTCAACTTCAAGTTTAATTGAATGAGCTGCTTGTCCAACATCCTCTTCTACAAGCTTCAAGTGGGTGACAAAAGGCTTTACAAGTCCTGAAGCAAGTTTCTCTGTGTTTCCCTTACTTGAAACAAACAGCTCGCATCTGCAAAAGAAGCAAGAAACCAGGAAAGATAAGCCAAACATTACACTGTGAACAAAACTGGAATAAGAAATTGAGGAAACTAAAGTCCTTACCTTGTTCGCTTTGGTGACAATTGAAACGCAGCATAGTCGATAGGCATGTCCGATTTCATTTTTCAATAATATTTTTAGACTACTTGCTTCTTTATCCTCCTCCTACACTCAATAATGTACATGTGCAGATAGATTGAGAGATCCCCAGCTTGCAAAATAATAAAGGCCTTAGAATTTCATGTCAAAAACCTCCAACCTCCACCGCAAGTTCTGGAAAAGGAAAATAAACATAAAACCCAATGTTGACCAAGTCTATGTACTGAATTCGGTTCAAATGTGGATTATGCTCCATGTATGGGAATCAAAGACAGAAACCAACACTTAACCGATCCACATTCTGAATTCAAATGACGACAAATGGAAAAACAAATGACCATATTATATAGTCGTCGGTAAAAATCTACTAGTTTAAGGACATAAATGTTTACAAAAACATTCACCCATGGATCTTACTCCTTAAACCCAAAATGTAGCTAAAGTTAGGCAAAGAAATCTATTTTTCAAACAAACTAAGCAAAACCCAGATCTGATTCCACAAACATTCCAGCGTCAAATGCTTCAACCAAACCAAACCCGCTGGCAGAAGCATCCCCACAAAAGTCAAATTCAAATGATAGAACAAAAAGAACCATCTGCACAAACATTCAACGAACAAGTAAAAAGCCAAAAATGCACCAAGTTTGCATGCTAGAAATCCGAGAAGTTCACCCTTTTGAGCTCACAATTTAAGAGCATGCGGGGGAGTTCATACCTTTAATACCAACCAGCGAGATCTCGGATTGGTGAATCTGATCCTCAGTTCCCAGTTCAGTAAAAGAGTAGCAGCATTTGGGTTTTTTCCACTTTATCACCAGTCTTCATACTCTTTGGAAAGATTAAATCTTTGGATATCTGAAGTTCTTTCTTTTTCAGTTCTAAGAAAACCCCCAACAGTAAAATGATGGCCTTGGCTGTACTCATTTCTCAAATGCCATCCTTTGTTCTTTTTGTTTTCTTTTTCTCCCTTTCTCTCTCTATACACTTTTCTGTACAGCAGAGAGAGGGGTTGTGTTTTTCTCTAATTCGGACAAAAATATTTGTTAGGTTGCGGAGAAAATTTAACTGAAAATTTAGAAAGACAGAGACCGAACCTATGTGACGTTGAAATTACCAAAATGGATGGGAGTGACATTGAAGCTAAATGACTAGGTTGTCCAAAACCAAAATGATTCCAAATACTACATGTTTAGGAATTTTATGTGTCGGTGAGACTTGAGATTATTTGAAAAGACTTTTCTAAACGAAGTTGGTTCTTGTATTGTATTCATGCAAATATTGAAGTGAGTGCTTAATGATAATGTAAAAGTAGCCAAGTAGGTGAAAGGAATAGGCGCGCCAGTCATATCACATTGGGGCCATTCTGGTCATTTTGAATGCAAAATCGAGGTGAGGTCAACAGTCCACATTCCTCCGTTAATAGGGCGGGGCGGGGCGGGGTTAGGGATTTTACGAATATTAACGGCTCTAATCTTTTCGAATGCATATTAAATGCAGTTTTTGAAAGATTATGCATTTTTAAATTTAAATTTAAATTTATTAAAATGTCATTTAAATTTGTTAAAATGTCAACCCTTTACGTTTTGCCTTCGTTGCCAGACCAACCACATTTTTCATTTTACTTCACATGGTAGGGACGCTTCTAGTTTGTGTGTTTCTTGAATTTATTGTCGTGTAAGCAAAAAACAGACTCTATCTACGTTACATTGACCAACAATATGAGCCTGCAAATTGGATGTTTCTATATACCCATAACGCTCTTTTGTTTCGTTTGCTTCTCTTTTTTTAAAATCTTCCTTCCCTAACGAAGGATTGGATTTAAGAGGTGAGATCTTTTGTCTAATTTTATAGTATTTTATTCTGAATTATAAATCTCAGTTATTTATTTATATAGTTTCTGCATTAATTTCATATAAATAAACGCAAGTTTCATATAAATAAATGCTTAAAATTTATGATATAAAATAAAATATCATAAAATTATACAAAAAATTTTATCCTTAGAATTAATGGGTGAGATTGACATGATCATTAAGAGGGTTTATGGTGGTCTTATTTTTCATTTCCCTTTTAAATAAAAGAAAATGTCACTTATCATTAGGCATTCCTACCATTAACTTCGGTAATTGTGAATGTTACTTTCAATTAGTTTTGTTTTTTTTTTCCTTCTAGTCTCAATTGGTTCAACCGTCTAAACTGGTTTAGGTGACTACAAATTGATATTTGATATTGATGACTTGATTTCAGATAGCTTAGAGGGAAAAAAAAAAAAAAAAGACAACCCGGATCAGATATGGGGTACATGATCATGAGATGAGGGTTGGACTACAGTGAGTACAGCCGGTCCCTTCTAAATCAGGTTTTAAACAACTCGCACTCGTGGCCTTTAACCCCAAGCTCCAAATTGCTGAAAGAAAGAAGAATCATAATTATCAATCATGACATTGGGGAGCTTGTATGCTGTAATTGACTGACATTTGGAGGAAGACAACCACAAGAAGTTTTGTTTCTTTCGTCCCATGTAAAGATCCATATGTTTACATTACATCCCCCTTTTTCTTCTTTCACTTCATCATCTTGGGTCCACGGTGTTTTTTTTTTTTTTTTCTTACCAAATGTAAGATCATGACATGATTACGGTCATCTATCGGTTTAGGATTTACCAAAATACTTAAAATGGCACACTTTATATAATGTTAAGCTCAACATCAGAAATGTAAGAATATCTGTTCCTTTTTCCATTATAACACACTTGGGGTGGGCTAGCACCAGCAAGATCCTCAAGGCAATAATAGGCTCCCCCCAAATTTCATCTTTCTTCTTTTTTTTTTTTTGGCATCAAATGGTCCTCTTTCTCTCCACTAGGGAAGATTGCAAACTCTTTCGTGGAATCAAAATCTGCGCTTTAATTTAATACATGTTCTTGTTATCGATCTCTGGAGTGCGATATTAATGAGGAGATCTATGTCAACTATCCAAGCTGTGATGACATGATAGGTTACATGTCTTCATAACTCACACTGTACACATACGTGCTTGCCATTGTTTCTTAATAAAATCAAACGAGAATTTAAATATCTTGACCATTCCAAATGATAATCGACATGTGTAGGGATTTTAATCCCTTTAAAACCCAAGATCGATTCATATCAAATCATCAAGAATAAAATTAAAGCGGAAACATACCTGAATTCATTGTAAAATTTACACTGAAGTTTTGCGATTTTTGTCTTCCAAATTAGAACGTACCCCTTTTTTCCATAGTTTTCCGTAACTCTCTGCTTTCTCTCTGACGATGAGATTTCAGAAAAGAATTATTAAGTTACGTCTAATTTGGAGACCATAACTTTTTATATTAGGACAAAAGCCTAATTTAATTTCTAGTTTGACCTATCATAAAACTAGAAATAGAAGTCCGGTCTCTACACATATAGAGCCCACACTTAAAATATATGCATGAAGCCCAAATATCATAAACATATTAGACCATTTTAATTAATTGGGCTCAACTTTATATGATAGCCTTTATATACAATTACACACATATAAGCCCACATGTTTGATTAA
>JANZLF010000001.1:11949740-11969766 GCA_026546835.1 Erythroxylum foetidum | reverse complement strand
TTAGTGAAACGGGAGTATGATTACTGCAAGAGAGTCAGAGTTTGAAGTCGGGATCAGTTCACGTCTGCATTTGAGTCATTCCAATTTTTATGTAAATTTGTAATTCCGCAAGATTTGTACTGTTATTGTAAAAGTCCCCAATTGAGTAATGTTGTATTGTAAATTGATTATTGAAATAGTGTTTTGACTTAAAATGTTTTCGTATCGCGGGCCTAAATGGTTTACTGATTTACGCGCACTCGATTGTTTTCAAAAAGAAAAATGTCTTACTAAGTTTTGAACTGTTTCGACTGCTCTAGCATACCACCCTCGTGAGGCACGGGCTCGGATATCACTATCGATATCGGGTTCGGATCTTACAGGAGTGGGATGCTACAAGCTGATTCGAGAGGATGATCAACCACACTGGGACTGAGACATCCCAGACTCCTACGGGAGGCAATAGTGGGAAATTTTTCGCAATGAGCGAAAGCCTGACGGAGCAATACCGCGTGGAGGTAGAAGGCCTACGGGTCGTGAACTTCTTTTCCCAGAGAAGAAGCAATGACGGTATTTAGGAAATATGCATCGGCTAACTCTATGTCAACAGCCGTGGTAATACAGAGGATGCAACGTTATCCGGAATTCCTTGTCGGCTCTCTGTAAAATATTCATTTGGACGGGGGCCTCCAAAAACATCATAAGCTAAACCTGTGCTGACGAATAACTAATCTGCAATGAATAGGGAAGGTATAGTAATGCTATGAATGACCCAATATCGAACACTGGTGATAATATCAACAAAAGAACGTTCTCCTATGCTTTCAAACATGCTGAGCTCCATATATTCTTGTACAATCAAAAGGGGATCGATTTCGTAAAAGATAAGATCTGTATGAGGTGAAAATCTCATGTATGGTTATGTAGAGTGGCAGTAAGAGTGACTTATTTATCAACTTTTCCACTATCATCCTCAAAACACCAAACTCTGCCTTACGTAAAGTTGTCAGAGTACGATTAACCTCTAGATTTGAAAACACTGCTTATATACCTAATATTGGCTATAATTTACAAGAACATTCTGTAGTCTTAGTAAGAGGGGGGAGTGAAAAGGGTTTTCCATGAGATGGGAAATGAAAACTATTCACCTCACACAAGGTTTGTGAATAAGCGATTGTCTGATAATGAGCAAGGAATATCCGTTTTTCTGCTAAACAGGGTGTATTGAACTCATAATTCATTAGATTGGAATTCTAGTTATCTGAATAATGGGTCTGGGAGTTAGGACTCCTATTATGATCATTATATGTATGATACTAAATGTAAATATAATTGGAATAATTACATCAATAGTTGTATTGATAGTTATCTTCGCTCGCAAATCTGTATTGAGAGTTCTATTTTAAGTGGTAGTGACAATTACAGTGAAAGTTACATTTATAGTTCTATTTATGGCTACCTTGTTACGACTTCACTCCAGTCACTAACCCTGCCTTTGGCATCCCCTTCCTTGCGGTTAAGGTAATGACTTCGGGCATGACCAGCTTCCATAGTGTGACGGGCATTGCATTTTGTACCTGAGTATTGATAATACCTTAGAATTACCATAATGGCAACCATTTGTCAAAATTTCAAAACTTGTTTAGATTTTCTTGCCAATTATTGGATTGGGCAACTGACTATAAAATTCCAATGTGAATAACTATATGTTGTGCTAAAGAGAACTTAGCTAATTGTTGTATCTCAAAACATATTATGGTTGTTGAAGCACTTTAGCTATTACTTCCTTCATACCATACTCCTTTTGTCTCATAAATTCAGTAAAACACTGTATAAAACAAAGGAAAAAAAAGAACCAAGTCACTGTCATTGCCTCTTGGTGGGTGAAGTTGTTCAGCAAAGAGTCTACATTAATTTAAAAAAAACAAAACCCCCACCCTACCTAATATTACAGTCTTGGTTATACAACCCATTGGAGAATCAAACTAAGAATAATGCTTAGTTCTTATCTTCTAGTAACTTGATCCCTTTAAAATAGTCTCCTACTCCTGTTAGTACCTCTAGATCTTGAACCATAAAAGTTTTTTTTCGTGGACTCTTCATCGCTATAATCCATCATTATGCACACAACAACTTTGTTGATTATGCCATGTAATCAATTGGTTGGTTGTAGTTTAGTGACAAAATAATTTAAAGACATTTTTTTATCTTATACATAGTTAGATGTATATGATAAAAGTTCATGGGATAAATATATATTGCAAATAAAATTATAATGAGATTTATATTGCATTAATACATTATCCCTAAATTGTTTAGTCGTTGCTTTATTAAGACTGAGCATTAATAGAACATACAAAGACTAGCATACGCTATATTTTTTCTTATGAAGCAGGTAGTAGATCTCATAGACTAAATTATAAAGATACTTAAACAAACGTATGAGTGCTTGTTAGAGAACAAGTTCACTAATCTGACCCTATATGAGAAATCTATTTAAAACAATACTTGGATGTTTATATAAATTCTCATTGTGATGATTGTATAAGTGATCCTTTGACTTGAGGTCTCCAAAGTTATATTATATAGAGATTGTTATGTTTTGATGCTACTTATAACCTGTTATAGTCAATGATAACTTAGTCAGTAGTTATTGAATATAACATTAACTATATAGAAGTAGTTAAGTGGTCGAGATAAGATTTTATAACATTAACTATATAAAGGTAGTTAAGTGGTCAAGATAAGATTTATCAACCTAAAATAATTAAGGAGAATGTCTCATTGTTCTCAATTAGTATTGATTTGAGAAATCCTTGGCCAAGGTGGAAGGACATTTATAAATAATTTATAAATGCCATTAATTGAATTAATAGCTAATAGTAGAGGACTAATATGATTAACTCAAAACAAAGTAGACATTAATTTCATGCTCTATGTCTAATCAAAACATTGTATATGAAAGGATTAAATTATATGAAAAAGTCATATACAGAAAAGGTTAGTTAAAATTACTTTAACATTTTTAAATATCTAGGTAGTCATAATGCGTTGCTAAATACCAATTTTGATCTATGGGTATAAATTGTTTAATTAGAAAATTAAAGACAAATTAAACAAGTTTAATTTATTTAATTCTAAATATGATTTAGAGTTATAGTTTGTATCTATTGCCAACAAATTTGGGAAACTGATAAGTCACATATAAAGAACGAGTTGAAGAGAGAAATATATTTTAATCAAGTTAGACTTGATTGTAAAATTTGAAAAAACTTTATGATTAAATATAAGACATTTAATAAATAAAGATCAATGTGAGATATTTGATTTTATTTGATGGTATTTAATTTGAATTATTTGTAATTCTAGTTAAATTTTAATTAAATTAGAATTTAATTTTAATTAAAATACCAAAATGTCTAAATCTTAAAGGGAGTTAACACTCCTTGCCCAATCCTCTTTGTAATAATTGCAGAGTTATCTCAACTTATTTTGTGAATATTATTAGAGACTAGACACTTCTACGACTATAATAGTTGAGATGAGCTAGTCTTAAAGTCAATTTGAAGGATATGACAAGGAAAAAAATCAAGCTTTTGAATAAGGTAAAAACTAAGATTAATGTTTTATTATGATTTAATTGTTAATCATTTTATAGAATTTAAAGTGATCTTAGTTTTTGAGAAATCAAAATAGAAAAAAGTTTTATAATTTTTCCGTTGCGAGCAAGATTAGAACCTAACCTAATTTCTCATCAAACTTCACCTACCTGGAGGCGATGAATATCATTTCTTTCACTAAATTAATGGTCATGTAATTACTTTCTTATTAGAATCAAGTATAGATTATTAATAGTACTAGACTTGCAATATAATTTGGCAACATGGAAAGTTAATTTCGATTGATATTTACACCAAATTGAGTGAAAAATGAGACCTCAAAAGAGAAACACTAGATAAAGTATGTTTCTAATTTTTCCACTTAATTTTTTTTGTATGAAACATTTTGAACATAAACTATAGTACAAAATTTAGCATAAATTACTCTCTTTTATATGTATTAATGTTAATAAATACAGTTATTAATGTCTCTTGAAATATCTTTTACTAGATAGTCTACAATTTTAAGTCTACATTTTTACGGCAATTAAATTATATTAGCAACACAAAATTAAGGGATTCCATAGATGGTCACAATTTTCTACGTTTAGTACAACAACATCTAGTAGATGGTCGCAAACCGATCAAGTCAATCAGCTTCAGATAACAGTGGACAAATTGATAGACACCATAGCTCAGCAGAGACAAGAGATAGATGAGTTAAAGGTGAAGGGTAGTACTTCAGAGCATCGGCAGTCACTAGACTATTATGATTGTTATAGTCATTTGCTTTGAATTACAAAAACTTATTATGTACACTGTAATGTTTTTATTATCAATTAAAGTAATTTTAACTTTATATCATCATTCAAATTTCTATTTAAAAAAATAAAATATATAAACAAATAAAATTATTATACACAGATAATTCATAACTGTTGAAATTATGCATTTATCATAAGATCATAAAATAAAATTTAATGTCGAGTTTTTTTTAAATTTCTTATTTTTATTTATCGACAGAATATAAATGAACGTCGTAAAAAGTACTATATTTACATTGGAACACCTTAAACTATCGGTAAACTGTATGATATTTACTAATCGTTCTTCTTCTTTTGTCACCAATATTGAAACCTTTGCGATTATCTGAACTATGGTTTACCGACCGTTCTTTTTCCATCAGCAAATGTATCGATGGGAAAAGCGTTCCGTCGATAAAATTTACCGACAGTTATGCCTATTCGTCGATATACTTTACTGATATAAGGACACATAAAATGCTCGTCGTTAAATTTACCAATAGTTGTATTAACGATGTCGTTGACTGTCATTTTATTCCTTCAGTAATTATTATTATCGATAAAATACTTGTGTTTATCGTCGATTTTTTCCATCGGTAAACTATAGATTTCTTGTAGTGGTTGAAGAAAGAAAACTTATCTATGAAGAATACTATTCAAGATTTGGAGAAGAAATGCTTGTCTACATTAAATGAGCTTGGTGAAATTAGAATGAAATTAGTAAGTACCAAAAAGGGATTGAGAATGTTGAATAGAGGCATAGAAAAACTAGAAAAGTTAATGGAAGTTGGTAAGGTTAAAGGGGATATTCAAGACATTCTCTATAAGGATGAGTACTCTAAAGTGAATGAGGAGAAAAACGATATGTCCATATCTAACCTAGAAAAAGAAACATTGAGGAAGAGTCGAAGATTTGTACCCACGTGTTATTTTTTGTGGAGTTATTGGGCACATAAGGTCTAGATGCTATAATATGTTACAAATGATGTTTCAAATGGGTCAAAATCGAAAACCTAAACACTCTCCAATAAATTTCTAGCAGCAACCCATGTTACCGAAGCACTCTTGGGTTAGAAAAGGTCAAATATAAGTACAAAAATGTAGCGAAGGAAAAACAAAAAATTATACAGATTCATAGTTAGTAACTGCTTTTGAAGAAGCTGTTCAGACATAAGACAAGTCAGTTACTTCAGAAGAAGAAACTGATGACCAAGATAATGTCATGAGGAATAATTCTACGTTTGAAATTCTTCGAGGCGCACAGGGACTATGTTCTTTACATTTTTAAGTATTTTTTTTGTTGTTTTTCAAAAAAGACGAAACGTAAAAAAAATTGTCATATTTAGTTCTTTAGTTTTTATATTGCCATTGTTGTCCTATCTTTTTAGTAGTTTGCATTATGACTTTTTTTTTCTCCACCGAAGACTTTTAAGCTCTCTCATCAATGTGAGTCTCTCTCTTGGGTATCTCTCTCTCTCACTATATTAGCAACATTCATCTTTATTTGCTTGAGTTTATGAATTTGATCAGCCTTATGAAGATGGAATTGAAGTAAGTAATGATATGTTGGCATGTGTATAGACTGGTGGTAAATTGTCATCTTGGCGTACTTATAATTCTTCCACTGAACTTACTATTGATTTTATGTTTCTTTATTCACTGAGATTAATTGTGTTGAAGACATTCTTAGTTTTGATAATGTTTTGTCCCAAGAGAGAGACATCAGATTGTTTATGATGAATGTTTCATTTAGAGGGAGATTTCAAGATATATATATGACTATTTGCCGTGTTTTTTTGGCATCTTTTTGTCCCAAAAGGGAGAAATTTGGATCATTTTTTATTATTGCTTCTTTAGATGTTTCTTGAATTTGAAGAATTTAATAGACGTTCTTTGAAACTTGATGTTGGATTAAGGGAGAGTTTTTTATTTATGACAAAAATGTCAAAAAGGGCGAGATTGTTAAGATATTTATTATATCTCAATTATTTCATTTTGGCATTTTTGATTATTAGGTCTTTAAGATAATGTTTAAAAGTACAAATGAAGATATGGTGTAAATAAGTAATACTGCTTATTTGAATTAGATTCTAAGATAAGACTTGAAGTGAAATAGAAGTCTATCTTGATTGAGAGTGTATCAAAAAATCACGTTGATTTTCATTGAAGGATTTTTGGAAGGCTGCTATATGGTGGTTGCGTGTGTTGTATACGTGACCCTATATTTGCACAACATCGTGGTTTAATTGATTTAGGAGATATAAGATAAAGGGGAGTTGACTTGCGTGTTTGTGAAGGGCTTTTGCTAGTAAATATGTGCATGTCTCTATCTATAGTAGAAGGTCATCTTGTGTGGTTTTTTTGGATATAAAACATTGTAGTGGGCGGGGACCATTTGTGTGCCCTTTTTATTGTGATTTTAATGGCTACAAGGATGAACTGGTTTTGGGTAACTGCATGGTTATTTAAGGCCACCAACCTCTCTGTTATTGAATTTATGAAAAAGAGCACATCAACAACTTAGATAACGTCTTGTACGATAGTGGTAGCTTTGCTAAATTCGGATGGGACGATAAGCATGCTGGTATAAACATTCTATGCTCCAAGGATTTTTAGTGAAGATATTGAAGCCTTATTGCAAATCTTTCGATGGTTAACTTCCCTTTTTTTTTGTTGATGAAGCGGCATATTTAGGAGAATTGTTTTTTTTAATCTTAAGTGTTATCTTTGTTTATGTTGGTTATTGTTTAATCACTTGACTTGTTTATTTCATATATTTATTATCAAATACTGCTGAGAAAATCCTCTGTTGAAGTTAACACGAGTCGGTCGTGTTATTGGGTGTGAAATTTTTTTACGGAAAGTGAGGTTAAGAGATAATATCAAGGGTTGAGTGATGTCGGCTCAATAAAATCTTGGGTAAATTTATTGTACTTTAGTAAAAGTATTAAGCTGAATGAGGGTCCTGTAGACATAGACAAGGTGTGTCAAGCTGTGTTATCAAATTTATATTGCTTGTTATTATTTCGTTTTTTATTACTTTTGTTTTCATTTATGCTAGAGAAATTCACGGTAAAATTAAAAGGTTTGTGAAATTACTACCCTTTCAGTTTCTTTTTCAAATTGTGTTTAATCCCAGCAAATGTAAAAGAATTTAATTGAGATGCAATTTAATCATCATAATGTTTGCTGATTTCTTGCATTTTTGTCGCTACAACGGCTTGTTGCTCTATCTCTAATAACAAGGCATCAATTTAATTTTGTGAAGGATCATATGCCTATCAAACAATACTGACAGGAGCCCATCTCTCAAAGAGTTTATTCATTGGTCTCATCGTTTAACCTTTTTTTATGAAATTCTCCAATCCCATTGCAATTTCCAAAAGGATTGTTGCCTATTCGTGTTCCTTTAGCAACCAAAAACGGAATGCAAATGTTTTAAAAAGTGGAATTCAGAAATTAAACCGATATACGGTAAGAGGAGGTATAAAGGTTAAAAATTTAAGCAGTATTACACTCTATTATAAAACGGACATGTAATAAAGTTTAGATAAAATTAAAAAACTTAAGATAGAATTAAAGAAGGAGATTATTTTTGTAGTTTATTTGAGGAAAGAAACTGTCAAATAAAAATTAATTGATTTATAAAAAATGGTTAGTTTACAAATTAACGATTAATTTTTAATAGTAAAAATTATTAAGGTGACTTGAATAAAAAATTGAACAGGTAAAATAGTTAAATTAATTGAATCAATTTTATTTTATTTTTCAATGTCAATAAATATCATAAGCAGCAATTATAATACTCATTATCAAATACGTATTAAAATGCAAATTTTAATTGGGGGAAAAAGCAAATGGAATAAATCTGTAGCCCATCCTCAAAAATCATAAAGCTTTATGGTTTCATCACTTTTGTGATGATGACAATGAGTTAATTCTAAGATTATAACAAAAAACACAAACTTCCCAGAAATTAACTCCCAAATCCCCATCATTTTCATCAAATCCATGTTATTTTCTTCTTTATTTTTTCCTACTCATCCATATACTTCTTGCGATTAACAAGTGAAATAGAATTCTGCAAGCTCCTCTGCCGATCCCAACTGAGAAGCACCACTCTCAAGCATCCACAGTAAGTGCTCAAACAATACCACTTCACAAGCAACCACCACTTCTCCGTCGCAACAACCACCCGATGACTTGTCTATCAGCTCTTGGAAAAGAGGGTGGCAAACGATATTGGAGCTCAAAAGATACCTCCGGCGAGACTTGCCGACGTAAACTTTTTGCAGTTCCTTGCAAACGTTGTCGTCATACTCGCATCTGTCAGCAGAGTCTACGTTGGCAGATGATCTTGATGATGACTTGGTGAAAGATGGCCATCTCTTGATTGCTGACTTGAGCCTGGTTAACTTGCCCAGTTTGGCCATATCTATATAGGAGCTTGTTTTAGGTCTAGGGTTGTGGGGGCTTTGAAACCCAGATCAAGGACTTGGTAGAAAGATAGTTTGAGGAAAGACAGAGAAGGGTTTCAGAGAAGAGCTTGATCGGTGGATCTTGTAAGGAAATAGAAGGGAAGGTTGGTATATAAGAGCGAGATTAAGAAAGGCATAGAACTGCATGGCCCTACTTGACATGTAACAGCTAAGAGAGAGAGAGAGAGAGAGAGAGAGAGAGAGAGAGATTGTGTCAGGATCAATTGTCTATACATGCAAAAAACCATTTGCTGCTTTGTCTAGTCTTGGATAGGATGTTTGATTTTAAGAAACTGATGATATTTCCATATACGTGTTACATGTATACCCCGTTCGTCTGTATATGTAAATTTTGATTTCAAGAAACTGATGATATTTCCATAATACGTGTTACATGTATACCCCGTTCGTCTGTATATGTAAATATATTTCTTCCACGGTAATTCTTTGAAATTTTTTCTTAACATCTCATGATGACAACACATGATAAATTTGAAAAGGAGTCCACATAGTAATGCCAATCTTACACGCAATGCTTGTCAAGGGATTCTTAGAGATTGAAACCTAGACATCGATTCTACTTTGTCTAGCTGTCAACTGAAGAGGGCTACTGATGAATTTTAGATTTCTACACACATTTTTGGCTTGTATATTGATGATAATGACTAATAAGAGTGGATTGTTATCGACTATATCTGTACCATGGCAGTGATTACGTGGTGTTTAGTGATGAGAGGAGTTGGTTAAATCAACAAGTAGATTAATTAGGCAGGAACATAGCTGTGTTGAGCCTGTTGTTGGCTTCAAAAAGCAGCTAATGGTTCCCACCATTTCGTCTTTTAAACCAACATGCTATATAAGTCGACAAACCAAGGATGCATCTCGTTTCTCGTCGCAATTGTCGTCACTCGTGTTGTGTCCTTAAATTGTCAGTTTTTGGTAGTTTCCTCTGCTGCCTTGCCAGACACCTTTAACTAATCTTACTTGCCGTGACTACCTCGAGAACGAGAATGAAACTAAGCAGTAACTAAATCTTTGTTTTGTTTTTAGTTCATCCAAGAGAGGAACGTCAAGTAATCATGGATGTAGATGGCAATAACTGGCATGCAAAAGACATCACATTTCCTTAAGTCCCTTAAAAAGAGAATATATATCGTGTGGAAACAACGCATTTGCTTTGCAATTCCTATAACTAATTGATGTCGAACCAGGTTCGGTTGTCATTAATCTCTCTTCCCATACGTATCAGAGTTCCTGTCAACTTTTAGCCTAATTATCTTGATTCATGTTATGCTAATGAGCATTTTAGCCATCAGTCGACAGTGGGACAACAATCCGGGTTTTGAAAGCAACAATACTAGAGTTCCTGGACAAGTAACCATGGAAAATATACAGCTACTGTTATTTGTGGTCCAAGCCAGTACGTGTGTTCTGTTGAAGCATTCTTTTAAGCACGACTAATGTATATACAACGTACCTGCCCAAAGGTAGGTCATCAAATCTTGACAAGGATCTCTATGCTTCGAATGGCATGTGCTTCAGGAAACTAGAAAGGGTTTTAAAACATGATTTTGAGGCATATATGGATCATATGCTTTAAATTATATCATGTGCACTGATAGATATGAGCTTCTAATCATTCTCATTAAGAAATTTGAGACCATATGTACACTGTTTTTGAGAAGATAAAATCAAGCATAAATAATTCCTTATACTGCTTCAACTACTGAGGAACAAAGATTTGTATTGTGAGGAATCATGACGCCATGTAGTCTCAATCACCTACTGAGTAGTGCCATGTGGTTAATCATGTTATGAGTGATGGGGCTGTCTAAAGTTTGGTGCGGTCAAACACAATTTTAAATCGATCTATTAGAAGAATGATTTTTACTTCCCAAGCCAAACCAAACTATAAAGAAATTTAAACCAAAACTAAAATAATAATTCATATAAGTTCATTTTGGATCGAATGAATTGGACAATTCAAAGTTATTTATACAAATTCTATTTCTTAAAAAATTATTAGAAAAAGTCAAATCTATATATAATTTCCAATTTAGTTCCTTATGTAATTGATTTTTACTATTATATAACCTTACAAGGGTCTCGAGATTATATATATTAAGCCTTCAATTACATTCTCTATTATTACCTAATTAACATTCATAGCATGAGCAGAGTTGGGTTAATCCTAGACCACCAAAATTTCCCTTTCGCTCCTACAAGTATTTTGACCTGTTGAAAACCCTTATCATAAAACCCAAGAGTTCTATGATTTCTCCAAAACCCTTATCTTCGTCCCCAAAAACCAAAAACGAATCACATAGAAGTAACCAGAAGGTGTTAATTGCCTTCATGGCCACCATCACTACAAGAACATTGTAAATTATTGGTGGAATATTACTTATGGAAAAAATTTCGTAGTAAATTAGTGACATAAATTGCTTTCTGTAGGTAAAATTTTGGGAAAACGGTAATTTGCAATGGAAGTTGGTAAAGAAGGAGAACTAAACTTTGCCGATGAAAGTTAGCGATGGAATAATGAAAGTTGACATAAAAATGGGCGCCAATGGTTCCCGGCAACAAAATGTCTATGAAATTTACCGACTGAAAAAAAATTTCGTAAGGAATTTCTTTACAAAAATTGAGTTCCATAAGTAAATTACTACATAAGCACCATTTCGTAAGGAAATTACCTACAGAATAGTTTTCCCATTGGTAATTTTTCTACGGAAATATCATTCTATAGGTAAATTCAAATGATGTTAGGGTTGTTGTTTTAATTGGATGTAGAACGATGTCATTTGTTCAACCACAAACAACGCCATTTCCTTATCATGTTTAAACCACTGTCGATGGCCTCTTACCCTTTTTTGAACGTCTATGAAAGTTTGAATTTTTTTTCCTCTTCCCTTGTTGTTGTGGTCTTCAGTTCTGTCCACCATCGTTTTCATCTTGGTCTTTGGTTAATTGTCCATCATGGTTAGTTATTCCTCCTTTGCACTTGGTTTTTTATTTTTCTGCTTGTTGTTATAAGGGAAGCTTTTGTTTGGTTCGATTTTGGTTGATTTCATGTATGTTGTTTTTGCATTTATTTCAACTATTAATAGTTTATTGTGCGTTTGAATGTGTTCCTGTTGGTGAAGAATGCCACATACCAGTGTTTTCTTAATAGTTAGAGATGAATTTTTTATGCTTATAAAGTGTTCGATGAAATGTATATGATGAATTTATGAATACAAAGGACAAAGCTAATTGAGTTATTATTTTCATGTGTAAAAGGTTTTCTGTTTGTTTTTAGTTTTCTGAATAATATGCTATTATTGAGCTCAAATTAACAACAAAGTATGAGAGAAGAGTTCTATTACTAGAATATTTCAAAATTTGCTAAAATTAAACCTTCCGTTTTGTACGTTCCCTTAATTGATTTACATCACTTTGTGCCATAGGGATGATAATGAGATCATCTGGTTTACAACATGAATACATCAATTTCTCAATAAAGGCTTAAAATTTTATAGTAGGTATTTTCCATAAGGTATATCATCCTTTAGTTCCTATCAATCTTTATGGTTGGTTTAGTCTACTTAGAGTTTATACTCTACATTAATTATAGTCTTACCTAGGGGTTGAGGATTGAAAATAAAAATGCAATACCTAAAATATATATTAGGTCTTAAAATTAAAATGGAATGCCAATGTTACATCTTAGGGCTTAAAAATAAAATAAAATATAAATGGAATGCCTAGAATGAATATTAGCTGTTGGAATCTAAAGAAAATGCCTAGAGTAGTTTTATAAGACTTGAAATGAAAAATGAAATGCCTATAGTTAGTTCTTAGGGCTTAAAACTAAACTAAAATGAAATGGAATCCCATGAATGAATATTGAGGCTTTAAAATGGAGAAAATGTTTGAAGTTGTATCATAGGACTTGAAATAAAAATGAAACACTTAAAGGTGGATCTTGAGGCTTAAAAATAAAATATATAGAATGAATTTCAGAGCTTAAAAATAAGATAAAAATAAAATAAGTAGAATGAATAATAGGGCTTTGAAATGGAAAAAAAAAAGCTAAAAGTGGTGCCATAGGATTTGAAATGAAATTGATATATCTAGAGCTAGGTTATACGACTTAAGAAATAAAATGAAATAAGAGATTAAAAATGTGTCTAAAATTCATAACTTAGTACCTAAGGCTTCAAATGGTTTTTGGATTTAATCTAGAAGTGAGAAACTATGGGAAATTAGTGATTAGTACCTAGAGCTCAACTTAAGCTTTAGGGTTTGTAGGCTTGTGGCCTGAACTTGATTTCATAGGTTTTATGGACTTTTAGTTTGGACTTAAGCTTTTAGGTTTTGGCCTAGATGATTTTTGAATTCTATTTTTGACTTACCTCTCTTTGATTAAGTGAATTCACCTCTCTCATCATGTATTAACTTAAAAATTAAAGAAATAAAAAATAAAATTACTTTTATGACCATTTACTAAGTAATTAGGAACTAAGTATAAGACCCAATTATTTAGAAAAGCATCACCTAGTGCAGATTTTTGAGAACTAAAGATCCAAATGAAGTTTTATTTACTAATTTTGAAAACATGATTCTAATTATACTATAAATAATATAAAATAAAAATACAAATTATATAAAAAAATGACATCATAAGAAGTGTAATACAGTTAATTTATTGAACTTAAAGCTTGATATTCGCTTAATTAGCATTTATATGAAGACAATTTCTTTCTTATATTAATTATAAGTTAGGTGTAAGATTCGATATGTGATTATAACATCTAGAGCCTTCACTTTATTAGGATCAAAAGAGATCATAATCATACCATAATGATTAATAATAATTAGTTAATAGTGTTTGAGAAAATATAGCTTACTCATCCCATTTTGTCTCAATTTAATTCTCGAAGTATAAATTATAAAGGGGTTCGAATCCTTCAAGTCATCATTAACAAGTTATTACTTATTAGGGCAATTAAATCCCTTTACACATCAACATAGTAAAATCATATCAAGATTTAGGAGATTATAAGTATAACACTTGATTATTCCTTATAGATTTTCTCCTAGTTTTAATCTTGAAACCATATGAGGATTCCATACTAAGTGCAGTAGAAGATTTAATTACACCAACTATAGACTCAGTTCGGTTGATAGATTCTTAGAGTTTATACTCTACATTGATTACAGACTTGTGAGAATCATACTCCACATTAATTAGACCTTTCTTAACCTCCACAAAAATGTCATTTGATTCTAAAGTAATAGATATAATTGATGAATTCATAACATTAATGGTATCATGAGCATTACAATCTAAAGGTTGAGAATTAGGTCAAACATGCTACAAAATTATAGAAATAAAAGCTAAACCTCCTTCGTTAGTAGAGTAATCTAACTAATGAGAAACAAATGGAATATTTATTAGTTCAGGGACATGAACTAAGTGATCATTAGCTACAGTGTTAATGTAATAGCTAGTTTCCAAAACTTACTAAGGGTTAGAATGTTAGCCTTTTGAGTCACATCATTTTAGAATTTATGAGGTGCACGTGCGTAACATGAGCATAGACACATATGGATGTTGATTTAAAAAACATTGCAAATATAGTATATGCACTTAATTGACATATTTCAATGTATGAAAGGTTTAAAATGATTATGATATGATTATATATTGTTTATGTCTTAAATTTTGGTTTGATAGATTATAATTAGTAATTTATATTTAATTGTTACAATTGGAAGAGTGATGAATTAAAATGTACATTTAGTCTAGGAAAAATGTCAAATGGTAAGACAACTTGACACATGAAAAATTAGGATGACTAAGCATTTGAAATGAGTGACATTTGGCATAGAAAATTAAGTGAATAATGGTAGAAGCGATTGATTGACAAATGGCCTAGGATTTTGATGACATTTGGTAGCCACATAAGAGGACATGTAGCTTATCTCCTTGAATAGCATATGCCCTTTTAAAATAAGGACACCTTGCACCAAAAGGCTTAAGCAAATGCAGAGTCACTCATCTTTCCTAAAGTTTTTGCTGCATGCTTTCTTCTCCTTTCGTCTCACCACTGAAACACCCACACCCTCATATCTCTGTGTTTTGCCTATATTGGTGTTCAATTATCACACCAAAATTTATGTTTTTGATACTTGTTGTTATCTTTTGCTCTTGACTGAAAACCATTTTACTTTTACCTTGTTCTTGGAATTGTGATTGCATGCATGGAAGGCTAGGTTAACTTGATAATTAAGGAGGCAATTGAGCTGATCAAGTAAGTGAAAGACTGATCTCTTGTGATATATGTTAATAGAACTTAATGATGGCTAAATTGGAGATGGATTGATTGTGATATTGGATTGAAATAAGTGTTGGAAAATGTTGCATGAATGATAGTTTCTGTTCTGTTTTTGCATGCATGAAAGAAAATAGTTTATGAGCTGCCAAATGAATGATTTTGAGTTAGAATTAGAGATGAATTTGATGAGGAATTGAAGTTTAATTAAGCTATACTTAAGGTATAATTAATGGACTGTTATGAAGGTGTTTGGAATTTAGTATAAAGGTGTTTGAATATGAAAAATTGAGGGAAATTGGATAGTGTACTTTTGGGCACTCATCCCACGATCGTGGAAAGGTCCCCCACGATCGTGGCCAAATCTTTGAAATGATAATTTCAGTTTTGTGAATTTTTTGAACCAAATGAGGATAAGTCACTCTACATTGGTGTATTTGGACTTGATTAAGGCTTGAAATGAACCTAGATTATTGCTTGATTAATTAGTTAAGGGTTCGATAAGTTTAGGTTGTTAATTGATGTCATTATTTATGGATTGTCTTGATATCAATGTATTTAAATCTGGAAATTTTGAGTTGTTAAAGGAATAAAGGTTTTTTTTTTATGAATGCAAATATGATCCAAAGGATATGAGTAAGGTGTATTAGGTATGAATATTTCTAGAAAAGGTTGATGAATCTATGATTGATGAATTTAGAGTAATCAAACTTACTTAAGGTATAAACCTGAATGCAAAGTGGTAATATGCAAGCTATAATAATTGAATGGTCAACACTTATGAATAAGAATACATACCTAAAAAGGTTAATTGAGCATGCATTGAATATAACACATATACATGTGCATAATTGTTTATTCATATGATTAAACAAATTAGTGATTGTGAACTATATGTATATTGTATGACTTTAGACACACAAGTTGATCACCAACACCCAGACGTTGCCAGATCATCAAGGCAATAGCTTTGTAGTGTGCTATGAGTTAACCTAGCTATGTAAACTTAATTATACGTGCTTATATTGAATTGTATATGTAATGTGGAATGTATGAACAATTGAATGATGAATGTCAGACTTAGATTCGAAGAATTTGATATATGACATGAGCACATTGAATGAAATTTACTGAAAGCATAATATGTGAATTGATGCTTCTTATTACATTGAAATGCATGATCAGATAAAGAAGTTGTAACCAGAGTAGCCAATGTGTGAAAAATAGATTTAAGCTTAAGATTGTGCACAAAGAGCCACAAACTCAGATAACAATGGGCCTGATATCTACAATAGATATAGAACAATATATAAAATGAGCCTGATATTCACAATAGATATGGGATAGTAAATTGAGTTGATAGGTGCTCAGTTACAATAAAGCAAAATAAGAAAGAAATCATATGTGCATTTGCATATACAATTATACAATTATAATATGAACGATCGTGATTGAAGTAAATCACTTGTTAATATAGAAATCACGTATAATATGTAAAATACACAAGAAGGGGTGTTGAATTGTGTAAACTTTTCAAAGATATTAATCTTTTAGGATTTTTTGATTTTTTTTACAAAATTTAGATGATCACAAAAACACTTTACTAAAGACGATAAGTAATGCAATTGTAAGAATTATTATCTACTCTTCTAACAATAAGAAAATTAAAAGATAAGGGTTAGAGAATAGGCATCACAATTTTATATTGGTTCACCCTAAACCTTGGACTACGTCTAGTTCTCAGAGTTTGTTTGAAATTTCACTATACTCTTAACTTTACAAGTATTCTTTCTACACTTGCGGAACCTCTTCAGGTCTCTCTCACAAAGTATTCTTTATCTGTTTTCTTAGCCTTTCCAGGCTATAGCCTTTCTTTCTCTTTGTAGGAAAGATATTTTTGAGCTTCACGTTACAGATGTATTCGCTCTCTTCTTTTGCATTTTGAATACAGATTTTTTCTAAGTATTGTGCAATCATATTTTCTCTCTTATAAAAATGTTATTTAGTTTATGAGTAGAACTAACATTTATAGTCTAAGTCTTCAACTGTCTTCTTGAGAAACTGCTTCTTGAATCTTCTAGAAACTATGATTAGTTGAGTCCTGTAACTAACTCAAACTAACTGACTAACTGACGTTCTAGAATAGCTTCCTTTTGTATCATTTGGTATAATACTTCTTTTGTTATCATGCTTCGTCTGTTATCGCATTTTGTCTGTTATCGTACTTTGTCTGTTGTCATGCTTCGTCTGGTATTGCATTTCGTTTGTTGTCACACTTCGTTTGGTATCGATGTATCGTCTGTTGCTAATGTGTTTTTTCTGTTGTTGACGTATCATCTATTGTTGACGTGTCGTCTGGTATTGATATATCGTCTGGTGTTGATATATCGTCTGATGTTGACCACGCATCTTTTGTGTTCATACATTTCTAGGATTATTATTATTTGATTGTCATCAAAATTAATAGAAGTGAAGTCTTCTTGACTTAACAATCTCTCCCTTTTTGATGATAATAAATAATCAGAATTTTAGAAGATAAAATGATATTCAAACAAATAGTATTAAGAAGAATAGACGAATAATAATCAAAATAAAAATACAAGAAATACATGCACTAGATATATACAATGCTTTCTAATAGTTTCACTTTTCTCTTTTCTCAATTTCTTCTTCTCTTCTTCTCATTCTCTTACTCTTCTCGTTTTCCCCCTATTTGTTATTAATAAAAAAGATAACTCATCGTAGACGTTTTAGAATTTTAGAAAATATATGTTGCATGTCAGTGCAGATCGTCTTGAGGTCTTATTGAATAGTAACACGTAGAAGTGCTACTTTCTCATAAAGATTACCCACTAAGTCACCCAGTTCATCAACCTTAGTGTGAATTTCCTCAATATCTTTCGCTAAGGCTTCCTAAACTTCCTTTCTTTGTGACTTTCTTCCATCTAATTGATGAAATGCTTTAAGAACTTCGAATTAACAGTAGGATCTTGTTGTATTTCACTAAGTGGATGAAGGTTTTCAACAACAGATGATTCTGTAGGTAAAACGTCTAACTCCATGATTTTAATTGAGGGTAGTTTGAAGGTTTGTTTTCCTTTTGGGAGATCAAGATCATCAGGTCTAGGTCATTTAAGAATTGATTGTTCAAGAAGGTGTAACACATTTTTGACTGAATGTATGAAACCTAAGGGTTTGAAATGCATGATTAAAAAAACAAAGGTTTCTAAGTTGAAATTGATACTTCTATACCGTCCTTCTGTCACTGTGCCAACTACCTTGAAATTTTCATCTTTCATAGAAAGTCCAAATTGACTTCCTGATGCGATTGAATTGTGATGTGAAACATAGATACCTCCAAGTTGAGCTACACTATATGCATCATCTATGTTCTTTACAACCACTTTAAATTTGTTCTTCTGTAAGATCATCTTCATGCCCTTTAGGAAACATCTTCTTTTTTCCTTTTTCTTCGTTTCTCATGGGGGTTGAACATCTTGGTTGTATATCTGGCATAATATTTATCGATGTTCTACTCATAATATATCGATCCTTTGAAATCTTCATTAAATATGGTGCTACCTTCTCATCTTGCAGAATATCATATAGCCTTCATTCTTCTTGAGTAAGAAGATGTATTGTCTGATTGTTAATCGGTATAGGTTCGACTTGTACCTTGACTATCTTCTTCGAAGGTTTTCTAATAATAATTGAGCTTTTGCTTCAAACAGGTACTGATTCTTTTATAATGTTCATTTTTAAATCCTTTTTTGATTGGTTGAAAAGGATTGTAAGGTTCCAATTGGTGTTCAACAGTCTTAGCCTTCTGTTGAACATAACCTTTTTCAGACTAAGCTTCACCTTCTTTTGTTCTTCTGCCGGTTTATAAGAAAGTTGTTGTTGAGGCTTCTTCCTCTCAAATACTAAGTTCCTTTTTATCTTTGTCTCTCCATATGCTTTTGCAAATTAACTTTGCAAAATAGAGACAACTGATCAGGTAGGCTGATGTCTTTTGTCTTGCTTTTCATAATCTCCACCAAAAATCAGCGCTTTCTGCTTCTTCTGTTCTTGTTGTTAATAATCTTGGTGACCTTCTTGACTGTTTGGATTTTTTGATTGAAGTGTCTCAGCCTTTCTCTTTAATGACACTTGTTGTGATGATTGTTGAACCTGACTTTCCTCTTTTTGTAGAATCATCTTAGCTTTTATTAGTACATCAGACGATTTTTCAGTATTTTCTTTTATGGATGTTCTTCCTGTCGATCGAGGTTTTGTTTTTCTTTCAGACGTAACATGTTCACTCCTACTCCATCTTACTACAAGCTCCCCCTTAGACCTTACTTTTGGTGTAGAACCTATATCTGCTTCAGCTTCAAACTTTATTCCCATTCTGTTAATATTAATGGCATTAATAGTGCTCTTCACATCCATCTTTGCCCTGTTACCTCTATCGAGTAAGATTCCAAATTCTTTAAAAATCTTTGTCAATAGCATACCATAAGGTAAAGAGCTAGAATCTCCCTTTGACTTCATCAAGTACTTCAAAATCAAGTACGAAAGATTAATGGGTTGCTGATTAAGTACGTCAAATAAACAATGTTCATTGTTTATTTTCACAACATCCTTTGAGCCTTTTCTTGGTAGAACATGGTGAAGAAGCAGTGAATGTAGAACCCTAGCCTTAGGAACAAGGGTTGATGTTGGGTCTTGAATTTTTCTGAATTTCTATAAATTATTTAATTGGTTATTTATGTATATATGTTGGTTTAATTTTATTATTTTAGAATTGGGCCATTAATTAGAAACTTGATGGAAGAATTAGAAATTAAAATTAGAATGAAAGGGTT
>JANZLF010000001.1:11938384-11949640 GCA_026546835.1 Erythroxylum foetidum | reverse complement strand
GTTCTAAAATATCTTTCTTTTGTATCATCTGGAATAATGCTTCTTCTTTTACTACGTTTCGTCTATTATTTCGCTTCGTCTATTATATCGCTTCGTCTGTTGTTGCGCTTTGTCTGGTGTGACGCTTCATCTGGTGTGGCGCTTCGTCTGTTGTTGCGCTTCGTCTGGTGTAGCGCTTCGTCTGGTGTCGCACTTCGTCTGGTGTAACGGTTCGTTTGGTGTCACACTTCGTCTAGTATAGCGCTTCATTTGTTTTCTGGTGTTGCGCTTCATCTGGTGTAACAGTTCGTTTGGTGTCACGCTTCGTCTAGTATAGCGCTTCATCTGTTGTCTGGTGTCGCGCTTCGCCTGGTGTAGCGCTTCGTCTATTATTGAGCTTCGTTTGTTGTTGCGCTTCGTCTGGTGCAACATTTCGTCTGGTATAGTGCATTGTCGGGTGTGGCGCTTCGTCTGGTGTAACGCTTCGTCTGGTGTTGACCGTGCACCTTCTAAGTTGACTAAGTGTTACTTACATTTTCTGCACACTTAACAAATTTATCAAAACAATTCATACATTTATAAGATTATTATTATTTGATTGTCATCAAAATTAATAGAAGTGAAGTTCTTTTGACTTAACAATCTCCCCCTTTTTGATGATAACAAATAATCATAATTTTAGAAGATAAAATGATATTTATAGCCAAATAGTATTCCGATGAATAATAAAGAAAAAACATAAGAAAAGAATTGCATACAAGATATATACAATGCTTTCTATCTGTTTTCTATCTTCTCTTCTCATTCTCCTCTTGTTCTCCTTCTCTCCCTATTTGTTATTAATCAAAAAGATTGCTCATCGTAAACGCTTCAGAACTTTAGAAAACATACGTTGCATGTCAGTGCGGATCGTCTTGAGGTCTTGTTCAATAGCAACCTGTAATAGTGTTACTTCCTCATAAAGATCACCCATTGAGTCAGCGAGTTCATCAACCTTAGTTTAAACTTCCTCAATTTCTTTTGCTAATGCTTCCTAAACTTCCTTTTGACTATGACTTGCTTGCATCCAATTTATAAAATGCTTCAAGAACTGCAGATTATTAGTAGGATCTTGTTGCATTTCACTAAGTAGATGAAGGTTTTCCACAGTAGATGGTTCTGAAGGTAAAACATCTAACTATATAATTTTGATAGAGGGTAGACTGAAGGTTTGTTTTCCTTCTGGGGGATCAAGATCATCAGGTCTAGGTAGTTTCATAATTGGTTGCCCAAGAAGGTCTAACACATTTTTGACTGAAGGTATGAAACCTAAAGGTCTGAAATTCATGACCAAATGCACAAAGGTTTTTAAGTTGAAATTAATACCTTCAACCATGATACTTTTGTACTGTCCTTCTTTCACTTTGCCAATTACATTGAAGTTTTCATCGGTGGTTGAAACTCCAAATTTACTTCCTGATGCTTTTGAAATGTGGTGTCAAACATATATATCTCCAGGTAGAGCTGCATTGCATGCATCATCTATGTTCTTCACAGCTACTTGAATTTGCTCTTCTATAAGATCATCTTCATTTCCCTCAGGAAACATATTCTTTTTCCCTTTTTTTCATTTCTCACAAAGGTTGATTATCTTAGTTGTATTTCTAACACAATTTTTATTAATGTTCTGCTCATAATCGGATAGATTGTATACAGATCCTTTGAAATCTTCAATGGATATGGTTCTACCTTCTCATCTCACAGAATACCATATAATCTTCGTTCTTCATGACTTAGAAGATGTGTTGTCTAATCATTAATCGGTATCAGTTCGACTAGTACCTTGACTGACTTTTTTGAAGGTTCTCTGATAATAATTGAGTTTCTGCTTCGAACAGGTATTGATTTTTTTTATAATCTTCATTCTTAAATCCTTTTTGTTGATTGGTTGAGAAGGATTGTAAGGTTCCAATTGGTGTTCAACTGTTTTTGCCTTCTGTTGAACATCTAATGAAGAAACCTTCTTCTGAATGGGCTTCACCTTCTTTTATTCTTCTTCCAGTTTAGAAGAAAGTTGTTGTTGAGGCTTTTTCTTCTCAAATACCAACTTCCTTTTGATTTCTGTCTTTTCAGATGATTTTGTCGATTGGCTTTGTAAAATAGAGACAATTGATCTGGTAGGCTGCTGTCTTTTCTCTTGCTTTTCAAAATCTCCATCAAGAATAAGAGATTTCCTCTTCTTCTGTTCTTGTTGTCGTAAGGTCAATAGTCTTGGTGGCCTTCTTAACAATTTGGATTTTTCTGATTGAAGTGTCTCCACCTTTCTCTTCAATGACACTTGTTGCGATGATTGTTGAACTCGACTTTCCTCTTTCTGTAGAATCGTTTTAGGTTTTATTGGTGCATCAGATGATTTCTCAGTCTTTTCTTCTACAGATGTTCTTCCTATTGATCGAAGTTTTGTTTTTCTTGCAGACGTACCACATTCACTTCTACCCCGTCTTACTATAAGCTCCCCCTCAGACCTTGCTTTGGGCGTAGAACCTATATTTGCCTCATCATCAAACTTTATCCCCATTCTATGAATAGTCGTGGCATTAATGATGCTCTTCATATCCATCTTTACCCTGTTAGCTCTATTGAGAAGGATTCCAGATTCTCTAAAAATCATTGTCAATAACATTTCATACAGTAAAGAGCTAGAATCTCCTTTTGACTTCATCATGTACTTCAAAATCAAGTACGGAAGATTAATAGGTTAATGATTCAGTAGGTGATACAGACAATGTTCATCATTCATTGTCACAACATCCTTTGAACCTAATCTTGGTAAAACATAGTAAAGAAATAGTGAATATAGAACCCTAGCCTTCGGAACAAGGGTTGCTGCCTTCTTAACTTCAGGATCACTACTTCCATAGAGTTGTTAATTAATGTGCATTCTATCTACATAACTTTGAGTAATCCATTTTGTATTGTTAAACAGCTTTACTCCAATACTAGGACACCTATTGACCCTCTCGATAGTATCTTACGTCATAATAACTAACAAACCATCTACCATTGATACTAAGGTATTGTCTACCAACTTTGCATCCTTCCAAAACTCATATATCTCATTCAAATACCTTTTCACACGAACCTTGAAAAAGTTTTTCCACCCAATTGCTTCAATCTTTGGTTCAATATCCATATGATTTTCCTTCAATGATTTGAAATCAACGTCTCTCCCATAGATAAGTGATTGCTCCATTTGTATTCTATAACAAATAAAAAATAAACACATAAAAGTATTTCATTCAAAGTAGCGATGTTAGTCTCTAAAAGTAAGAATATGAGATGAAATGAACTTGAAGCTTAGAACAGAGTATTGAATCGTATTGGTTGAGAGCACTAAATAAGTCAGTTTCAAAGTATTTCAAGAAAATTCTATAGTAGAAGGTATTTTAGAATCCTGAGAAGATTTTCTTCTTATACTTACTCTTGAAAAGTTACCGTTCATAACTTACCGTTATTATTTACTTGAAAACTTATGACTTTTTATCTTCTTCTTGTATGAATCGTCTGGGTCATGACATGTCAAACGAATGGTCATTTAGGATTACCATATTTAAGTTCTGTCTAATTTACTTAAGTCTATCTTCACACAAAGGTTTAGTGAAGATATCCCCCCATTGTTGATTCGTCTCAACAAATTGTCTACTGAAGATTTCTCTCTGTACATAGTCTTATATAAAATGATGTATAACTTCAATATGCTTTGACTTCGAGTGTTGTATTGGATTATTTGATAGATTGATAGCACTTGTGTTGTCACAGAAGATTGGAATTTCATCTTCTTGTATGGAGTAATCTTCTAATTGATACTTAATCCATAACGTTTGTAAACAACAACTTGTAGCTGACATGTATTCAACTTCTGCAGTAGATAGAGCAATTGAATTTTGCCTCTTGCTTGACCATGAAATTAGATTATGACTAAGAAAGGGACAACCTCCACTTGTACTCTTTCTATCAATTCTATCTCCAGCATAATCACATCACAATAGCCAATTAACCTGAAATCTTTACCTTTCTCATACATTAAACAAAGATCAGTAGAACCTGCCAAGTATCTCAATATTCTTTTAACAGCAATATAATGAGATTCTTTAGGATCTGCTTGAAGTCTTGCACACAAACAAACAATAAACAATATATCAAGTCTGCTTGCAGTTAGGTAAAGTAAAGAACCAATAATTCCTTTGAAAAGGGTTTGATCAACCTTCTTACCTGCTTCATCATTAGATAAAAGGATTAACGAATGCATAGGAGTTGACATAGGTTTAACCTTCTCCATTTTATATTTGAATAGCAATTCTTTAATATATTTCTGTTGATGAATAAAAATCTTTTTTTTGGTTTGCTTAATTTTTAAACTAAAAAAGAATTTCAATTCACCTATCATACTCATTTCAAATTCACTTTTCAAAAGATTTTCAAAATTGGAAAGCTTCTTAAAAGTTGCGCCAAAAATAATATCATCTACATATATCTGTAATATAATGAAATCATTTTTGATACACTTTCTAAACAAAGTCTTATCTACTTGTCCTCTAATAAAGTCATTTCCTATCAAAAAAGAACTTAGACGATTATACCAAGTACGAGGTGCTTGTATTAATCCATACAAAGCTTTATGAAGTCTATAGACATAATCTGGTTTATCAGTATCTTCAAAACTAAGAGATTGTTTTACATACACTTCTTCATCTATAAAACTAGTCAAAAAGGCACTTCTTACATCCATTTGAAACAGTTTTATATCATGAAAAACAACATATGTAAGCAAAATCCTAATAGCTTCTAGTCTAGCTACAGGAGCATAGGTTTCATTATAATCTATTCCTTCTTGTTGATTATAGCCTTGAGCTATTAATCTAGCTTTGTTACGGTTTACTCGACCTAATTCATCTAGTTTATTTTTGAATACCCATCTGATTCCTATGACAGACTTATTTGATGGTCTAAGAACTAAAGTCCAAACTTTGTTCCTTATAAATTGATTTAACTCCTCTTGCTTGACTAAAATTCAAGCTTCATCTTGAAGAGCTTCATCAATTTTCTTAGGTTCTAACTCAAAAACAAAAGCTACATTTGCCTCTCTTCTAAATTTAAATTTAGACCTAGTTCTCACTCCTTCTAAAGTTTCGTCTATAATCAGATTTTTTGGATGAGAAGATTTATACTTCGAATCTTTCCTAAGACTAAAGTTTTTATAAATAACTTCTTTCTTATCAGGGGGATCAACTAGAGGTGACAAGTCTAGTTTATCAACTAAAGGATCAGATAGAGTTTCATCATCAAAATTGTCTTTTCTATCTGGATGAGAATCATCATCAAATCTAACTTGCACAGATTCTTCAACAGATTTAGAAACAAGATTATAAACCCTATAAGCTTTAGAAGACATCGAATATCCTAGAAAAATTCTTAAATTGATCCTAGAATCAAATTTATCCAATTTTTCTTTTGTATTTAATATCGTGCATTTGCAACCAAAAGGATGGAAGTAAGAAATATTTGGTTTTCTTCCTTTCCATAGCTCATATGGATTTTTATTTAACAAAGGTCACAGAAATACTCTATTTTGAATATAACAAACTGTATTCACAGCTTCTGCCCAGAAATACTTAGGAAGATTCATTTCACATAGCATAGTCCTTGCCATTTCTTGAGCCGTCCTATTCTTTCTTTCTACAACCCCATTTTGTTGTGTAGTTCTAGGAGTAGAGAAATTAAGGAAAATTCTATTTTCTTCATAAAACATTATGAATTTTTCATTTTCAAATTCTCCAGCATGATCACTCCTAATTCCAGCAATAGAAATTCCTTTTTTATTTTGTAACTTTTTGGAAAGAACTTTAAAGCACTTAAGAGATTCATCTTTCTGTGATAAAAATAATATCCAAAAAAATCTAGTAAAGTCATCAATAATTACGAGACCATACTTCTTTTCGCCAAGACTTAATGTTCTGGTTAGATGAAACAAATCTATATGTAACAGCTCCAAGAGGTCTGGATGAGGTTACAACGATTTAGAAGAAAAAGATGTTTTAATTTTTTTTCCTTTCTGACAACTCTCACAAAAGAAATCTATGTTAAAACTTATTTTTCGTAATCCTCTTACCAAATCATGTCTAACTAACTTGGAAATATGTTTAAAACTAACATAACCTAGCTTTTTATGCCAAATCAATTTTTCTTCATTTGTTGATATAAAACATGAAATATTTTGACTTTTCAAAACATCTAAATTAATCTTATAGAGATTGTTTCGTCTATTGGCAGTAAAGAATACAGAACCATCCTTATTTTTGACTACACAAGAATTTTGATTAAAGGATACTTCAAAACTAGAATCATATAATTAACTTACACTAATTGGATTATGCTTTAATCCTTCAACTAGCAAAACATTATCAATAGAAGCAAGTGAATCTTTACCAATTTTGTTGATTCCAATTATTTTGCCTTGCTGGTTGTCTTCAAAAGTTACTGTTCCTCCTTTCTTATCTTGGAGGTCTAGGAATATAGACCTTCTTCCCATCAGGTGTCGAGAGTATCCATTGTCCAAGTACCATTGGTGCTGGTTGCTTTTTCTAATAAAGGAGATCTGCAATATATATTATGTCTTTCTTAGGTACCCATATTTTCTTGAGTCCTTTGGGATTAGACTTACAATAATTCCTCGAATAATAAAAGTATTGTTTCTTGTTCTTTCTACTAGAAACACAATTCTTATTATAACGAACATTACTATTAGTAAATCCTAAACCACTCTTATCCTTTGGATGTCTATATTTTCCAATCATATCATTCATCCTTTTAGTACTATCAATAAATGTTGATAAATCTGCTAAAAGACTATTAATCTTTTGTTTCAGTTGATTAATTTCTTCAGATCTATCTCCAATTACTTTCTTTCTCATATCATCTACTTGTTTCTAAAGACAGATGTTTTCTTTCTCTAACATTTCAGTGTTCTTTAAGCTTTCAACAAATTTCTTTTTCAGAATTCTATATTTGTTTAGTATAGCATGCTAATATTCTAATAATTCTAAATATGCTTCTTAAAGATCATTAAAGTTAGAGATTACCTCATCATCGCATTTTTTTTAGCTACCAAGTATATATTTGCTTGTTTTGATGCTACTAAATCGGAATCAGATTCGAATGAATCCAAGTTTTCCCACGTTGCAATCATGCTCTTTTTGTTTTCTTTACTTTTCTTTTGTTTTCTTTTAAGCAATGGACATTCATACTTGTAATGTCCTGTTTTATTTCACTCGTAGTAGATGATAGTCGTTTTCTCATTCTTGACTTCTTCTTTGCTATGCTTCTTAAAAGAAAAATCTTTATTTCATTTTGTTTTCTTTTTCCACATCCTTCTAATCTTTCTTGAAATGAAGGATAATTCGTCATCATCTTCACTTGAATCTTGATCAGACTCACTAGTATCATTACCCTTGATTTCTTCAATCTTTAATGCTTTTGAAGATGTGTTGGGCCCCAAATTTATTTTATTTTATTAAGCATGAGTTGATTAAATTTTGAGGTCTTGATTGATTAATTATTTGTGGAGTAATTAGCATGTCAATGTTAGTAAGATTCATTACTTGGATTGATGGGATTAAAGTATTAATGTTGAAAGATTGTATTAGGGCATCATGGTAAGGACACTTAAGGTTAAAAGATATAAAGCTTATATTGGAGGGCAAAGGGGTCATTTTATGATTATTAAGAGTATAATTTAGAAGAAGAGAATTGTGAGTAAGAAGATAAAGAGGGAGAGTGCCATTAGACATAAAGGAAGAAGAAGAGAAAAAGAGAAAAGCTAAGGTTTTGGGAAATCTTGAAGAGTTTGATGATTTTGAAGCTTCAACAAGTAAGTTATGCTTTAAATTTCATGGGTTTGGCTAAATGAAACTCAAAGGAAGTTGAATATGGGTAGAAAGTTGTTGATGAATGATATAGGCAAGTTTTTAGGGTTAATGATCAAATGTAGTTTATGAATTTGTTTTGAGTGATTTTGGGTCGAAATGAAGTTGAAAATGAAGTATAAGTGAAGGTTTAGGTTTGAGATGGGTTATATTTGAAAGAGGGGAGGTTAAAAGGTTGAAAAATGTAGCGGAACATGTTTCTGGACAAGTTCGTCACGGCGAACTCTTGGCATCACCACGGTGAACTTTAATTTAAGGTTGTGGGTTTTGTTTCAGGGGTTTTCTCCGCAGCAAAGCTAAGAGTTCGCAGCGGTGTAATTAATCTAAAGCTTTTTATTTTCATTGGCGTGGTGAATTCACCGTGACGATACAATTGCAGGTTTGTTATGGCAAAAATTAAATTGTTCTCCACGGCATAAAATTCCAAAGAGGTCCTGGGGATTCTCGCATATGTTCGTCGCGGCGAAATCACAGTTCACCGCGGCGACGCCCGCCTTTGCTTCTGAAGTACTTTCTTATAAATTTGCAACTTCCAAGCCTCCCTCCACGCTCAAGCTACACGATCCCATATCTGATGTTGGGCTCTGGAAACGTGATCCAACAAGATGTGCTTCTTTTTTTCTAGTTCTTTTGATTCTTCTAACCAGCCTTTAATATGATAGACTTATCCCTTCTAGGTTTATCTTCTGCATCAAGCTCTACTTCATGTATATTCAGTGAACCAAGCAATTCATCTAGCTTCAGCTTATTTAAGTCCTTAACTTCTTGTATTGCTGTAACCTTGGGTCTCTATCTTTTAGGCAGGCTTCTGAGAATCTTCCTGACATGATCTTGATTATCATAGATTCTTTCAAGAGCTTTAAGTCCATTAACTATTGTTTGAAATCGTCCAAACATCTGATCAATAGATTCCTCATCTTTCATTTTGACCAACTCATACCGGTGAACAAGAATACTGATCTTGGACTTTTTCACTTGGTTTGTGCCTTCGTGTGCAATGGCTAATGTGTTCTACGTCTCCTTTGCAGATACGCATCCATGAACCTTATCATATTCACTTCTACTTAGGGCACAACTGAGAAAGAACTTGGCCTTTGAGTTCAACTGAAATCGAGCTTTCTGATCGGCTGACCATTTTTCATGAGAGATGATATTGCCTTCATTATCTATTGGTGTATGTGGACCATTCTCGATGATATCCCAAAGATCAATATGTGTGGATTCTATGAAGAGCTGCATCCTGTCCTTCCAATAATGATAATCCTCAACATTGAATGCAGGAGGTCTTGTGACCGAGGCACCTTCAGCTATAAAAACATGTGATTCAACCATGGATCTTTGTCCTCACTTTGTGACAATGTTTCTTGGAAACCTCGCTCTGATACTAACTGAAGTAAATCACTTATTAATATAGAAATCCGATATAATATGTAAACTACACAAAAAGGGGGGTTGAATTGTGTAATCTTTTCAAAAATATTAATCTTTTAAGATTTATTAAATTTCTTTACAAAATTCAAATGATTACTAAAACACTTTGCTAAAGTTGATAAGCAATGCAATCACAAGTAATATTATCTACTCATATAATATAAGAAAATTAAAAGGTAAGGGTTAGAGAATAGATGCTGCGATTTTATACCGATTCACCCTAAACCTTGGATTACGTTCAGTCCCCAAAGTTTTTCTGAGATTTCATTATACTCTTCAACTTTACAAGTATTCTTTAAGCACGTAGAGCCTCTTCAGGTCTCTCTCACAAAGTATTCTTTATTAGTTATGTTAGCCTCTCCAAGCTCTAGCCTTCCTTTCTCTCTCTAAGAAAAATATTTTTGAGCTTTCACGTTGCTGATGTATTTGCTCACTTCTTTTTCACTTTGAATACAAAATTTTTACTAATATCAATGTTCAAAAGTAATTCTCTACTGTATGTAGTTTTTGACTAGAACTAATATTTATAGCCTAAGTCTCCAACTGTCTTCTTGATAACTGCTTCCTAAATCTTCTGGAAACAGTTATTAGTTGAGTCCTGTAACTAACTCCAATTAATTAACTGATTGACGTTATAGAATATCTTCCTTTTGTATCGTCTCGAATAACTTTTCTTCTGTTACTACATTTCGTTTGTTATTCCGCTTCATCTTATGCTACGCTTCGTCTTTTGCTTCGACTTCTTCTTCTGTTGCACTTCGTCTTATGTTGCGCTTTATCTTATATTGCTGCGCTTCTTCTTATGTTTCGTCTAATGTTGCACTTCGTCTTATATTGCTGAGCTTCATCTTATGCTTCGTCTTATGTTGTGTTTCGTCTTATGTTGCCTAATTGTTACTTACATTTATCTGCATACTTAACAAACCCATCAAAACAGTTCATACATTTCTAAGATTATTATTATTTGATTGCCATCAAAATTAATAAAAGTGAAGTCCTCTTGACTTAACAACCTGTACAATTAGAATTTTGTTTGTACCTAAGAAAACCCATCTTAATTACTATCAACCCAATAAATTCTTAGCTCCAGAGAAGTTTAACCAGTACATTAAATTAATTAAAAGTACTCATCATCCACTTAAATATATTATTCATCAACTATCTAGATCCTCTAAGCACTTAAACTAAATTAGTTCAACCTAATTCAACAATCCTTCAATAACCAACCTCAATTCAAATAATTTTAACATTGTTTATAACATGAACATAATTGAATAACAAGATTATACTTACAAATACTTAATAAACCATATAAAAATAAATTAAACATGTTTTTTTTAAATTATGAAGTATAAGAGGCTTGCTTGAAACTTCATCACACCTTTGACACAATACTAAACACCTTATCATGAATACTCATAGTTACTCATCTAGGTCTTGATTTCAAATAACTACTAATGCAACTCTTAACTTTGACCTTTTATTTAGATGAAAGTCACTAGAGTGAATTTATAAATTCTTATTTCATTCACACATTTTTATCACAAATATACAAAATACTTTATCCACTTAATAAGCTCAACTCTATCTTAATTCAAGCTAAAATCATACATAAGATATTTTTATTCAAATCAAGCACTAATTTCAAGATTATTAAACTAAATTGAAAATAAAATACTTATTAATATGCACATCTATTGACCTAATCTAGTTGAATATTAATGTAATCTAACTTCCAATGTGTTCTTTTAATCATTTTTCTTTGATAATTTATTTTTCCATAATTGTTACTTATTAAGCTAATTATGATTGGATAATATAGTTAAGAGACAGGCAATTCAAAAAATAGCATAAAATAACCCCTCTTCCATAATTAGTTTATATA
>JANZLF010000001.1:11888992-11902384 GCA_026546835.1 Erythroxylum foetidum | reverse complement strand
AATAATAAGCATCGTCATCATCATCGTCATCATCATCATCATCATCATCATCATCATCATCATCATCATCATCATCATCATCATCATCATCACCATCATGACAAGAAAATTAGTAAGGATGCTATAATTGAAAGTCTTAAAATCTGCATGATCTTCACTCTAGATTAATGAAAATCCGATCCAAAGCTTTTGTTATTATCATGCTTTATGTGATTCTAGGGTTTTTCCCTACATTTCCCCCTTCCTTATCTTTTGACACTTCATCTTATCTTTTAAAATTCCAAATTTGGATTCTCATAGTTACATGATCATCAACATAGGCGTGTTGATGATTGTGTTCTTTAAATAAATGCCCGACGCTTTTTGGAGCTTAAATGTGCATAAACACTAGCATATATGATCAACACAACTTTCTTTCTACTTTACATGGACATGTTTTACAGGAAATGTTCAACATAACTCCAAACTCTTAAACACTCCTATATTGATTTCCTGAACACTATAACTTAATCAAAATTGTTCCAAAATTTTCAAATTCATTCTTTTTTTCTCCAAGTAAGTGAATTACACCTTAGAACCAAAATATGAATAATTAAAGTACCAACATAATTAAAAAACTTAAATAAATAAGCAAAAATTAGTAAATTTGAGACTAAAAAATAACTAAATCTCCACTTATCAAAGAAAAAGTAGGAAGACACATTTGGACAAGTTCAGTGTATGCTGCCTAATGCTGGGTTAGGCAGAGAATTTTGGTCTAAGGCTGTTACATATGCTTGTCATCTCATCAATAGCCTTCCGTCAATTGCTATTGATGGTAAAACACTATTGGAAAAATGGTTTGGAAAACGTGCTATAGATTATGATTCCCTACATGTGTTTGGTTCCACTTCATACTATCATGTTAAGGAGTCTAGGTGAATTTGTAATTATTGGTGGAAATTAATCCCTAGTTTCACAACATAATGAAAAATTCCCAGGAAATTTATCTTGACCACCTTGACCATTATTGCCTAGGTGAATAGAGTGTGAATGATTGTACTGAAAAATCACACCAGGTAAATTTCCAAGAAAGACTAGAGGGTCACAGACGGTCCCACTTAAACTCCAATCTCCTAGACAGAATTTTCCTATACATGTAATTTAAGAGCACAATAATTCACTACAACTATACCCAAAAATAGCCATTAAATAGACAAATAAAGAACACAAGAATTTAACAATGTTCAACTAATTATGCCTACTTCCTCGGACACTAATAAATTGATATTTCACTATTTTCTGGAAATAAACAAGTAAAATACTACAAAAGAAGAGAAGGAATTTTATCTTATGAAAGACAATTTTGGGATGCTTAAGATAGGTGAAGGAGTCTTCCTTTTATAACTTAAGAAGACTCCCCCATCTTTGTAATTCTTCAATATGGGATTTCAAAATATGTCATAAGTTAACAATTCTCTACCTTGACATATTTCTCATCTTCAAATCTCTCACAAAACTCATCTTTTGTAGTGTCTTCAAATACGCTTTACAGTGCCCATCTTCAATTTTTAGCAATATTGATCAAGTCTAAACAATGTTGGAACTTAACCGCAGTCAGCACCTTATTCAACATATCAACAGGATTCTCAGTGGTCTTAATCTTTTGGATTACTACTCCACCTTCTTCCAGAACCTCTCGTACAAAGTTAGAACGAGCATCAATGTGATTCATCCTTGCATGATAAACTTGGTTTTTTGCTAAATGAATGACACTTTGACTATCATAATGTACTTTGACATGTTTCTATCTAATTCCTAATTCATCAAGCAATCATTGAAGCTAAATTGTCTCCTTCACAGCCTCTATAATTGCTATATACTCTGCCTCTGTAGTCAACAAAGCAACTATTGACTATAAGGTAGACCTTCAACTGATAGGTGCCTTTGCAAGAGTAAACACAGAGCCAATAGTTGATCGATGTTTATCAAAATCATTGGCATAGTCGGAATCACAATATCTAACTACACATTAACCACTTTGCTTATACCGCTAAAATACAAAACCAACATCTACGATGTTTAGAAAGTACCAAAGAATCCATTTCACAGCTTGTAATGTTCCTTTCCAGGATCACGCATATAGTTGCTCATAACCCTAACTACCTATGAAATGTCGAGCCTTGTACACACCATAGCATACATCAATCTACCAACCACATTTGCATAGGGTACTTTAGTCATGTACTCTCATTCTACATCTTTCTTTGGAGATGGGGATGCACTGAGCTTTATATGAGGAGCGAGTGGAGTACTAATAGGTTTTGACTTCTCATTCATGCCAAAATGTTGTAGTACCTTTTTCAAATATTGCTTTTGAGTGAAACATAGTCTCCCTAACTTTCTATCTCTACTTATCTCCATGCTAAGAATTTTCTTGCCTTTACTAAAATCCTCCATTTCAAACTCCTGATTCAACTGAATCTTTAATCTCTCTTTGATTCTTTGAAGCTATCAACATATCAACATACAGGAGAAGACAGATGTAAGATCCATCTTATACCTTGTGAAAATACACACAGTGATCATATTTGCTTCTTGTGTACTTTTGTCCTATCATAAACTTGTCAAATCACTTGTACCACTGCCTCGGAGATTGTTTCAATCCGTACAACAAATTTTCAAGCTCACACACCATATTCTCTTTTCTAGCAACTTTAAAACCTTCAGGCTGAGTCATATAGATTTCTTCTTCTTAGTCTCCAAGTAAAAATGCAGTTTTTACATCCAATTGAACTAGTTCTATGTCAAACTGTGCTACCAAAGCCAACAAAATTTGAACGGAGAAATGTTTTACAACTGGAGAGAAAACTTCATTACAATCAATTCCCTCCGTCTAAGCATAGCCTTTGGCCGCCAGCCTTGCTTTGTAGCGAATATTATCCTTATCAGGAAATCCAACTTTCTTTACATATACCCATTTGCATCCAATTGCCTTCTTTCCCTTTGGGAAACTAGCTAGCTTCCACGTTTGATTCTTATAAAGGGAATATATTTCTTTATTCATGGCTATCCTTGGCTTGTCTTCTTCTGAACTTTGGACTGCTTCCTTATAAGTGACAGGGATGTCATCAATTTCAACTGGAGATGCATAAGCTACCATATTAACATAACAAGCAGATACTTGAATGTTCCTTTTTGACTTTCTCAATGCAATTAGTAATTAATGTTATGGAAGTTCTTGGGTTGGAACCTCTTCTTTATCTGGCTACTCTTCAACTATAGGAGTTTCTACATCTACTTCATCATTTGTTAGGGTAACAATTCTTCCTTCAAACTCCACCTATTTCAGAGTACCATCTGTCTATACTTAATATTTTCAATTTTCACCTTTGTTAACATGATAGATTCATTAAAGGTAGCAACCTTGCTAAAAATTATTTTCTTTGAATTTAGATACCAAAGACAATATCCTTTCACATCAGAGATGATCCCCGTGAAAATTGCTTTCTTTGCACGTGGATCCAACTTTGACTCTTTAATATGATAGTGTGTAGTGGAACCACACACATGTAAGGAATCATAATCTGTAGCAGGTTTTCCAAACCATTTTTTCAATGGTGTTTTACCACCAATAGTAGTTGACGGAAGGCGATTGATGAGATGACAAGCGTATGTAGTAGCCTCAACCTAAAATTCTCTACCCAACCTAGCATTAAATAACATACACTGAACTTTGTCCAACAATGTCCAATTCATTTTGTTGTGGTGTATTCCTGACTATGAAGTGTCTGACAATACCTTCACCTTCGCAGACTTTTAAAAATAGATCACGTCGTACTCCCAACCATTATATGTACGGAGACACTTAATCCTTTTACCTATTTAAGCATCATCTTCTTCTATTTGAGGAAAACTCTCAACACTTCATCCTTAGTCTTTATAGTATACACCCATGCTCTTCAAGAAAAATCATCAACAAAGGTCACATAATAGTGTTTTCCTCTTAAAGAAGCTGTTTTGGAAGGTCCCCACAAATTAGAGTGAATATAATCCAAAATACCCTTCATATCATAGATTACAGTGCTGAATTTGACTCTTATATGCTTCCCTTTGACACAATGTTCACAAAAGTCTAATTTGAAGGCCCAAACTTCTTTCAACAATTCTTGATTTACTAACATCTTCAATGATTTTTCATCTGCATGTCCTAAACATATATACCACAACCTAGCTGCTTCTAGCTCTTGATCATCATTAAAAGCTACTGCTATTGTTCTAATAACTGCATTACCTTGGAAACAATACAGGTTATTGTTTATTTGAATTCCTTTCATTACCACAAGTGCACCAGAGATGACTTTCATTACTCCATTTGCTACATTTATAATGTAGCCCAGGACTCCTAAGAAATGAGATTCTTCTTCAAACTTGGCATATATCTGACATCTGTCAGAAACCTAGTTGTTCCATATTGATTCCTTAAGCAAATTGAACTGATCTCATTTGTTGTGCATGTATTGTCATTTGTTGTGTAAACAACTCCACTTTCTAACTCTCTAAAATCAGAGAACCAATCCCGATTGGGATACATATGATGGCTACAGCTTGAATCTAGCATCTATAGACTAGAAGGGCTTATTGATGATGTAAAAACCAATGAAAGATCTGAGTTTACATCTTCACACTCAACAATATTCAAATTTGCAACAACCTTTCCCTTATCAGGTTTATTTTCATTCTTTAGCTTTGGACGATCCTTTTTCCAGTGCCCTTTTCCTGATAAAAGGCACATTCATCTTTGCTCAATTTGAGTCTCGACTTTGATCTCCCTTTCTTTCCTTTAATCTAGCTCCATGAATGGCCTCTGACAACCAAAGCTTTTGCTGCTCCACTTGTACGTTCTTCCTTTGTCTTCCTTCTCAATTCAATACTATACAAAGCAGCTACAACTTCACTAAGAGACACATCAACCTTCCCATGAAGTAAAGTAGTGTCAAGAAACTGAAACTCTTTAGGAAGGGATCTCAACAACATCAAAGCTAGATCTTCATCTTTAACTGTCATGTCCAAATTCATTGAATTAGTAACTAATTAATTAAAAATGGTGATGTGATCATTTATAATGGTACCTAAAATATAAGAGAAACGAAACAATCTCTTCTTTAGATAAAGCTTATTTTGACTGCTTTTCTTCAGGAATTTCTCTTTCAAAGCGTGCCATAATTTAGATGCAGAAGTTTCTTTCAAGAAAGCATACTTTTGCTCTCTATAAAAACACAATCGAATTGTACCACATACTAAAAGATTTATAGTTTTCCAATATTTCTCCTCAACATCATCAAGTTTCTTTTCTTTACTGGCGATGTTAAGACCTTGTTGAAAAATAACTTCTTGAGCTTCACTTTGCCACATGCAGAAATGACTCGTATCATCAAAAATCTCCACCAAAAATCTTGCATTTGTCATAGTAGTCCTTGTTAGTATAGATGAGGTAGAAGTTGTTGACGTGGTTAGTGTAGTCGTATCTTTGATTTCTATCATCCTTGTTACAATTTCTATTTAATAGCTGTCAATGTAGAATGTCAATAACTTAAAGAAAAATCTTTTATAATGTGGAAGATTAAACCATGCTGCAACCACAAAGCATACTAAGAAAAAACCTTAGCTCTGATACCAATTGTTGTAAAACTTTAGATTAATTTCTACCAATAATGACAAATTCACCTTAACCACTATTGCCTAGGTAAATAGAGTGTGAATGATTGTACTAAAAAATCAGACCAAGTAAATTCCCAAGAAAGACTGGAGGGTCATAGACGGTCCCACTTAAATTCCAATCTCCTAGACAAAATTTTCTTAGATATGTAAGTTAATAGCATAATAATTCACTACAACTATACCCAAAAATAGCCATTAAATAGACAAATAAAGAACACCAGAATTTAACAATGTTCAGCTAATTATGCCTACTTCCTCGGACACTAATAAATTAATATTTCACTATTTTCTGGAAATAAACAAGTAAAATACTACAAAAGAATAGAAGGAATTTTGTCTTATGAAAGACAATTTTGGGATGTTTAAGATAGGTGAAGGAGTATTCCTTTTATAACTTCAAAAGACTCTTCCATCTTTGTAGTTCTTCAATATGGGGTTTCAAAATGTATCATAAGTCAACAATTCTCCAGCATGACATATTTCGCATCTTCATATCTCTCACAAAATTCATATTTAGTACTATCTTCAAATGCGCTATACAGCCCCCATCTTCAAATTTTATTAATATTGATCAAGTATAAACAGCATTGGAACTTGATCGCAATCACCACCTTTGTCAACATATCAGCAAGATTCTCAGTGGTCTTAATCTTCTTTATTACTACTCCACCTTCTTGCAGAACCTTTTGTACAAAGTGATAATGGACATCATTGAGTGTCATCTTTGCATGATAAACTTGTCTCTTTGCTAAATGAATGGCACTTTGACTATCATAATGTACTTTGACGTGCTTTTATCCAACTCCCAATTCATCAAGCAATCCTTCTCTCACTAGGCCCATATTGAAGATCTCCCATGTAAGTGGGCTCCTTAGATCTAACACTTTTAAACAACAACAAGTTTTACAACAAGTATAATTCCACTTCATACAGTGCATACAATAGACTAGTGAAAGTTAAGTAAGATGCATTATCTATGTATACATGGAAATTCACACTCATGAGAGAACAAAGCACTAAAAGCTTAAAATCTCGCCTTTCTATTAAGTTATATATCAAAATAAACATGTGACAACAATTATCTAAGACCAAGCACATATAAAGATCTAGTTAAACCATTTTAAGAGAATTGTTTTGATACAGATGTGTGAATATGAAAGGAGAAATTCCATCCGGTACCCTAACTTAAGACAGGTCTATGTGGCCCTTCATCCAGTCAATAATGTATACTAGAGCCTATATAAACCATCATCCTCCAAAATTAGTCCACGAAACAATGACATACAACTATGCTTCTAGGAGAAGATGATATAGCACATGACATCAACTTCAACCCAAAATACCCTTTTAAGGGACAGAGGACATATATAGAAAAGTAAATGGAAAGAAAGCTAGGAAAGTGAGCGAGTGAGTTTATATACCGAGCGGGTTTTATAAAGACTGAACCTCTGCAAGTAACATGAGTTGGAATCCGGTAATCCAATGATCCGATTACCATCCATTCCCATTTGTGAAAATAACGGATCCCAAAGATCAATATGTGTGGATTCTATAAAGAGCCGCATCATGTCCTTCCAATAATGATAATCCTCACCATTAAATGCAGGAGGTCTTGTGACCGAGGCACCTTCAGCTATAAAAACATGTGATTTAGCCATGAATCTTTGTCCTCACTTTATAAAGGTGGTTTTTAGAAACCGAGCTTTGATACCAACTGAAGTAAATCACTTGTTAATATAGGAATCACGTAAATATACAAGATACACAAGAAGGGGGGTTGAATTGTGTAAACTTCTCGAGAATATTAATCTTTTGATATTTCTTGAAAATCTTTTCAACTATCAAATGAATACAAAAGATACTTTACTAAAATTGATAAGTATCGAAATCGCAATTCTTTTTTATCTACTAGTCTAACAACAAGAAAATTAAAGTGTAAGGGTTAGAGAATAGACTTCGCGATTTTATACTGGTTCACCCCAAATCTTAGGCTACGTCCAGTCCTCAGAGTTCGTATGAGATTTCACCATACTTTTCAACTTTACAAGTATTCTTTCTCCCATTCTAGAGCCTCTTCACGTCTTTTACAAAAAAGTATTCTTTCTGTTATTGTAGCCTCTCCAGGCTCTAGCCTTTTCTTTCTCTCTCTAAGAAAGATATTGTGAGCTTTTCATTACAGTAGTATTCGGTCTTTTATTTCGCACTTCGAATACATAATTTTTTTAAGTAAGCAAAAGGTTCAAGTTGTTTTAGTCTTCGACTAGGACTAGTATTTATAGCTTAAATCTCTAACTATCTTCTTGAAAAATTACTTCTTGTTTCTTCTGGTAACCGTTATTTAGTTGAGTTCTGCAACTAACTCCAATTAATTAACTGTCTGACGTTCTATAGTGTCTTCTTCTTTGTATCGTCTAATTTTGTAGCTTTGTTTGTGTTTTGTTTCATCTGTGATGACGTGTATCGTCTGCTGCTGACGTGTCGTCTGGGATGACTAAGTGATACTTACATTTTTCTGCACACTTAACAAACTTATCAAAATAGTTCATATATTTCTAAGATTATTATTATTTGATTGTCATCAAAATTAATAGAAGTGAAGTCTTCTTGACTTAACAATCTCCTCCTTTTTAATGATAATAAATAATCATAATTTTAGAAGATAAAATGATATTTAGACGAATAGTGTTCAGACGAATAATAATCAAAGCAAAAACATACAAAGCAAAAACACAAGAAATGCATGCACATGATATACAATGCTTTCTAATAGTTTTATTTTTCTCTTTTCTCCATTTCTTCTTCTCTTCTTCTTTTCTCTTTCTCTTCTTCTTCTTTTCTGTTCCTCCACCTATTTGTTATTAATCAAAAAGATAGTTCATCGTAAATGCTTCAGAATTTCAGAAAACATATGTTGAATGTCAGTGCGGATCGTCTTGAGGTCTTGTTCAATAGTAATACGTAGAAATATTATTTTCTTATAAAGATCACCCACTGAGTCACCCAATTCATCAACCTTAGTATGAATTTCCTCAATTTCTTTTGCTAAGGCTTCCTGAACTTCCTTTTATTGTGATTTGCTTCCGTCCAATTGATGAAATGCTTCAAGAACTCTGAATTAACAGTTCTTGTTGTATTTCACTAAGTGGATGAAGGTTTTCAACAACAAATGGTTTTGTAGGTAAAACGTCTAACTCTATACTTTTGATTGAGGGTAGTCTGAAGGTTTGTTTTCCTTCTGGGAGATCAAGATCATCAGGTTTAGGTAGTTTAAAAATTGGTTGCCCAAGAAGATGTAACACATTTTTTACTGAAGGTATGAATCTAAGGATCTAAAATGCATGATTAAATGCACAAAGGTTTCTAAGTTAAAATTGATACCTTCAACCGTGATATTTCTATATCGTCCTTCTATCATAGTGCCAACTAACTGGAAATTTTCATCTTTAGTAGAAACTCCAAATTGACTCCCTGATGCCCTTGAAATGTGATGTGACATATAGATACCTCTAGGTTGAGCTTCAATACATGCATCATCTATGTTCTTCACAGCCACTTGAATCTGTTCTTCTATAAGATCATCTTCATGCCCTTTAGGAAACATTTTCTTCTTCCTTTTTTCTTCATTTATCACGAGGGTTAAACATCTTGGTTGTATATCTGGTATAATGTTTATTGATGTTCTGCTCGTAATTGGATAGATTGTATATCGATCCTTTGAAATCTTCATTGGATATGGTTCTGCCTTCTCATCTCGTAGAATACCATATAGTCTTCATTCTTCATGGCTAAGAAGATGTATTATCTGATCATTAATCAGTATAGGTTCGACTTGTACCTTGACTGTCTTCTTCGAAGGTTCTCTGCTAATAATTGAACTTCTATTTCGAACAGGTACTGATTCTTTTATAATCTTCATTTTCAAATCCTTTTTGTTGATTGGTTGAGAAGGATTGTAAGGTTCTAATTAGTGTTCAACTATCTGAGCCTTCTGTTGAACATTAGATGAAGAAACCTTTTTCAGACTAAGTTTTATCTTCTTTTGTTCTTCTACTGGTTTGGAAGAAAGTTGTTGAGGCTTCTTCCTCTCAAATATTAACTTCCTTTTTATCTCTCTCTCTCCAGATGATTTTGCTAATTAACTGTACAAAATAGAGACAATCGATCTAGTAGGCTGCTGTCTTTTCTCTTGCTTTTCAGAATCTCCACCAAGAATCAGAGCTTTTTACTTTTTCTATTCTTATTGTCATAAGGTCAATAATCTTGGTGACCTTCTTGACTGTTTGGATTTTTCTGATTAAAGTGTCTCAACCTTTCTCTTCAATGACACTTGTTGTGATGATTGTTGAACCCGGCTATCCTCTTTCTATAGAATTGTCTTAGCTTTTATTGGCACATCAGACGATTTTTCATTCTTTTCTTCTGCGGATGTTTTTCCTATCGATCAAGGTTTTGTTTTTCTTTCAGACGTAACATGTTCACTCCTACTCCATCTTACTGCAAGCTCCCCCTTAGACCTTGCTTTCGGTGTAGAAATTGTATCCACTTTAGCTTCGAACTTTATTCCCATTCTGTTAATAGTAGTGGCATTAATAATGCTCTTCATATCTATCTTTACCCTGTTACCTCTGTCGAGTAAGATTTTAGATTCTCTAATGATCCTTGTCAATAGCATACCGTAAGGTAAAGAGCTAGAATCTCCCTTAGACTTCATCATGTACTTCAAAATCAAGTACGGAATATTAATGGGTTGATGATTAAGTTGGTGAAACAACCAATGTTCATCGTTCATTGTCACAATGTCCTTGGAGCCTATTCTTAATAGAACACAGTGAAGAAGCAGTGAATGTAGAACCCTAGCCTTTGGAACAAGCATTGAAGCCTTCTTAACTCCTAGATCACTACTTCCATATAGTTGTCGATTGATGTGCACTTTATCTTCATGAACTTGAGTAATCCATTTTGTATTATTAAACAACTTTGCTCCAATACTAGGACACCCAATAACCTTCTCGATAGAATCTTGTGTGACTATAACTGACAACCCATCTACCATTGATATTAAGGTGTTGTACACCACCTTTGCATTCTTCCAGAACTCATATATCTCATTCAAATAGACCTTTTCATGAACGTTGAAGAAAATTTTCTAGCCAACTGCTTCAATTTCTGGTTCAATGTCCATCTGATTTTCCTTCAAAGAAGTGAAATCAACGTGTCTCCCATAGATAAGACAATGCTCCATTTTTGATCTGTAACAAATAAAAACAAAATACACAATTGTATTTCGCTTAATGTAGCAAGGTTAGTATCTAAAAGTAAGAATATGAAACGAAAAAAAAAACTTAAAGTTTAGAACAGAGTATTGAATAGTCTTGGTTGAGAGCACTAAACAAGTTGATTTCAAAAAACTTTAAGAAAAATCTAAAGTAGAAGGTATTTTAGAATCTTGAGAAAATTTCCTTCTTATGCGTACTCTTGAAAAGTTACCATTCATAACTTACCATTACTATTTACTTGAAAACTTATGACTTTTCATCTTCTTCTTATACGAATCGTATGGGTCATGACGTGTCAGACGAATGGTCATTCAACATTACCAAATTCAAGTTTCATCTGATTTCCTTGAATCTATCTTCATATAAAGGTTTAGTGAGGATATCCACCCATTGTTACTTCATCTCAACAAATTGTAGACTAATGATTCCTCTCTGTACATAGTCTCGTATAAAATGACGTTTAACTTCAATATGCTTTGCCCTTGCGTGTTGTATTGGATTCTTTGATAGATTGATAGCACTTGTGTTGTCACAGAAGATTGGAATTTGATTATCTTATATGGAGTAATCTTTTAACTGATACTTAATCCATAACATCTGTGAACAACTTGTAGTTGACATGTATTTAGCTTCTGCAGTAGATAGAGTAATTGAGCTTTGCGTCTAACTTGACCAAAAAATTAAATTATAACTAAGAAAGTGACAACCTCCACTTGTACTCTTTCTATCAATCCTATCTCCATAATCAGCATCACAGTAGCCAATTAACCTGAAATCTTTACCTTTCTCATACATTAAACAGAGATCAGTAAAACCTGCCAAGTATCTCAATATTCTTTTAATAGCAATATAATGAGATTCTCTAGGATCTGCTTGAAATATTGCACACAAACAAACGCTAAATAGCATATCAGGTCTACTTGCAATTAGGTAAAGTAAAGAATCAATAATTACTCTGAAAAGGGTTTGATCAACCTTCTTACCTACTTCGTCCTTAGATAAAAGGATTGAAGGATGCATAGGAGTTGACATAGGTTTGACATTCTCCATTTTATATTTGACTAATAGTTCTTTGATATATTTTTGTTGATGAATAAAAATATTTTCTTCAGTTTGCTTAATTTGAACCAAGAAAGAATTTCAATTCACCCATCATACTCATTTCAAATTCACTTTTCATAAAATTTTCAAAACTATAACATAACTTCTTAGAAATTGCACCAAAAATAATATCATCTATATATATTTGTATCATACTTAAATCATTTTTAATACATTTTTTAAACAGAGTCTTATCTACTTATCCTCTAATAAAGTCATTTCTAATAAAAAAATGAACTCAGACGATCATACCAAGTACGAGGTGCTTGTTTTAATCCATACAAAACTTTTTGAAGTCTATAGACATAGTTTGATTTATCAGTATCTACAAAACCAGGGGGTTGCTTTATATAAACTTCTTCATCTATAAAACCATTCAAAAAGGCACTTTTCACATCTATTTGAAACAGTTTTATATCATGACAAACAACATATGCAAGTAAAATCGTAACAGCATCTAGTCTAGCTACAGGAGCATAGGTTTCATTATAGTATATTCCTTCTTGTGAAGTGAATCACACGTTAGTATAGACTTAATATATGGTATACAAAACGCACAAGAAAAGTGGGTTGTTGGGACCGAAACCCAACTGCTTAAACTTAACACTATCACTCTTGCTCTGATACCATAACTGTTGGGACCCGATCCGAAAACTGGATACTAACTGGGAAACGAAACGAAAATGCCCGAAACCAAAGCGAAACATGAAACAAAAGCAGACGGAAAATGAAAACGAACGAAAGTAAAATCGAAAGAAAGGAACATAAGGCGGAAGCAAAATTGTTGGAACCCCACCCCGGTGAGACACGGGTCCCGCGTCTTGCGTGACGTCCAGACACGTATCTCACGAGGGACGGATTCCTCACCACAAAATAGTCTTGCTTTGACATTAAAATCGCATAATCATAAACCTTGTGCTTATAACCTTGCAGGGTCCTAAGCTGTAACTCCGCATTCGTGGTGAGCGCACACTACTTAAACATTAAAATCATAAGTTAACTTCTTCATATAAGTTGTAGCTCTATGCCTCAAGTTCGTTTCGCAATAAGAATCACCTCAAACGGAGTTGTATAACTCCAGATATGCTGAAAAAAACCACAAAGAGCTCATACTCTAAATATGATCTCCAAACCGACCTCTCACTTACTTTAATGCAAAATTTTTCAAATTGACTCCAAATGATACCAATTTTTATGGAGAGAAATATATATGTCTTAGGAATCTAATGGTTCAAGTATCACCTCAATTGGAGGTCGGATGAGGAATTTATGCCCAAAAGAATCAAGTATGTTCATGCCCTAAATCAGTTTGAAA
>JANZLF010000001.1:11868271-11882223 GCA_026546835.1 Erythroxylum foetidum | reverse complement strand
TCACCTAGCAGATTCTACACCATCTTTGTTGCTTAAGGAAGAGGATAGACAATCTTCATCAACACATTCAAAAATATTTAAGAGGCAATGGCTGGAGGTAATCGTTCTTGATCTTCCGCTGTTTTGTTTACATATATATGTATATTGCGTGATATATATATATGTTGATTATGCATGTGTTTTATACGTTTGTTTTGTACAAAATACATGCTTGATCTTACAAATTACTCTGCATTTTTGTTATCTTCAAAAACTCTGTCTCCTATCCTCCCAAGATTTAGACTCTGGTGAGAACTAAAGTTCTAAGCACTCGCATCCATAGAAGCCAGATGGTGGAGAAATATAAATACAATGTTCCTGACAAATTGCATAAAAAGTCATGAAGCATGTCTGGGTTTTGGTTATCTAGTCAAGGCACCATTACCTTGTCCTCTTGGACTTTTCCCTTCAAAGCCCAGCTTGAAGAAGTGGCTTTGGTTCTTGTTTAATATACCCATGTCAGGTGGCCCAGTTTATCTCTAGTTTCCGACACCTATAATTGAATTGACCTTAAGCAATTTCTGGAAGCTGCAGAAAGACAAGTTAGTTTTTTGCTTTTCCATGTGAACCAATGTCAACGTGACAATTGAGGTCATGTCTGGCACCACAACAACTTCAAAAATGGGCTCTCTGAGGAAGGAACAGAAGAATTGTCATAGAGCTGTGCTCCAATACATGTGAACCTGAAAGAGACCAATCTCTCAATGACTCGTTCAAAACTGTGATGCCAGCTTGCTTTCGTTTGGGTTAAGTTACATCATGCCCGAAGAGTAGACAGCTAAAATTTGTTGGTTTAAGTTCCAAGAAGACAGGGTATCTATGTTGGATACGACAAAACTTTGCTTGCTCTGCAAAACTTCTACATTCTTGCTCTTCATAAAAAACGTTAACAGAATATTAAAAAAAGAGAAAAATCGTGATTCTAAAACCCATTTGGTCGATTTTTCCATCGAAACTTGAAAGTGCTCCAATAAAAAACGTAAGAAAGAACGACAAAAGCACCCAACATTTGCTTGACATTATGTTACAGTTGTCAGAAGTCAATGGTCTAAACTCAAAACCACCTAACACCGAGTGCACGAATCCAACACGAACTACCATTAATACATAGACTGACGACATCATACACAACACACATTCCTACGTACATCTGTATGTACACACACGCATAAAATACATACACAATATACCAACTATTCATCGTGTCTGCATATACAATTTATATCTCCGTATGTCTGTTTCCTTAAATCAATGATACTTCGTTCCTCTCTTTTCTGCTGAAATTAGAATAAATAGTTTGATCATCAAATGGATTCTTTTTATTTTTATCTGCTCCCCTTATGAACCATTAAAGTTTGGATCTTTTTAATAATAAATAGAAAAAGTTTGAACCTTTTTATAAAAATATTAATGATTGGTTAATTATTTAATTAATTAGGGTAATAGCAGATTTCAGTGGAGGGCGAAACTGTGAATCATATTCATACATGTCAGGCTCCCACGTTAACAAAGGGCCAAACTTGTTTCCGTCGGTCCCACATGAAAAAGAAATCAATGGATAATATATATATAAAAGTTCTTGTCGAGTCAGGAAATTGGGGTCTACTTATTTTGTGGGTTGAGAAGAAAAAAAGAAATATTCGATTGACTCTAGCTGGTGAATGGAAAATTATATATAGAAATTTGAAAGATTTATCTGATCGTTAACACCAGACAATTCACTTAATTTCAGATGCTGTTATGTTTGATGTTGTTCTTTCCGCAATCTTTTTAGTTTTCTTAAGATGGGGCGGACTTTTTGTTTGGAGAGCGAGAACTAAAAGGATCATGATTTTCATCCAAGTGTTGAATCGTTTGATTCACTGGAAAGAATCGCTATCTGGGTAGGCGTGCTTTTGCCATGATCGCCACCTACCCCTCTTTCACGGGTTAGTTCTCTACGTGGCACTATTCTGTTGGGGAAGGAAATCTTTTGATTGTGATATTGTTGTCGTTCATGTTGATGATCGTGTTCTCAAGGTAACATTGCTTGTTTCTTCAGATTTCTGCAAGCCAAAAGTCGTTGAAAATTTTGTTCCTTTCGTTGGCTAAGATACATATAGATAGATGTTGGAGATTGATTCTGTCAGAAACAGTTCGTGAAGATAGGTGATGTGAGTTGGTTTCTTGAAAGAAGCAATCTTTCGATGCCACTCTAGTGATTGTGATGATTTGTATACTTTGATTCAGTTTTGAGGTTCTGGGTATTAAGAAATCAGTGGTTTTTTTTTTCCCACTTTTTTGCCACTCTGCAACTTATCGAGGCTCCTGGATTGGATGCTTGTAGAGTAGCGAGGTTTAATACTTCCTTGTGGAGTCGTAAAAGAAGAAATACAATGCATTCGCACTAAAAGTTGCAAAGTGTATGATTGAGGAGATCAAGAGTTTACGACTTCTAAAGGTCGTTAGGAATATAGGATAGTAGACGATCCATGGATGCTGTTTATATAGCCTTGGAAGGTCTGACTTGCAGTAGCTGATTATGATTAATTAGTTTTCTGAGGATTAATTTTGTTGATTCAAGTTGAAACCTTGATTTTGTTTCTTAAGAGTGGGAAATGAGTATAGCATAATGAACGGGACTGTAAGGAAAGTGTGTAGATGGATTCTCCTGACAAGACATTATCTGAGCTAGTTGGCATATTTAAGTCGTGGGTTCCTTGGCGGCCTGAGCCGCATAGTGTTTCAAAGGATTTTTGGATGCCCGATCAGAGTTGTAGGGTATGCTACGATTGTGATTCCCAGTTTACAGTTTTCAACCGCAGACACCACTGCCGGCTCTGTGGTCGAATTTTCTGTGCCAAGTGTACAGCTAATTCCTTTCCGGTTCCGTCTGGTGATCCAAGTAAAGCACAGGACGAGTGGGAGAAGATTCGGGTGTGTAATTACTGTTTCAAGCAATGGCAGAAAGGCGTTACTTACTTTGATCATGTAACTGAGCTTCCCAGCTTGGATCTTAGCAGTTCATCTTTAGGAGCAAGTTTGACCAGTAGCATCTCTAGTGGGACTGCTAACAGTACTAGTAGCTTAACCCTTGGGTCAAGAGCATACTCAGTTGGGAGTTATCAACAAACTTATTGCAGTTCCGGTCCCAATCCTGCTCAAAAATCTGAAATGGAGAATACACCAGTTAAGCCCGGGGAAATTGCAGTTAAGAGAAGCAATATCCCTGTTGCTGATGGAGGATATCAGTCTTCCCATCAATATTCATTCTCAATGAACAGGTCTAATAAAATTTTTGTTAAGTTCAATCTTCATCTATTGTTTGGGTGTTCACCAGAAACAAATAACATGATATCTGGAAACACTGGCACATTCACACATGCATCTCTAAGTATATGAAGAAACTACTATTATATTGTTTATTATTTGAGTTCTATTGTTTAATGCTTGACTTTTCTTTTGCATTAGGAGTGATGATGAGGATGAGGATGATTATGGGATATATCATTCTGATTCTGAGACAAAACATTTTCCTCATGTCAATGACTACTATAGTCAGTTAGAGTTTGATGACTTGTGCACTGATGATGGATCACAAAAAGTCCATCTTGATGGGGAAACTATTGAGTCCAAAGGTACAAGCAGTGCTTTGTTGAACCATAATTGTGGCTCGCAGGGTTCTGAACAAACATCGCCCTCTAGGATAAAGGATGATAATGATATCAATGTTGAATGTGAACCACCGTCCTCTATGTATCCAGGTGAAGATGATAACATGGAACCTGTTGATTTTGAAAGCAATGGATTGCTCTGGCTCCCACCTGAACCAGAGGATGAACAGGATGAGAGAGAAGCTGGCTTGTTTGAGGATGATGATTGTTATGAGGGGGATTCTGCAGGAGAGTGGGGATGTTTACGTGCATCGAGCAGCTTTGGAAGTGGAGATTTTCGCAATAAAGATAAATCAACTGAGGAGCAGAAGCAAGTCATGAAGAATGTGGTTGATGGGCATTTTAGGGCATTGGTAGCACAGCTTTTGCTTGTTGAGAATGTTCCCTTGGGTGATGAAAATGACAAGGACAGCTGGTTGGAGATCGTCACATCTCTGTCTTGGGAGGCTGCTACACTTTTAAAACCAGATATGAGTACTGGAGGAGGAATGGACCCCGGTGGATATGTGAAAGTAAAATGCATTGCTTCTGGACACCGCAGTGAGAGGTAATTGCTACTATAATTTATATTCTGATATATAAGATAGTTGATTGTGTGCCTGTCTACATTCTTGGTCAATCTTGAGTTGGAACTTCCATTATTATTTATATCAGGAAAACTATAAAAACTTGATCAATCACTTTCAAGTGCCAACTGCTCCATATTTGCACTTTTCATTTGGTTGCTGATAAATAAGTAGCATCAATTAGTCTCCCCTAGTTTAATTCTATCACAGATTATCCTCGAATTTAATTGAAGAATGATCAGTAATATGCTAAACCTTAAAGAAAACAATTATGTGATCATGAAAAGGAAAAACAATTACTTATAAAGAAAAATAAATGAGGATATGAGTCTGAAATTGATACATCTCACAATGGAGTAGACTTTCCTTTTGCACTTGCTGATTGCAGCAGTTGCTTAAGTTGAAAATTTTGCCTAGAGGCTATCTAACTTTTTCTTCTCTAGAGACCTAGAACTTGAAATGGAAAACTTTTTTATTGCTGAACTAATACACATGTTTTTAGTTTCATACTTATCCTTGCTTTAATCTGCTCATCTTTTTAAAATGTCACTGTGCATAATTCCATGTATGTGTGTGTGTTCATCAAGTTAATCATGATTCCTTTTCCTATAGTGTTGTGATCAAAGGAGTTGTTTGTAAGAAGAATGTGGCTCATCGTCGAATGATATCCAAAATAGAGAAACCTCGATTGTTGATTCTTGGAGGGGCGCTTGAATACCAGCGTGTTACTAATCACTTATCAAGTTTTGATACTCTGTTACAGCAGGTTCTAAAACAAATTCACCTTTCACAGACACTTGTTTTTCTCTTATTTCGAATTCAGTCCTTGTGCATTTATTTCCTACTCGCTACTTTGTACTTGAACTTTTCCCACATCTATTTGAAATACTTATCCTCTTTCATTCTCATTTTCTGTTTTCAATATCAAGGAAATGGACCACTTGAAGATGGCAGTGGCACGGATAGATGCACACCACCCTAATGTCCTCTTAGTAGAGAGATCAGTCTCTCGATTTGCGCAGGAATACCTACTTGCTAAAGACATATCTCTTGTTTTGAATATCAAGAGGCCACTTTTAGAGCGAATAGCACGCTGTACAGGTGCTCAGATAGTCCCTTCAGTTGATCATCTCTCTTCCCCGAAGTTGGGTCACTGTGATACATTCCATGTACAGAAGTTTTCAGAATATCTGGGTATTGCTGGACAGGGAGGTAAAAAAACAGTGAAGACATTGATGTATTTTGAAGGCTGCCCAAAGCCACTAGGTTTTACTGTAAGTCACTCAACCGTTATAGTTAATCGTATGAATGACTGGAGTGCATGCATCAGTTTGCATAAATTATAATTCTTTATCATTTTGGCATGTGGATTGACTTGCGTCAAAGTTGCATTTAACAACTTATATTTTCATTTTGAACAGATTTTACTTAGAGGTGCTAATGTTGATGAGTTGAAGAGAGTAAAACATGTGGTTCAATATGGAGTTTTTGCAGCATATCATTTGGCTTTGGAGACATCTTTTCTTGCTGATGAAGGTGCCTCTCTACCTGAATTGCCATTGATCTCTCCAATCACTGTGGCACTTCCGGATAAGTCATCAACCATTGAAAGATCCATATCAACTGTACCTGGTTTCACTCTCTCCACCAATGAAAAGCCTCAAGGACTAGAAATTAGTGGTGAACCACAGAGATCCAATAGCATTCCTATTACATGTCTGGCCTCAGCTATTCACAATTCTTTCAATCAAGTTGAAGGAGAACTGCCAACTGATGGCCCCAGTTCTGAATCCCCAGAATGTACCTCATCTTTTATCAATTTGACAACAATTCTTGATACTGTTCCATCTGCAATCAATTTTGGTACAGATTTTTACCATAGTTACACTGCAAAAAAAGAAGGATCTGGAAGTTCTTTTGTGCCAGAAATGCCTGCCGTAAACAGTGGTGTAGCTACTACGACTGACCAATTTGCTCTTAAGGGATGTGAATTGTTGAAGAAAGTTGAAGCAAATCCTTCCCAAAATGATCTCTGTGAGATCGCTGCAACTCAGCAACATAGTTCAGAAGTGTCTTCACAATTAGATAGTAACATTCGTAATAATTTTGAGGATTCAGGACCATTAAAGGAAGAGTTTCCTCCATCTCCTTCAGATCATCAGAGCATTTTGGTTTCCTTATCTTCACGATGTGTGTGGAAGGGAAGTGTCTGTGAGAGGTCCCACCTCTTTCGAATCAAATACTATGGTAATTGTGACAAACCTTTGGGTCGGTTTTTGCGTGACCATTTATTTGATCAGGTAAGCTTCTTTTTTTTTATTTTCTTGATATTTCAAATCCTAGGTTCCTTGGAATTTCATTTTCAAACTGAAAAGACCATTTTTCTGTCAGAATTATGCTTGTCCATCCTGTGATATGCCATCTGAAGCACATGTTCATTGTTATACGCATCGACAAGGTACACTAACTATATCGGTTAAGAAGCTATCAGAAATACTTCTACCAGGAGAAAAGGATGGGAAGATCTGGATGTGGCATAGATGCCTAAAATGCCCTCGGACCAATGGTTTCCCTCCTGCTACACGAAGAGTTGTAATGTCGGATGCTGCTTGGGGTTTATCTTTCGGGAAGTTCTTGGAGCTCAGTTTTTCCAACCATGCGGCTGCCAGCAGAGTGGCAAGTTGTGGTCATTCTCTGCACAGGGATTGTCTTCGTTTCTATGGGTATTTCCATCATCTCTTTACCTTGTTATTTTTAAGTGCACAAAATTTATACCTAATCTGGTTTTCTCTTTCTTGGAGATCATGGCAATCATATGATCTATGCCTTACAACATAAGATTATTTGATGAATGTTCTCAAGTTATGGAGTTGATCAACTTAACGTTATTTAATTTACCCAGATGAAAAGGTCCCATATTTCATCCCAAAAGATGGAAAAATAAAAAATTAAACCATTCAGGTTTTGAATACTTCGCTCACTAGCTGTCTTTTACATGCTGGCAGATTTGGGAATATGGTTGCTTGTTTTCGGTATGCATCAATTAGTGTTCTTTCTGTCTATCTTCCACCTGCAAAGCTTGACTTTAACTTTGAGAATCAGGACTGGATAAAGAAAGAGACTGATGAGGTACTGTGATGACTACTTCCATTTTCTAATGATATATCCTTCTTCATCTCTCTGCTTGTGTGTAATTTAGTTGTCTAATTTGGCAGGTAGTCAATCGTGCAGAGCTTCTTTTTTCTGAAGTACTCAATGCTCTAAGTCAAATTGTAGATAAAAGATCTAGTGTTGCGTCAGCAAACAGTGGCATGAAAACTGAAACAAGGCGTCAAATTGCAGGACTTGAATTAATGTTACAAAAGGAAAAGGCAGAATTTGAGGTGAGGCATTAATTTTATTTCTGTTCTTGCTTTTTTGGTTTGTCAGAAAGTGGAAAGGATCCACCAAGATTAAAACCCTGGTGGCAGTAGGGTATCTTTGAAATCTTCTCCCAAATGAGCCAGAAGGCATTCAGTTTTTGAATACTCCTCTCTCTCTGTGTTGTGTGTTTGTGTGCGCGCGCGCGTCTCTTTTACTTGTTTCTAGTCTTTACATAATTAACTGTTATACAATACAGAAGGAAAATAGCTTATGCATGCACATGAATTGGGAGTCTAAGCAGCATTTCCTCTGCCATCTTTCCTGTATTCGACAACAACTTTAAGATAAACATGATTAGTTTAATTTTCTACACTCTGCACTACATCAAAGTAGATCTACCATCTTAAATCTACTGCTTCATTTTGCGTATTTTAGCAGTTAATCAAAATCTTGAATGACTCTGATGCTTGCCCATCATCATATTCTCAAGATCGATATTGATAAGATAAAAGAGAGAAAGAAAGAGAAAATTTTTTGTATTCAATGATCTGTTTTTAATATCACGATATAATCCTATGCGATATTTGTTTTAGGAGTCGCTTCAGAAAATATTGAACAGGGAAGCAAAGAAAAGCCAACCTGCTATTGACATACTTGAGATCAATAGACTAAGGAGACAGTTACTTTTTCAGTCTTACATGTGGGACCATCGCCTAATTTATGCTGCTAGTATACACAACAGCAGTATTCAGGATGGTTTAAACATTTCAACCGCTGAATATGAAGGAAAACGACTTTCTAATACTGAGACGCTTGATGAGGTTGATGCTCTAGAAAAAGATTTTACACATTATGATTCTCGGCCACTTGATACAGAAGCTTTTATTAAAACTGAACAGCAAGGAGAATTTAATAGCAACACTGATGGATCAGATGCTTTTGATGAAGAAACAGAAAGTGATGGCAATCTTGATCATTTGAGACAAGATCAAGCTAAACTTTCTGCTGCCATATCCTTATCTGATAACTCAGTCACTCTGGAATCCAGCAACAATATTTCTGGGACTTCGTTTGAGGATCAGGCTGCTATCATGGCAAATTTGTCCGCTACTCTTGATGCTGCATGGACAGGTGATAATCACCGTGGAATTGGGGTACCAAAGAATGATGGTAGTGCTCATTTTGATTCGACTGCGGCAGATTCTTCAACCAAAGTTGTGGAGCCAGAGCATGCAGATCTGGAGGGCTACATGGAAGACCAGAAAGGGCTCAAGTTTGGCTACTCCCTTCCAACTGCATTATTCACCAAGGGCCATGACAATACAGAAGATTATACAAGTTGGTTAAAAATGCCTTTCTTGAACTTCTACCGATCATTCAACAAGAATTTTATAACAAACTCGGCAAAGCTTGATACATTGGGTGAGTACAATCCAGTCTTTGTTTCGTCCTTCAGGGAGTTGGAGTTTGAAGGCAGTGCTAGACTATTACTTCCTGTGGGCACAAATGACACTGTAATACCTGTATATGATGATGAACCCACTAGTATTATAGCTTATGCTTTGATGTCACCCGAGTACCATGGCCAACTGAATGATGATCTGGAGAAAATGAAAGACAGTGGGGATTTCAGTGCTTCTATGAATTTATTGGATTCAGTCTCTTCCCATTCATTCCATTCTGTTGATGAACTCACTATGGATAGTTATAAAAGCTTTGGTCCTTCTGATGACAGCTTCTTATCTGTTACTGGATCTCGTAGCTCATTGATCTTAGACCCACTCAGTTATACAAAAGCTATGCATGTCAAAGTTTCATTTGGAGATGTTGGCCCTACTAGTAAAGTGAAATATTCTGTAACTTGTTACTACGCACAGCGATTTGATGCCTTAAGGAGGATGTGTTGCCCATCTGAGCTTGATTTTATAAGGTCTCTTAGCCGTTGTAAGAAGTGGGGAGCTCAAGGTGGAAAAAGTAATGTCTTCTTTGCAAAAACCTTGGATGATCGCTTTATTATCAAACAAGTCACAAAGACAGAACTGGAATCATTTATAAAATTTGGTCCTGGTTACTTCAAGTATCTCTCTGAATCAATTAGTTCAAGATGTCCAACATGCCTGGCAAAGATCTTGGGGATATATCAGGTGCTTAATTCTTTGGCCCTAAAGTACAAACAAGGGTAGATTGTTGGTTGTTTAATTTAGTTTCACTTCTTCAAAATTTACTTTTTGTCTGGGATTATCATTTAAATTATTTTGTGAGCTCTAATAGATATTTTGTATTGAAGTATTCACTGAAGACTTATGAAACCTTGCCCGGATTCATTTATCTATCATTGGCTACTGCCAGGTAACCTCGAAGCACTTAAAAGGTGGGAGAGAAACCAAGATTGATGTTCTGGTAATGGAGAACCTTCTGTTTGGAAGGAATGTGACCCGCCTTTATGATCTAAAGGGATCTTCTAGATCACGATACAATCCTGATTCTAGTGGGAGCAACAAAGTTCTGCTAGATCAGAACTTAATTGAAGCAATGCCAACTTCTCCCATTTTTGTGGGAAACAAGGCAAAGAGGTTACTGGAGAGAGCTGTCTGGAATGATACTTCTTTTCTTGCGGTAATTACCCAACAGACTGTTTGTGCATCTACATCTATATGTGCCTTGTTGCCTTAATCTACCATTTTTTATTTCCTTTTTGTGGAGGGCAGGCTAGTAAGTGAGGTGGGTCTTGTGGTGTGATGTTGAAGATTGGTGAAACAAAGTAGTTTAGGACGGGCATGCATGTCCGGTTTCACTTAGGACCAGACTATTTGTTTATGGATATAGATATCTAAGCACACAGAAGTCATATAATCACACAGAATTCATATAATCTCTGTTGTCCATTTTAATTTTTTGTTCTTATGCCAATTGCAGTCAATCGATGTGATGGATTACTCCTTATTGGTTGGAGTGGACGAAGAGAATCATGAATTAGTTCTTGGGATCATTGATTTCATGAGACAGTATACATGGGACAAGCACCTGGAAACATGGGTCAAGGCTTCGAGAATACTTGGTGGAAATACGAATTTAGCTCCAACAGTTATTTCTCCAAAGCAATATAAGAAAAGGTTCAGGAAAGCTATGACTACCTACTTTTTGATGGTTCCAGATCAGTGGTCTCCTCCATGCACAGTGACAAGTAAATCACAGGCTGAAGGTGGTGAAGAAAACATCCCAGGTGGGACTTCAGTTCAATGATATGCTACCCCCTGTGATTGTACATCCACTATGCTCTATGCACATTATTTTTCCCCTCATTATTTTTCTTATACTTAATTCTTTTTGGTAGCAGATATATAGTTTTGACCAGGGGAAGTATAATTAATTGTTAGAAGATGATAGAACAAGGCTATTAAAGCCGCAGGAATCAATGAGAAGGATGATATTGGATGGCCTCCTCATGAAGCACTTGTACAAGAAAATGTAATGAATTAGTGTTGCAACCTGTACAACTTCTCTGCAGTTCTTTTTCTTTTTTCTTTTGATTGGAGCAACATATTTGGCGCCTACTCTGTCTTGTCCATATACGTACGACACGTTTGCTAACACATGACCATCTCTCCACCACCATTGATGACCCCTTAAAAAGTTGGAAGTTCATTTCCCCTCAACGATGACATCATTTAGCTCATTTTCTTTCTCATGTGTCATCACGTCCCTCTTCAGCATCCTTGTACATAAAGTTGACTTTAGAATTCTGTTATTTTAAGTCATATAAGAATTTCCAAGATGATTATTGTCGATATCCCTTGACCAGTAGATCAGTACTTGCATTCTAGGCTGAGTTCCTCGTTTTATCACCCTACTTTCTAAAATAGTTAAAGTAACTCGGTGAATCGTCTGTTATTTCCGCCCAACTGCGATGAAGCTAAGATACTAAAATGTAAAGGAGACAAATTTGTAGTGGACCTTCTTGTGCACACTTTTTTATCAGTAAGCTTGAAACTTGACAAGTACTCAATTCTCTTATATTGAACTTCCTTTTAGTTCTGTCACCTATCCGCTTCCTATTTCATCTTATGAGATTTTACCAATTACAAATCCTTTTTTCTATCTTCAAGTGTTTGATACAGTGTAAAATAGGTTGTTATCACTTGTACGTGCAGAGCTGGTGAGTATTGTCACTTAAATGGTTGAATGATAGCTCGTATTGTACTACCAACCCTGGAAGACAGTGCATCCATTACAGGGATAATCACCCATCAATTTGAAGGTAATAAGCAATTGAAAATTGCAAAGTTATCGCCTTGAATTTTAAAAGTTCCTGCCAAAATGCATTTCTTGTTAGGAAATTAAACTATTTCCACGCAACTAAAACGCCAACAGAATAACACAAAATTTGATAACGGAGGTCGGTCAAATTGTGTCTACGTCTCCGGGGCTACTGCACACCCTTTTTATTAGGGAGAAAAATAACACTTACAAGTGTTTACACTCAACACTCAACTCACTAGTATTTTCACACACTCTCAACTCTTATCCCAATATACCCCAAAAATTTACTCACAAAATTTACTACTTTTACTAAGAGTAAATATTTTGTTTTTTTGATTTGGATGAGATAAATGGGAGGGGGAGGGGGTTTATTTATACTTGTTTAGCCTCCTCCCTCCCTCTCTCATTTCCAATATGGGAATAACTAACATATTATAGATTGAAAACATATTGTTTTTGTTTTAATGTAAATGAATTTGCTTATGAATACATTTTTACTATACATTTCACTACTTGGTCTATTTTATAAACAAATATTTATGTAACTAATGTCATTTTTTATACTCTTGGCATCTGTACGATTTACTAAATGCCCCTTTCACATCCACTATCTTAACCTATAAAGTACAAAATGTAGTTAATGGGAAAGCGGGCCTTACTACTGGATGGTCAGTAATAAAGTTACTTCAATTACACGGAGTTATTAAAATAAAAAAATGTGGCAATCAATTCATTTCACTTTAACGCTTTTTAATTGGACTTATCAGTGAAAGTGAAATTTGACTCCTTAGACCTTCCCCAGTTGCTACCCACCTACTTTATCCTTACCACTAGAATATAATTTTTATGTTGCGTTTCTTACGTTACTGATAACTTTTTTTTTATTTGAGGAAATTTCGTAGACGGGCCAAGCAGGCACACATCTTTGAGAGCTTAATTGACGCATTATCTCACAGGCGGGTTAAGCGGACGTACCTTATCATTGAGGGTCCAACTAGTTCTCCATCTACTGGTAAAACTCCGGCTGCCCCAGACTTTTACAAGAGGGGCTAACATGAAATCGAACCTGGGACTTAACCAAAGTCAAGCTCCGCTTTCAACCATCAAGCCACACCCCTTGAGGACTACATTACTGATAACGCTACAAGGTAAATTAAAATAATATGATATATTCGTAATTTAAACAAACTATTGGCTTTGGGTCTCCATCCCATTTGTTAAATGCAGAATTTGATGCGGTGAGGTTTGACGATTGGGTAACAATTGGGTAACGCTACTATATCGATTTGTGAATGTGAGCTCTAAGATTGTAAAATATGACCTACATTTTAATATATGCAAGAATCTTAATTTTTTGTTTTTGTTTGTTTGCTAGAAACGAATCGAAAAGTTTACAAAACTACCCCTACGGTTTGTCAATATCGATAAGATTAAATGACTCAACATAATTGTAATACCTTAATGAAACAAGGCCTACCTGCCTCATTCATATGCATCTCTTTTCGCATCTGCCAACTACTATTAATTTCTTAGAACAAACTTGTGATTGGTCCAAATATCTAAATCTCAATCCTGTTGGCTAGAAATGGAACAGGTGTCCACTTTATATTTATAAATCAAAAACACCAACAACATCAGTAAACCGAAAACTTGAAGGGGAACTTTCAGAGTATAAAAATGCAATACTTCTTGTTGTTTCATTAATTTATAACATGTAGTGTACGAGGTCTTCGAGCGAATGACGTATTATGGGATATCGACCAATATGGTTATCTACCTGACAAAGAAGCTCCACGAAGGCACAGTAAATATCGCTACCTAATAATAGTGATGATCGAAGCACTTTGATTTTATCGCGAAATTTCCAATCATTTTATCTCAAGAAGACTTCAAGTCAATGGATTTCTTTCTTAAATAATGCATGAAGTGTTGCGATACTCATCTTCAACAACAATGGCTTCTTACTCTTCTTGTTCTTCTTCTTCTTCTTCTTCGGCCTCCCAGTCTCCTCATCCATGGAGGTACGATGTCTTCATAAGCTTCAGGGGTGAAGACACTCGTCGCAGTTTCA
>JANZLF010000001.1:11843517-11862008 GCA_026546835.1 Erythroxylum foetidum | reverse complement strand
AAAATTATTGAAATAAATTTATTTCAATATATTTAAATAAATAAATTTATTAACTAATAATCGGCGACGTTTTTTCCCAAACGTCGCGGATTGTCAACCTTCAGCGACGTCTAATAAACGTCACATAAGGCTTCAGCTTCAGGTTTTCAACGACGTTTACCCTAGACGTCGCTAATTCATTCTACTTTTTATGACATTTTTTTAAAACGTCGTTTAATCTGCATAGTTTCCTCGACGTTTTCCATAAAATGTCGCCGATTGCATTTCCTTACTATACCTTCATCAACGTTGTTTGTGACGTTTTCAAAAATGTCTCAAAAGACAATCTGCGACGTTTATTGATCATTTGTGATGTTTTTAAAACATTGCTGAATGAGTATTTTTCTTATAGTGTAGGCCTGTAGGCCACCAGTTGCAACATCAAACTCTGCGACTTGAGGTTGCTTTTCTCCATCACGCTTGGACTGCAACTTGAGGCATAATATATTCTACCCAATATCCTGTTTCACCCTGCTTAAAATGACATTATTTTGAGTAAATAGATATAAAATAACGTCATTTTATGTGCAGAACAAAGTTCAAACAAGATATTAGCTACAGAAAATCTAAATCTGCAACTTGAAGCCACCTATTGCTTCTGTCACCACCAAAGGTAAGGAAAGGAGGTAAAACATGAGAAAAACGTGAGACCCATAGTAATGAAGAATTTCGTTTAGAGGATGATGAGAGTCTTTGTAATCAGGCTAGGGATGTCTATAGACTAGGTTGGGTCAAGAATAGCCTGATCATAGATTGACTAGCCCGTGACTTACCCCAATCCAATTATATATATTTTTAAAAAAGTAACGCTATTTTTAATATTTTAGTCAGATTATAAGTCCGATCTTAACCTATGATCCAGTTAACCCAGATCAAAATTGAGCCAAGAAAAACCTGACAATGGGATAAAAATTGACATTCTTAATTGAAACAAACATGATCGTAAAATGCGTCAATCAAAATGGAGTTAGGACCACCTCGACAACCCCTTTACATGGACCCATTGTAGATCACTAGTGGCAAGCTCTGGGCTTATTGCGTAGTCACTAGACTGTTGCTTTAGTTTTAGTTAATATCAATGTTTTAAAAATTAGACCGAACATCAAACCGGTCAAAGAAAAGGTTTAAGATTTAGAGGTCGATAGTGAAACACTATAAAATCGGTATATAATAAATAAGAAGTAAAACTTATAGGAATAAGTAAAAATAAAATATTTTATTAAAATAAAAATACGCAAATGTCTATTATTATATAATTAATTAATAATAAATAAATATGAGTCTAATATAAATATTAAAATAACAATAAATTAAAACTGTATTTCTGAAAGAGGTTGTGTCTTATCATCGTCAAAAGCTCCAAATTCTTCAACACTATTTAAAGATTCGTAAATTACGCTTTCATCTAAAGTATTTGCATCAACTTCTTCTATTGCATCAAAACAAATTACAAATTAATAATGTATGAAATTATTCTCAATTGTAAACTTATAATACACTATAATTTTAACTTAAATATGATCAAAATACGATATGAACTGAGCATCAGTAGATGTTCTTAACTCATTCGTTGTGACAAATGTATTTTCTTCATAAATCATCTTGAAAAAGGCTTTACTCTATTTAAATTTTTGCGATAAAATTTGAACAGTTTGCAAATGTTAGAATTCATTTAAATGTCTCAAAATATTAGAAATTAACTTGTAATTTTATGAAATATTAGTTAAATTTGCACCTTTTGCCTATAGAAGAAATATTGACCAAGATCTAGAGTTTGGCATTAATACATGTATAACTAACCAGGTATGTGTGTTTCTTTCATATTTATTTATGAGCAATGAATATTTTGTGAAATTATAATTCAAATAATAATTCAGAGTTTAATATGTTTATGTTTGTATATTTCATCAATGTACTTCAAAATGAGTATTGGTGGAGGTGACACGTGTAACCAGAAGTAAAAGAGATAATGATTTTCAACTCAAATAAAATAAGAAATGTTTAAAAGAAGCATGTGACTAGAGCATTTTGTAAGTGGCAATACGATTTATATAATGTTTCTAGCAAAATTATGATATTAATATAAGAAAATTATATTATGCTTATAGGCTCTTATATTGTAATAAGTGATGACGTCATTTGGTTTTCAGTGTGATTATAGTACAGTTCTCTTCTTCCTCCCTTATTTAGGAAGACAAAGCATCCAAAAAGAAACAAATATTATAAACCAACAATTTTGATGAATTTGGCTTATTAATTAAGTGAACATGTTCTTCGCAATAATTCTATAAATGTGAAAGTTTTGATGAAAGAAAAGAAGGAAATTTTACAAAGTTTAAAAAATCAGACCGAACCGGAATGGACCATTCGGTCCGACCGAGAAAAGGTTGAACCGACCGGTTTTTATGCAGAGGTGTTATTAGATAAAACCGAACCGAACCACTGATCGGTTGAAATTTTTTTCGGTTGGACTGGACGATCCGGTCTGGTTTTTAAAACCTTGGTTAATATTAAAAACCAATCTTATATATTTCACAAAAGCACAAGAATCTTGAGCAACTAGCTTTCGACCATAGTTTCCAAAAACCCAAATAATATGTTGATAATGCCAAAACAATTATGGGTTTCTTATTATGCATTTAACATTTTCTAAAAAAATAGGAATGCATGTTTAATACGAGCTTTTCATATTATTATTAAAATCCAATTTGATTATAGGATTAAGGTTCAAATCTAATATAATTTTAAGATTTAGAGATTGCAACTTTGGAAAAATCAATTTCATAGTTATTAAATAACAATTAGATAACTTTAATGAAGTTATATAATTAAAAATAACTCTTACACCAAAAGTTTGTTATTATAGCGGAATAATAAAAAAAAAATTTGTTTAATTCCTCAAGAATCAAGATCACTTAAATTTTATAACATAGCTAACACATAAAACATAATAAAATATGAATTACAATTCATACATTGTTATGTATCTTGATCATTTTTTTTGTTTCCCTCAGATCATTTTTAAAATTGACTCATTGTAACTATTATAGCTACATATATATCCGACTTCTAACAATATTTACATAAACAAGTTGAAAATACTCTGTAAGTGGTTTCAAGTAGGAAAGGTAAGAAGTGATAGCTCCTTTAGTGTGATCTACTTATAATATGGTTTGCATTTTTTCCTAATTTATTCAAAATAAAATTTTAATTTCTATTAAGTGTAAATTAAAATTAAAATTAATCTTATTTAACTGCCAATTGAGCAGATAAGATGTAACATCCCGTTCTCAGATTGAGGGTTTTAGAACCCTAAAATATGATACTTGAAAGATTAATGAGAGATTAGAAATGTATTTTCATGCCCATGCATAATATGTCATACACATACATATGAATAGTGAAAATGTTTACACATGAAACTAGTCGTACATACATTCATGAATAATTCCGGGTACAATTGGTTATAAATGTAGTTATGTGAGAATTTTGAATTTATATTATTAAAAAAATCGATGTAGAGAATATGTGTATTGATTTAGAAATTTTTGGAAAATTTTTCGAAAATATTGAGTATTATTGGACTAGGAAAAATACCACTTGGCAAGTAAATTGATGAATAGATATAGAAATAAAATTTTAATAATATTGAAGAAATTTCATTGGTGACTTTAGAATTTTTGAGAAAATGTAATTGGAAGATTGGTCAATTGGAGCAAAATTTGGAGTTTGATTGAACTAGTTAAGTGAGAACCTAGTTAAAGCCTTAGGAATTTGTCACTTGCCAAGCCAAGTTTTAAAGCTATGTTTCTTTTAACCTTGAAAGACAAAGACACTGTTTGTCTTGTCTTAAAAATATTTTCTTCGTAGCTTTCTTCTTCACATTTCTTCCTTGTACAAAGTTTTTCATCAAACTCCTTTTGAGAGTTAACCTTGTTCTTTCTTATCCCACACCATCTTCCACTTTGCTATTTGTTTCTTCTACCCTAAAAAAACCAGAAGTTGGTTAGCTTACATAGTGAATACGTGATTCTTGCATGAAGTTAGGGCTTGAAGATAGTTGAAGCTTTTAGAGTATTCAACAAGTAGTGGAATTTTTTTTTAGAGTTTTAGATTTATAAAATAAATTGGTGAATTATTGTTAGTTGCACGGATTGTGGCATTTACATATATATGTTCATGAACACTATGGAAGAGATGAAAATTTTGGTTATAGTGTTAATTTAGGTTTTGGTGGATTGTTAGTGATCAGGTGATGTGGAAATGATTTTTGGAGTTGAAATAGAAATGAAATGATGTATAGGATTAGTGTAGAAAATTAGATATGAAAAGGTGATATGTGCTCTGTTCTTCACTGTGCATGTTTATATATATATGAGTGTATACATGAGTTGATGAAAACTTTAGAGATGATCAAGGAAATGGTTCCTTAGTTGAAGAGCAATTGTAAAATGATGATTTGAGATGGGAATGAGTGTTTAAATGGAATTTGAGAGGAAGAATAGTGATTGAGAATGAAAGTTGAAAATGCAGAAAAGTAACAGAGTATGAATAGGATGAATATGAATTTTTGGCTTTTGATGGTTTTTGATTAAACTTGTATATTTTGAAGTGATATAAATTTATGGTGAATGAGTTTAATAAAATGGAGTATAAAAACTGGAAATAAAAATTTGAAGTGTTAGATTTTGAAAAATGGAAGTCATCTGGAAATTTTATGAGAATAGATGGTAAGAGAGTTGAATTTTCAATATGAAACTTCCATGAATTTTCTGTACTGTTATAGAGAAATTTTGACAAAGTTATCTTCATAAAATTTTTAGATCTGTCTTTAATTTTTCCATTGATATAAAGTTTGTAATTTTTGGAGTTTTGGATCGAAAGTTGTGGAGTTTGAAAGTTGAGCTTGCGGGTTTTGTCGTAGTTTGGAACAGTCTGTAGTGTTTTTAGCATAACTTGCAAAATATCAGACCAAATTGCATGAAATTAGTTTCATTTGGAAGTTAAGACATAAAAGAATAATTTTTTAGAAAAAAGTTTGGCCTAAATCCTTCTTTTTCATTGTTGAAATGATCGGGTAAAAGTGACCGAAATTCTGATTTGGGAATGACTGGAGAAAAAAATGAAAGAGAGGAAGAAGGATTCGCAGGTCCACTAGAGTGTTGTGGTCGGGTATGCGCACGGTCGCGACTTTACAGGACCACACAAGATATCGCAGTCGTGCAAGTGCACGATCACGACCTCACAGGACCACCTGGAGTGTCGCGATTTTGCATGTACACGATCGCGAATTCCCTGTTTATCCAAGGGGGATTATTTTTTTAAACATACTTTGATATTTTTATTATAACTTCTTCTCTAGACCTCCAAATGATTTAGTTCTTAACCAATGGATTTATAACACACTTTTATTTCCCTCCATAAAATTTTGTAGCATTCTGAATTGAATTGAGAAAGATTGATCAAATCGAAGTGTGGAATCTGTTAGAACAATGAAATAGGATTTTCTTCCTGAACACCCTTTAGTATTTTGATTATATCTAGATCTATAGGATTCCAAATGATATGGTTTTTGATCTGGACCAAACTAGAGATATAGGCCTACATATTGTCTAGAGAAGTCTAATTTTGATTAGTTCTCTAAGATACTAAATTTCTGGATGTAAGTTGTACATAGTACACTATTATTGAATGTGAACAATTCGATAATGTTTGAGGTATATCTTCCAAATTACTGCACCAAATTGAGTGATTTTGGTGTCAATAGAAACGTAAGACATATAGGAACACTTTTCTAGAAGATAGTTTGACCAAATTGCATCATTTTCACTTTCTGATTGAACGTGAACAGGAGACCAATGTGTGTATTAGAAAATTTTGAAGTGATATAATGAGAAATGAATTGTGAATTTAATGGTTTTAGTGAGGCATAAACCTAAGTATAAATTATACTTAGATAAATTTTGATATGGGAACGATTTTGTAATGAAATTAAAGGAAAGATACCTGAGATTGTCATGAACATGCATTGTACATAATTCATTTCATCCATGTGCATTATTGAACAATTATAATTGTGCATATTGTGACATATGCGTATGTTGTTTGATATAGAGAAGCAACTAAAACGTTAACCTCCAAATGTTGTCGAAACTTCCAGGCATTAGCTTCGGGAGTAACTTGTGAGTAACCTAGACGGTTCTCTCAATTATTGTTTACTTAAATTATGCTTTGAATGATAAATGATTGTGAAATGAATATGTTTGATTGTTGATTCTAGACAGAAGGTCTGATGATTGTGAATGTGGAATGTATATTGAATTGTTGCTTGAATGTGAATGTAAAGACCTAAGTGCTTTATAATATGAGTGATTGTGGTACATGCCTTCCATTCATGAATGCACAATCAGATAATGACGGTTATCACCAGAGTAGCCACCGATCAGAGCTTAAAGCTCAACGAGTGAAAAGAGCCTCGAGCTCAAACAGTGATTAGGAGCCTAAGGCTCATTATGTATAATGAGCCTTGTACCCTCCAAGCAAATAAGTGATAATTATTAATGAGCTCGGTATCCAAAATAGATACGGGATAGTTTAGGCACTCAGTCACAATAACGTAATAAATGGAAAGTGTCTTATGAGCATTTCATATGCATTTATATCAAATATTTTTGATTGAATGAAATGTCAAATTTTCTTATGATGAAGTAAAAGTGAGATATATGATCTATTATGCAAAATTGTGAATTACATGTTATGTGAAATGGTGTGTTGCATGAATTGAGTAAACCATCAATGATGTTTACCTCATTGAGTTCGCAAAACTTATCCAAAATTTGTAATTATTTTTCAGGCTTGAAGAGTATCTTGTTAGACAAATGGAAGTATACCTACGACATGCAAGTAAATGATAAAGGTCAGGATTAGTTGGCGTCTGTATTAGTATTTCCTTTATTTTGTATCAAATTAGGTCTTCTGCACTTAGTGTAACTTGTGTATTCGAATATTTATGTTTTGAAATAACATTTCCAATTATGGTTTTTGCAATGTAATGAAATTTTGGCAAGTATTTTATATTTGTAACGGTCTCAAATGGCTATTAAAATTTCTGATGATTGTATTACTATGATTGAAAATGTTTATGAATTAAGGTGGGCTCAATTTGGTTATTGATTTCTGCACTTTATGTTTTTGGTTTAAAATATTGTACTAAGTTTTGAATGATTGAGTGCTCTGGCATACTACTCTCGCGGGGTACAGACTCGGATATCCCTCAGAATGTTAGATACGTGTCTTGCAAGAGTGAGATTCTACATAAGATTCAATATATTATATTGATTCTTACTTATTAAGTACCTCATATTTAATCGTAAAGTTTCTCAATCTTTACAATTAAATTCAACTTTATTGAATTATCATTTTTCTCTCAATAATTATTCTTTATGTGTGACCAATATAATTAAATTGTTAAATATGTTAGCAATGGATCACTACAAAAAATAAGGTTTTTGCGATGAAAAATTATTGACGAAAACAGAATCGTTGGTAATTACCAACGGAAACCATATTTCGTCAATAAAATTGGCATAAAAGATTTAAACTTCCAACGGAACAAAAATTCGTCAGTAAATATGAAGGGAAATCACCTAGTAGATTTACCAACGGAAATATCGTTGGTAATTTTTATCGGTAATTTTCATCGTAAACGTCGTCACTTTCCTGCGTTTAGGCGTTTTAAAAATAATGAAAACGACGTCGTTTGGTGTTTTCATCTAAGGTTAAACCACCACAACCCCACAGCTCCCCCATTTCCTCTCTTCCATTTCTTTCATCCATTTCTACTGTATCCCACAGCCCCCTTTCTCGAAAATTCTTCGTCGTCGCCGTCCTTCACCATGCATCATCCTCGTCGTTGTCGTCCTTCACCCCATGTCATCCTCGCCATCATCGTGCGTCAGTGTTGCCATCATCCCACTGCATGTCCTTGCCATCTTCAGGCCAAAATTATAAGCACCGACCTTTGTTTTCTTCTTCCTTTTGCCTCTACTTTTATAATGTGCATGACTGGTTTGTGAAACCATTGAATGCGGATCTACCGTTCACCCATAATTAGGATGTCTGTCCTTAGTTTTTCAAAGCAAAGGAGATTCCTTTTATCAGGAGAGTGTATTACCCTTTTGGGTTTTATCCATGATGTCTTGGGTGAGAGGTTAGGATGAGTTATACAGTGTGCTAGTAGCAGGGGGAAAGGTTTAATCCTTTGTGTAAAGCAAAGGAGATCATATCTGTCCAGCTGAATAGATGAGTGCAGTGAAAAAACTTCAGCCTATGAAGTTTCTTCATGATTTATCGAGTTTTGAATGATGAACTACTCTACTAGTTTAGTCTGATTATGTGTGTGGATCTGGTGAAGGGTGTACCCTTCTAAGCATCTCCAAAAAATCTTGGATGGAAGAGATAAATAGGTGAATGTTATGATATGCTTCTTGTATGGATAAAAATTTCTCACTTTTACTCATTTTAGAAGTAGTAGTTGTTGTATAGTATTTCTCAAGTTCGCTTAAGTTAGGTTATAGCCTTGTGGTTTTTGGAATGATATTAGCATCTTGGGCTATCTCTAGTTTGTACATAACTTTCTTTTCTTGATTTATTATATTTTTGATTTACCAAAAAAAATGTATAGATCATCATTAAAAAATATTACTCTAGGGATAATAACAATGTCATGTTTTTGTTGGAATTGGTATATACTTAAAGTTGTTGAAAGTCTTTATGAAAGTTTGACATCATGGCTATCATTTACGTCTCTGATAAGGTGCTGGATTTAGATATCTATTTATTTGAATCATAATGTAAAAGAACTTTTTTTATGCTTAGTAATTTAAAGGTGGTGAATCATTATATTATTAGGATTTAAGGTAAAAAAAAATAGTAGTTCAATTTGTTAAAGGGTTCACATAATAAATTAACTTTTAGATCTTCTCTACATCTCTAGTTGAGAAAATTTTGAGATATGTGCTTTTGTTTTTGTTTTATTCTATTTTTTATGCCTAAATCATTTGTTCTTCCCATAGTCGTTTGTTCTCTTCATTGTATAGTCAAGATGCACCACTTTTTCTTCTTCATTACTTTTAGCATTTGAGCTTTTCAAATTTTGCTTAACATCTTTTAAATTGAGGTACTTTGTCTTGTACTTCCTTGACATCTCAAAGCCATTATATTTTCACAAAATTACATAAGGATTATCTAGGTGTTTATCTGTTTATGAAGGTTGCTACACTCATATTGAAAATTGGAAATTGGATTGGGCATTCTAAGTAATCTCAGATTTTCTTCTTTTGTTTAAGTTATTGATATCAAATAGATAAGGTCCATTAATTTGCACTTATTACAATATTAGAATGTGGCAATTGACATAGGATGCAATCTTTGAAATAAGTATTCTACTGCTCTTGTTAGAGGAGAAGGCCTTATACTTGATTTCAACTTATGCATCGTATAAGTCCATGATCTCTCTATGCCTATGAGCATGATCATCAGGGTCATGCATACTGTCACAAGTATCGAAAAATAACATTTTAAATATGTTTAATAATTTTTTCGTTAGAACATTAGGAGTTATGAAATTAGGTCTTCATGCATAGTACTCTTATTGTGTTGATTATAAGGGCATTGGTGGGGTTCATTCTAATGTTCAATGTAAATTTTGTGTTTTTTTGTCTCTCTTACATCAATAGATTGACTTGTTATCATAATATTTAGATTGTAACAAATAGTTATTGTGAGTTATAAGCACAAGTTGTTCACTAAGCTAAACGATTTTGGGATTATAAACAACTCTAATATGAATAGCAGATGAATTAGTTAAGTATTTTATTCTCTTTTTAGATGGAGAGATCAAACCTAGTATATATTTACTCAAGCGTGAATAATTAGAAAATCTTAGTTAACCATAAATGGTTAAAATTGACATGAGTTTGTTGGACTTCCTTTAAGTTTCTAAGCAAGCACAAGCAAATAGAGGATTAAAGCTTTATTTAGTAAAGGCATTTTGACACTTAATAAAAATAAAGAGTACTAAATATATAAAAATATTTTCAAAAAAAATATATTTTTACCTTGTGTAGTCTCCTCGACGTAAATGATTCTTCTATAATTATAATTGTAATGTAATTATATAAATAGATTATAACTAAAATTTAGGTAAGATTTTATATTTTTAATTCTTATCTCCCTTATCCTATTCTTATGCTTTCAAATGAATCTTATTTATTTGATATCATTGAAGTCCTTAAAAGAGCTTAAGAATGACATATATAAAGATTTAAAAAAATAGTGATAATGGACATAAGGCTAATCAAACTAATATGTTTTCACTAATACCCTTGCTCTAAAGACTTCTTAGCAAAGAATTAATAAGAGAATTTAATATGCTTTTAATTTGATAGCAAGAATTTAGAAATAATACCATCAATTGCATTGCAAAAAGAGGATGGATTGAAAAACAAAAAAGTAAGGTAGATGAATGTATCCCTTATCAGTAGCATATCATATTTTACTCTCACCTATATATGTGCTCCTATACCACTTGAATCAAAGTCATCCAATCGTATGCTTGCTTGATAACACTCTTCAACTTCTTTATGTATGGGATAGATTTGTAATTTTACTGGCTAAGATCTTATGGATTATTGCTTGGTTGTAGGAACTCATTTGTTGGCAAAATTTCTATTTTCAAGGAGGTTGAAGAGAACATCACTTTGGTTAGTTTTTATTTTGTGTTAAAAGAGTATTTGATTTGATAGAGGATGACTAACGAGCTTCTCGATGGTTTATTAATATGGATGTATGACATGTAGCCTAAGAATCTTGTACTGATAATGGCTATTACACATTATTAAGGATAATAAACTTAGAATTTTGGAATTTGTGTTAACATTGCTATTGTGGGTTATGTGAATGTAATTAGATCTTATGAAATTTGTGGATTGGTGAACTTTGATGTGGATATTATGAATTATAGTGAATATGCGTATGAATTCTTTTGAGATGAAGTATGGCTCCACGGTTAAAAATGGTGGCTAAGAGAAAATTGAGTCATGTTGCTTCTTCTATAACACCACCTCCTTTAAAGGAAGTCACTAGGTTTATAAAATGGGAAGTTGAATAATGATATCATAAGAGATCTAATAATAACATGGTAATTGAAAAACCATAAGCATTAACATAGAGAGATCCTTCAAGGTTCAAAACAAAGTATTTATTCAGTTATGACTATTTTTTGTGTTTTTAGTTTTCTTTTTTAGTTTTGTGTTTAAGAACTCTTTAGTTTGATATCATCACTTTTTTTGTATAATTCTTAGTTAAAATTGATTGCTAAAGGTTAAATTTATAATATGATTAACTAATTTAGATATAGGAAAGTATTTTTACTTTAGGTGAAACCTGAATTACCCATAATTAATGTTACTAGTAGATAGTAAATGTGAAAGGCATGCAATATTCTGTGGTATGTTTTATGTGGCTTCACTTATACATCTTCAGTCAAACATGGCAGTAATTTAAGATCTCTTCCGATTACTTAAGCTTCCTAGTTAAGATCTTATTCATTGTCTTCTTTACTTTGTTTTGGTTATCTTCTTTGGTCGTCAGCTCATTCTAGCTCCGTCATCTTCTTCCTTCACATGCTTCAATGACTTATTTTGTGTTTCAGTTAAGGTAAGTGAGTTTTTTTTTTATTTAGTAGGTTTTTGTGTACTTTTTTTGTGGTATGAACTTTGGTTTATCATTGAATGAAATATAAGATGACTTTGATTTATAGTTCTAAATATCTAAATTATGTCAATGGGTTATTTCATTGATACTCTTTGAAACGATTAGGTTCTCTTTACTTTTCATGTGTGAATCTTTACACGCATCTTGTTTAATATAATAATAATTTATTTCTAAACATATTACATAATTTATATATGTTACAATAATGTATGGAGCGAAGTATTCATATTTTTATGTTTACTTATTATATTTGTTAGTAGTACATAATTAATTTAGGTTAAATATCCAACTTCTAACATGAATTTTAAATTTCAATAACAATATCTAAACCATACAATTAAATATTCCAAATTTATTTAATTAAGTTATTTGTTTTATGTTCCCATACTAAATCAAGCTGACCAAGAATTTTTCCTTTCACGTCCTTAAATGCATCATTGAATTTTCTTCTAACATGTATTATTACAAACCAAAAAAATAGATGTTCAGTTAATGAATAAGTTTGATCTTAAGCCATAAACCTTAACCCCTAACTCGTGATGTAGCTCCTATGAAGCTTATCGTTGAAAAATACCACGAGCCTATGAGTAACAATGAGAACTTGTTTTTTTTATTGACAGGTGTAAACTTTCATGATTAATTCAAGTGGTTCATATTTAGGGGATGTTATGTTAAGTTTAGATGTTCTGTAAACATTGACGAATATGAAGTATACTAACTACGGAACTACTGTTTGAAATTAACAGTTTTGCAGGAATGAGTAATGTTGATAGATCTTTGATGTATAGATGATTAACACTTAATGGTTTCATTAATCCCGAATTTATTGAGTGGGTTGAAGCTTTTATTTATTATGCATGTTCTCAACCTACATATATGGATGACCCAAAGATCAGATGTCCATGTAAAAAGTGTAGACACGTTCATTTCCTTCCTATTGATGAAGTTAATAGGCATTTGCTGAGAAAAGGGTTTTTTCCCAGTTATTTTGAGTGGACACAACATGGGGAACCATTAATTTGTAACACCTCAAGGGGTAATTAAGTACAATCGTCTGTGATCTTAAATGAGTTTGAAGGGAGGATTAGATTTATAACAAATAATATGGATGCAAATAAAAATCTATACATACAAATGGTTTATAATGCAATCAGTTATACCTTTCAGAAAAATATATAAAATCTTGAAAAAGAACCAAAACCACATGCAAAATAGTTTTTTTGACTTACTATAGTCAGCTGACCAAGAATTATGGCCGAATTGTGAGACAATGACTCAATTTTCTTCAATTGCTCAAATTTCGAACATAAAGTCTGAAGGACATATTTCAGACCGTAGTTTTGATAAAATTCTTGAATGATATAATGAATCATTGTCTCCTGATCATGCAATGGATGATAGTTTTTACAATGTGAAGAAACTTATTAGGGGTCTTGGTTTGCTTGTTGAAAAGATTGATTGTTGCAAATTGAGTTGTATGTTGTATTAGAGAGATGAAGTGAAATTACAAGAATGTAAATTTTGTGGTCAACCTAGGTTCAAGCCTATAAAGCATTATATGAAACATAAATTAGTACACTATAAATCAGATGTACTGGCATAGAAACATTTCAATGACGTCCATCTTGAGTTTGCAACTGAAAGTCGAAATATTAAGTTGGGATTGTCGACCGATGGATTTCAACCTTTTGGTCAATCCGGCCAGAAATATTCATCATGGCTAATCATAATTACTACTTATAATTTGCCTCCATGGATGTGTAAGAAAGACGCATCTATGTTCTTGACAGTGATTGTGTCAGGACCTAAAAATTCGAAGCATAAAATTGATGTACTCTTACACCCAATGATATCTGAATTGCAGCATCTTTGGGAATATGGTGTTCAGACATATGATGTGTCTCTTAAACAAAATTTTGTGTTGAGAGAAACTTTGATATGGACCATTAGTGATTTTTCGACATATACTATGTTATCTGAATGGAGCACAGTAAGAAAATTGGATTGTCTTTATTGTGGCAATGATTCTGAATGCGTTTTATATTCCAAACAGGGGCAAAACATGTTGGTTTAATAATCATAGGAAATTTCTTCCTGTAGATTATCCATTTAGACACAATAAACAAAAGTTCATTAAGAATAGGATGTTAAAAACACCTCCTCCTCCTCACAAAGCTGGTGAAGAGATTTTGTAAGAGGTTAAGGAATTAGGCTTATTGAAAGTTACATAATTTGAAGCTAATGAAGTAAATATAAGCATTAGTAAAAACTTTAGTTGGAGAAAATGAAGCATCTTTTGGGATTTGCCATATTGGAAAACTAATTTGATATGTCATTATCTAGATGTGATGCATATTGAAAAAAATAATTTTGACAATTTGTTTAATACCATAATGAACATTGAAGGGAGGACAAATGATAATGTAAAATCCCAAGTTGATTTGTAACCTTTTTGTAGAAGGAATGAGTTACATAAAAATCTTCACATTAGTAAATATTCGAAAGCATGTTACACTTTGGACAAAAACAAAAGAAAATTTTGTGTGAACTGTTGAAAAGTCTAAAGTTTCTTGATGGTTATGTTTCAAACTTGGCAAGGTGTGTGGACATAAGGAAGTACTTATTCATAGTGAAAATTCATGATTGTCATGTGTTTATGTAAAGTCTAATTCCAGTTGCATTTTGGGAGTTGCTACCAAATAAAGTTTGGGAAGTAATAACAGAAATAAGTGTGTTTTTTAAAAGTTTAACATCATCTGAAATCAAGTTGGCTTAAATGGAAAAACTAGAAAGGAAAATTTTAGTAATTTTGTGCAAGTTAGAAGGGATTTTTTCTCCAAGCTTCTTTGACTGTATGGAGCATCTACCTGTGCATTTAGCATACAACACAAAACTAGCTGGTCCAGTTCAATATCGATGGATGTATCCGTTTGAGAGGTAATTCAAAAAATTATTGTAATTGAAGTAATAGCATGTTTTGACTACTAAATTGTAAAAACCATATTCTCTAATATAGTTATTTGCATCACTTAAAGAAAAATGTCAAAAACAAGTCTAGAGTTGAAGGTTCGATATGTAATGCTTATTTAGTGGAGGAAGCTAGTAAATATTGCTCACATTATTTTGAGCTACATATTCACACAAGAGAAAGAAAAGTTCCTTGTAATGATGATGGGGGGAATAAGTGATGATGATGGTAACTTATCCATTTTCACATATCCTGAATGAACATATAGATGTTCAACAAGAATAATGATAACAGATGAAGAAATTGAGGCTACCCATAGTTACATTTTATTCAACTATCATGAGGTTCAAATTCAGTAAGTTGAAAATAATTGTTTCAGTTTTCAAATTTTGTGTTGTTCATAACTGAAATACATAATAATGTATTTAGATTATATGAGGAATTGTTATGCCAAATAATACCGGACAAAACACATGATGATATAAATAAAGAATTTGGAAGACACTTTCCTCGATAGTTCGAGAGATATGTAAGTTTTCACTTACAAATATTCAAATGATTGAATTATAAAATTTAAGTGTTCAAATGACATTATACTCTTTGATATGATAATTTCTTTTATGTAGGCCTCAGAAAATCCAACAGAGAACAAGTTCATATGTGATCTTGCAAATAGACCTCTGCAAACTGTTAAATCGTATCTGGTGTATTTCATTAATGGATACAAATATCATACAAAATATCATAGTCATAGCATGGCAACAATAAATAGTGGAGTTCGCATACAAGGAGAATTGATGGATTACTAGGTATCTTCTGTTCTGGTCCCTTTACCCACTTATATAAAAAGGATTGACAAGCTAACTTGTTTTATGTTATGATATATGTTCAATTCTGATATAAGCTAAGCTCTGTTCTAATACAACTAAATTATGTTATAATATAATCAAATTATGTTTTGACATAATCAAGTTCTGTTCTGATACTTTTTTCTATTTTGATATTATGATATTCTATTTAGATACTTGTAAGTTTTGTTCTGAAGTAAATATATCATGTTCTAATATGTTATATTATGTCCTGATGCAAATAATGTTGGATTTTTCTTTAATTTGAACAATTGAAGGTTGTATGTGATTTGATATGATTCAGTGCATGTGAATGCTAGACGATTGTTAAAAACAGTCACTAGATTATATCTTGTTTAGTTATTCCCCACTAAGCTAGTAAGCTATATGCTTAGCATGGTGGTTTTTCCTCCGTGTAGGTTCTGACTAGAAGATCTAAGGCTGGGACAACCACAATGGCCAAAGAATGATGTGTTTTTATTTTGGAAGATGTATATTTGTGTTTAAGTTTAAGTTGTATTTCAATGTAATGAGACATGTTTTATTTTGTGTTTTGTTTAATGGTTTGTCTTACCCTTAATACAAGATGGATTTGGTACTTATGGCATCTATTTGGAATAGTACAATATGTTTGATATGTTTTGTTTACAGCAACATCTAATGACATGTAATATACATTTACTTGAGTATCTGGAAGTGCTTTAGATTGTTTGGCATGTTTTAGTCCTGTTTTGTGTGGCTTCTATATATCCTCTCTTGAGGTATTTGTGTGTTACATTTTAGACTAGAGAAAAGAGTAAAGGAGCATCCTTTACACATGTAAGCCATAAAGAGCTCCAAAGAAGCTTCTTAGTTCAGCTCATTGACACTTCGTCCATTAGCAAACCATCACCCAACACTATATTCTTCACAGTTTCAGATTCTTATAGGATGCAAGTTGTATGTGTAAATTGTTGGACCCCGTCTCTGAGGCCCAACATTCGGAAACACACAAGCATAGAAGACCCAAAACCGACAACAATATTGACCACAATTTGGGAAACCTCCAATAGAAAGATTCGGATCGGCTTTATAAGAAAATTTGTTCCTCAAAATCTAACGATTCCAACGCCACTGAAAACGCTCAATTTGGATTAGAAATGAAGAAGTTATCCTCAAAATACTATCTAAAGAAAAACAGTCAAAACTGACACTCTACCGACTTCATGTCAAAATTTGAAAATCTTAGAGGCTAGATTGCAGTTCTGCACCTTCATATAACTTGTAGATCTATGTCTCTAGTTTAATTTGAAATAAGAATCGACCTGATCGGAGCTCTATATCTCAAGTTATTTCAAAATCATTGGAGTATATTCAGAATTTATCGACCGACCATCACACTTTGATTCAATCCACTTTTTAAAATTTAAAAGCAATACCGACCAATCAGGTATAAAAAGATAGAAAATTTTCTTAGGAGTCTATCGCATCAAAAATCAGCTTAATTGGAGGTCTATACAAAAAGTTATGGCCAAAATGAAGGGAGAGAGGTCGGTCGACCGCAAGTCGCGCTAGCCCGAGCGGGCGGGTGCGAGGAAGCTCGTCCGCGCGAGCGCGCGAGCATGCGAGCGGGAGCTCGTCCGCATGGGCGCTCGCTCGTCCACGCGATCCAACCTCCAAACTTCAAACCTTCATATCTTTTGACTCCGAGCTCCAAATTTGACAAACTTAGTAGCGTTGGAAAGCTAAAAGAGAGATCTACCATTTTTAAGAAGGACTTAAGAGCAAGCTCAGCTTCTAAAAGGATCAAAAGTTTACTCCAAGACCGATTGACTAGCTCTTCATAAACAGTACCAAAACTTATAACCATCATAACTTTTAATCCCGAACTCCAAATTTAACAAACTTAGTGTCTATGGAAAGGGAAGAGAACGCTTTACAACTTTTATGAAGGACAAAAGAACAAACTCCAACTCTATATAGGTCGCATATGGATTCAAATTTTCTGCTAATAAAGATCTATCATTTTGACAGCACCCGCACTCAACTCCAGCAACTCACATTTTCCAATTAACACACCCTAAAATAGCTCATAATACATCATAGACAAGCTCTACAGCTCGCCTACCACTCTCAATAAGACTAAATGATCCTATTCGATCTATGACAGACCAGAAATTGCAGCACTGCTCAATAAACCCAAATTTAACCACATGAACACATCAGCCCAGAATTTCAACAGCTCCTAAACCTTAGCAAATTTTCAGCGAGCTCTCCCAATACAAAACCCAACAGCAACTCAACAATTAAAAGACTCATACACATACCCTTTTTCAACGTCATACACAGATCGCAATTCAATACATACACATGCATAAGAGAGTATTAGAGCTCTCATTCTCTTTTCCAATCGTATGAGTTCAAGCACAGCTTTAGTTACATATCAGCATATTTATCAAGAGTCAAGTACAAAAATACAAAATATGAGATTCTTAATGCTTAATATGCTTATAAAGCTATTCCAAAAGCTAGTTACTAACTTAATACAAAAGTGTCTAAGATTCTTGAAGTTATACCCGATGCCTTGCAAGGTTCAGTGCTCAACTTGATTTGCACTTGAAGAGGGAGAATAGGGTGAGCAAAATACGGCTCAGTGGCTAACACGTTTATAGCCATCACGCAATGGGTCATACAACACATAAAAGAATTCGAAAAATTAGCAGTCTATCATATAAAGCACAATTAACTCAACTCCATCACATAAATCATAAATTATCCAAAATCATCACATAAAGTATAACATGAAATCTTCTATCAATTAAAACACATATTATGCATCATAACACCAAAATGATGAAATGCACACAATTGGCTCGAGAGTT
>JANZLF010000001.1:11817423-11843417 GCA_026546835.1 Erythroxylum foetidum | reverse complement strand
TTAAAATAAGAATCGACCCGATCAGAGTTCTATAGCTCAAGATATTTCAAAATCATTGGAGTATATTCAGACTTTATGGACCGATTATCACACTTTGTTTCAATCCACTTTTTATAATTTAAAAGCAATATTGATCAACGAGACATAAAAAGATAGAAAATTTTCTTATGAATCTATCGCTTCGAAAATGAGGTCGATAGGAGATCTGTGCAAAAATGTTATGGCTAAGAACCGACCCCAAAAACGCCTCGGCTCGCCCAAGAACCATAACTTTCGACCCTGAACTCCAAATTTTACAAACTTGGTGGCTATAGAAAGGTAAGAGAATGCCCTACAACTTTCATGAAGACCAAAAGAGCAAAATCCAACTCTATATAGGTCGCATATGGATTCAAAGTTTCTGCTAACCATCTGCCATTTAGACAGCACCTGCACTCAACTCCAGGAACTCACATTTTTCAATTAACACACCCTAAAATAGCTCATAATACAACATGGACAAGCTCTACAGCTCGCCTACCACTCTTAATAAGACTAAATGATCCTATTCGACCTATAACAACCTAAAATTTGGCTAAATGCACAATATATCCAAACTTAACCTCATAAACACATCAGCCCAGAATTTCAACAGCTCATAAACCTTAGAAAATTTTCAGCGAGATCTCCCAAAGGAAAATTTCAACAGCAACTCAACAATTAAAAGACTCACACACATACCTTTTTCTTGGTCATACACAGATCACAATTCACTAAATACGCATGTACAAGAGAGTACTAGAACTCTCATTCTCTTTTCCAATCGTAACAAAAGTTCATATACAGCGTTAGTTACATATCAGCATATTCATCATAGCTATCAAGAATCAAGTACCAAAATACAACATATGAGATGCTCAATGCTTAATATGCTTGTAAAAATATCCAAAAGCTAGTTACTAAATTAAATACAAAAGTGTCTAAAGTCTTGGAGTTATGCCCGGTGCCTTCTAAGGTTCAGCGCTCAACTTGATTTGCACCTGAGGAGGGAGAATAGGGTGACCAAAACATGACTCAGTGGCTAACACATTTATAGCCATCGCGCAATGAGCCATACAATACATAATCAAGAATCCAAAGCATTAGCAATCAACATATTATGCATAAATACCCAAATTTATCACATAAATCAAAATTAACCGAACTCATCACCTAAAGCACAACATGAAATCTTCTGTCAGTTAAAGCACGTATTATGCATCATAAACACCAAAAATGATGAAATGCACACAATTGGCTCGAGAGTTCCTTAAACACAACGGTTTACACCGTAACACAACGAGTCTGATTTCTCTAGATCTCGTGGCCCAAAGCGGGCAGCCGGGAGAAGGCTATGGGTCATCGTGCATGAGACTATCGAAACGGGTTCTCTCTTGCCCAATCACAACCAATTTATGCTCACATATTCAAACACAAGAATAGCATTTTATGCTTCTTTCATTGTATCGAATCATCATAGTTTCATTCTTTTCTTTCAAATCAAGGAATACACTTTCAATATACACACAATTTAACAAAGATAGCACACATAGGGCATTTGCCCATTACACAACAACTATAAAAATGTTACCCACCTAATGTCGGAATCCGAATTCAAGATTGCCCTTCCTCCTTGTCTTGAGTGGGGTTTTCTTGATTTCCTTCAATCAAACCATACTCCATTCAATAAATACATTCTAAAAGAAAGGTATAGCATTCATAAAATCAAGCAAAGGTAAAATAAACTTTAAACCTAACCTACTCATAAGCCATCTATGCTAGAATAACCAAAACCTTAGCTTAGAAGTCCCCAAAATCCACAGATCTTACCCTTCTCTTCTATCTTTCTTCAATCTCTACACAAACCCTAACCTCCATTATATCCCACACTTCAATCTAACCTAAGCAAGGATAGAACTTACCTCCAACAAGTAGTTTCTCTTCTTTTTCTTCTTCTTTCTTTCTCCCTTCAAGCTTCCCACGGCTCTCCCTTTTCCTCTTGGCCGAAAACTCTCTCCTTCCTTAACTCACGTTTTTTGCTTCTCTTTTCTTTCCTTTGGTCTACGACAACTTTGCTTCCTCTCCTTAACTACTTAATTCATTTATTCTCATCTTTAAAGCCCTCTTCAAAACTACATAGTTTTGATACTCCCCTTAAAGCTCACTTGCCACTTTGGGCTCTCCTCCTCACAAGCCTACTACACAATAATCCACTTATTTCTAATCCTCCTTCTTCTTATTCCATTTATTCCTAAAGCTCATTCCTCCAACACAATTCTAATCCTTCATTTTAATTCCCAACTTCTAATTTCCAATCCTACCTACTAATTGCAAAACTAAAAAAATATATATATGTATAATTAAACAATTAGAGCAAAATGAATAAAAAATATAATTAAAGTAAACGAATAATAAATAAATCAATAAATAATTAATTAATAATTAAAAAAATTGGGGCCCAACATAAATTATCTTTGAATCTAGCTAACATTTATATATCCATTATTGCATAAGAAAGTTATAAGTGACTACTTCCTTATTTGAGTCTTGCTTTTGACATGTCTATATGTAAGGCATCTTATTTAATCACATTAAATAATTTGTTTCTCTTTTTATTGAGCTCTACTAGCCCTCAGAATTATATGTAAATATGGTACTGTTTAATAAATTTTGATCAAGGTGTGTTCTATACTTATCTCATTGAAATGTTGTCCACTTGATATTGTGAGCTATGAGGATTTCTGTTACCCAACGTATATTGTTATATGATAGGACATGTTTATCCTGTGAAACTCCTCTAAATATTTTTTAATTTTTTTTCTATTCAAATTGAGTATACACTACAATTGAAGGGAGTTCTGAAAAATACACAATCATTATCCTTCCTTCTAGCAATATCATTTGCTCATTTTAAGATATCTCCACATTTTTCCGACCATAATAAGCATTCAATAAATGTTATTTAATGGTATAAATTTGTAGCTGAATATTGGCATTTAAAGTATATATATGAGATTGAGTTTGGAACAAAGTTACATAGTATACAGATTGGATCCATATTATCATAGATTCTATCTTTAATTTTTAATCTCCTTTTTTCCATAAGCTAATATATGAATGATGTTTTTTGTATTATAGTTTACTTCCATACTATCTCACATCAATGCACCTTTATCGAGTAAAGCTTGAGCAATTTCAAACATGATGAATTAATGAATTGGTTTGATTTTTTAGGTAACCAGAGAGTAGTATCTTCCTTATTGGCATTTGAAAAGTAGCTGGGAAGTTAATCCTCTAATCACCTTGATATACTGAAATTGTATAATCAGCTGCCTTCATAAATGACCTCTTTAACTTTGGATTTTAGAAAAATTCTAACTTTTAGTGATTAAAGGACTATAATTAGCCCAATTGTCATACCAAAACTAAGTTGAATTCCCATTTCCTATATGTATTTTGATTAAAAGGTAAATATGGTCCATTTTTTTAAACCTTTGTATAAACCTTAAAGATTGTTCCCTCTTGATCTAGCAGAAGCCAGTATCTTTGAGATGAAAGTCATTTGGCCATTTTGAATACAAAGCCTCATTGTCACTTTATAGTCTCCATATTCTTTTTGCAACTAAGAAAATATGAATTGATTGTAGCGATAATAACGAAATGCCATCTTTTTGTTTTTTAAGGCATAAATCTTCCCATTTTACCTTGTCCCATTTGCAATTTTCAGTCTTTCTAGTTTATAGAAAGTTTTTGATACATTTTCTAGCTCCTTGTTCAGTCTCTTTGGTAGGAATAGGTGTAAGTTCCAGTGACTATGCAAATTTCTCAACATTAAAAAGATGAGTTCAATCTTCTAGCATTTGATAAAGTTTTGCTCTGTAAGGACTTATTTTCCTCTTGAAATTTTCAATAGAGGAATGCAATCTTCAAATCTTGATTTCCTTAAGGTAATTGTAACTTGAAGATATTTTAAGTGGTAGTTTATGCAAGCTAAGCCATATGATAGATCTCAAACTATAGGGATTATAAACATCAAAGGAAGTGTATATTGCACATTTCTGAATGCTTATTCTCAACCCTGATAGATCCAAGTATTTTTCTATTGTGCTCTTCATTGCTTCAAAAGAATTGGATAAATATGATCAAATCATCTACAAAAGCTAAGTGGATTATCCTTCTCCTTGCAATTATAATGATACACAAAGTTAGAATAACTTTGAATTTTGTACTGCAACATACTAGAAAGAACTTCCACAGCAAGGGAGAATAGGCAGGAGTATAAAGGGTCCCCTGCTTAATTCCCACGGTACCTTTGAAAATCTTTAAAGGATATCCATTTATTAGGATACTTTATAAATTGGTTGATATGCAAAAATTGATCTAACCAATGAATTTGGTAGGATAACCAAACATTTTAATGGTGTGGAGAATAAAACTCCAATGAGCAATGTCAAAGGCCCTAATGAATTCAATCTTTAATTCATAGCTTTTAATGGGCCTCCTGGGCTCATATTCCTTCAATAGTTCTTGCACCATAAGTATATTGTCAGAGCTGTGGACTTATTATGTCTTGATCTTCCTTGTAAGGAAAATAAAAATATAGTAGAGAATTAAACTTATCGAATAGTTGGGCCATGGTATAACCATTAACTTGAAAGCAAAATTCGGCATAACTGTGGTGCAATCATTGATATCATGTGCACCACAAAGTAATCTTGGAGGCAAATCCAAACAATGTTCATAACATTTATAAAGAGCATTTATAACATTCAAAAACTAAAAAAAAAGAAACATGTAAAGACTCATTAAAAAAATAACTCTTTAATGAAAAAGTAAACATATTCAACAAAAAAAGGATAGGAAATGGTCCAACCTGAATGCACTCGGTACAAAGGTAGAAGCCACTCAAACCTTGGCAAACACTATTAGATTATGACTTTTTTTAGTTTTGTATTTTTTGAACATACACTTTATATATGGTTGAAGCTTCATTTATACATTCCGAATTTTTTAATGCCAATTGTAGTTTTCAAATATAGGGTTTTAGACATCAAATTTTGAAGAACTTGTAATATATCTTAGAAGAGAATAGATAAGGTGTAGAATGAGTGATGTTAAAAAAAGAATATCATTTATTAAAATTTAAAAAATTGAGTTATGAGTATTAACTTTTATTTATATATCTTTTTTACATATAATTTTTGTGATTTTTTAACAACCTTCTTTATCATAAAAGAAATATATAAAATTCCAATTAATACGGGCACTAACACATATCATTCATATTATTAATCTCTAATTTAGAAATAAAACAAGAATTATTTAGATCAGGAGTTCTTTGACATCACTTCTTTTAGTTTTAAATATTTATTTTATATTTAAGAAAAAAATATAAACTCTTTTTGTAATTACCTCGTTTCATGTTTAGGGAAGTTGGCTATCTTGAGGAGCAAATATACATCCCTAGTTTGGGGATAAATCCTCTGTCTCAATTTTTGTGTATCAACTTTGTCTTATTAGATCCAAGTCATCTATTTATGTGAAACCTACATAAATAAATAGCTTAGATATAATAAAACATGGTTGGTACACAAAAATAAAGACATAGGATCTCATGCCCCTAGTTTCATATTTTACAAACCGCTAATTATCTTTCACATTTTATTATTATTATTATTATATTCCAATTAAGCACTAAACTAAAAACACAGATTAGTAGTAATGACCATGGACCCTCGACGCACGTATATATACATATATAATCAAGGCCCACCCTAAGGAGAAATTGAGTGATTTTATAATTATTTTGTTAAATTGCTGATGTCCCTTTGACTCTAAGCAACGGAACAGCAGCTGTGGTTTAACTTCCGCCGCTCTTTCAATTTCAAGCCCCTGGCTCCATAATCTGAAGCTCTTTTGTGTTTCCTATCCCATATTTTTTAGGCAAGACCTAATTTCTCATAAACTAGTTTCATGGTTTCTAACGTTCTCTGACTTTTCACATGGTCTGAATGCTTTTTCTTTTGCAAGGTCGTTATTTTTTGATCTTTTTTTTTAATGATAGCTTTTAAGTGGATTAGGATAATTAGGTGTTATAATTTGGAGTTGGAGCTTTGTGTTTTCGGTTGTTTCTCATGTTTATTCTCCTGTTTTGTTTTTCTGGGTCTGTTTTTGTTTATTAGTGTCTGTCTGTTCATTGATTTTGGCGTCAGATTGCTGTTTCACTAGCACATTGTATTTAGGGTTTGTAGCTTTCTAGTCTTTTTGCTTATCTACTGTTGTGGCCTTTATCAGGATCAGGTTGTTTATTTTCGCCAACTGCTATTTAGTTCTGATTTATTTTCTCCTGGCCTTCCTTTTCGTTTTTGTTATAGGGAAGTGTTGCTGCTGATAGCTGTAAGGTTTCTGTTGGTTTAGTGGCATTGAAGCCATTATTTAGTGGAGACTAGCTCAATGGCTGAGGAAGATAGATTATATAAACAAGGGAAAAAGAAAAAGGGTATGGATAGGAAAGCCAAGGGGGAATGTTTGGGTTTTGATAAAAACAAAAAAGTTTCTGGACAGGCAACAGATGCAGATGTGAGACCAAAAACATCCTTCAAGCATCGATATGCATCAGAGTCACAACCAATAATTGTCAGGTATGTCGGCCATTATACGCCAGTATCCCTTATGAAATACATAAGTTTTTGTCCTGCTACACTGTTGTTCCTTTCTTGTGGCTTTTGTTGTGGCTCCTATGGGATTGTTAGTGACTTGAGTAAGACATGTAGAAAACAGGTTGATCCGGACACAGCCAAGTACTTTTCAGAGATTTGGAATCTTTTTGAAAGCAAGGAAGTTGACTTGGATGAGCGGGCTGTTATATGTGGCAATGCTCTTGAAGAAGCTAGAGGGAAAGAGTTCGAATTAGCAACTGATTACATTTTAAGTCATACTTTGCAAGCCCTTCTTGAGGGCTGTGATGTGGACCACCTCTGTGGTTTTCTTCGAGGCTGCGGGAAAGTCTTCCCTTTGATTGCAATGGATAGGTCTGGTTCTCATGTTGCTGAAACAGCACTCAAGTCTTTAGTTATTCATCTTGAAGATAATGCAGCCTATTCGGTTATTGAAGATACTCTTTCTATGATATGCAAGGTATCAAGTTACTCATATCTGTTGTTTTCAAGACAAGATGACTTTTATTTATTGTACCTCTAAACCCAAGTCCGCAGACAAATGTTAAATGCGTTCTTTCTGGTTTTTATCAGTATGATTCACTTTTTATTGCTGTTTACCTTGTAGTATTTCTGTGAAAGCTTAGATGATTGTAACAGCCGCAGTTTATGGAATCGTTTAGTGTAGCGAAATTTAAATAAAATCATTTCATATTTTCTTCTTTAAGGAGAAAAAGATGAAAAATGTAATTCATAACAAGAGCACTGATTATTTTATTCTTAGCAGGTAGTTGTTGTCAATCCAGTTGATATTATGTGCAACCGTTATGGGTCTCATGTTCTTCGAAGTCTTCTGTGTCTTCTAGGAGGAGTACCATTAGATTCCCCTGAGTTTCACGGGAGAAAGCCATCATCAATTCTGGCAGAGCGTTTAAACCTTGGGGCATCTCGGTTGGCTGGGAATGATTCACGACATCTTCATCGGGAATTTCCTACTTTACTAAAATTTGTTGTGTCAGAAATGTTAAAATGTACCAAAAATGATGTCAAGATCCTGCAACTTGATCAGTATAGCAGTTTGGTTTTGCAGGCACGTTTGGATATTTCTCTTCTGTTATTAGTCGACATTATATGTTTTTCCCTTTCGAAATTATTTTGTTTGTCAAGTATTAGGACTCTTTGCGTGGTCACTTCTTGTTGTATGGAGTTTCACTTACATAAATTTGTGTTCCTTGTAGCTGCTAACAGTTTTCTCTTTACAGACAGCTCTGAAATTGCTAGCTAAGCATGATCAAGAGTTATTCCACGTGATTCCAAATATTCTTGGCTTACAAAATGTAAATGTATTAGAAGGGAACTTCATAGAAACAGGAGTAAATGCCATTGTGGAACTGATGAAGGAAACTGCATTTAGTCACTTGATGGAGGTGAGGAACATTTTGTTTCACAAAAATTACACATCAATCCAAATTAAAATCAATCCTTTTCTGCTGTTTTCATATCATAAATTATTAGTTCAAGTAAGTTCTTGTCTATTGTAGATTGAATCAATGTTGTAAGATTCATTCAAATGATATATATGTTCTCAAACACACGTTTGCAATTTAACCAAAACAATTTGTAGAAAATTTTCTGTTCAAGTACTCGACATAGATTCTGTTTTATTGGTGCCATTTTGGGAAATCTAGTAGCTCACCTTGCGCATGTGAGTTCTACTACATGAAATACATCCTTTGTTTAAATTGTTCCGTTGACATTTATAGGAAAATGCTGTCTTACTTTTCTGTATGGTTGAACTTCCATCAAGAATGGTTCCTGTTTTTGCAGCTATTGTTTTTGTAATAATATTCACATTGCATAGCTGTCCTAGGGTGTTTCCTCTTTATACATAGCATTGTTGTAGTATTGTGGTCTCCATTTGTGGATATAGATTCTATAGATACCTAAGTTTTGCTGCAAATGTGCAGGTAATCTTGGATGTGACTCCTGACAGCTTGTATGATGAAATGCTCGGAAAAGTTTTCAGAAATTCATTGTTCGAGCTTTCATCTCATCACTGTGGCAACTTTGTTGTTCAAGCTTTAGTATCTCGTGCAAGAGATCCTGACCAAGTATGTGCCAGGGCATTGTATGTTTACGAAGATTAAAAATGCTTCATACTGTTTGACATTGTTGGGTATTCAAATATGTCTACTTTTCAAATATTTGCTTGGTCGTCAGACATTTATATAATGAATATGCTTTCATATGCAACAGTTAGTTAACCTTTTGCATTTGTTGACTCATTTGACTTTTTAGATGGACTTGATCTGGGAGGAACTTGGTTCAAGATTTAGTGATCTTCTTGAAATGGGGCGGTCGGGAGTCATTGCTTCTCTTTTTGCAGCTAGTCAAAGGCTTCATACTCATGAACAAAAGGTTTAGTTCACTCTCTTTCTGCTTGATTATACTTGCAAGATTCAAATTCTAATCAACTAACCAAGGATAAATTTAATGATCTCTACCATGATTTGAATTAGTTGGGGAGGTTGATACTTGCATACTTGTATGACTTATCATGTCATGTTAATTTTTTCCTTCTTTTCCTGGTTGTTTGGCAGTGTTGTGAGGCCCTTACCGCTGCAATACGTTTGCCAAATGAGGGTCCAGGATGCATTATTCCTCGAATTCTGTTTCTCGATAGTTACTTTGCCTGTGATGACAAGGCCAATTGGAACTTGCCCAGAGATGCTAAGATACATGTCATGGGTTCACTTATTCTGCAAGCAATTTTCAGATTTCAAAGTGTATGTTGGTGATTTTTTTTTTTTTGCACGCTCACAATTGTGTACTCTAAAGGAGATTTGTACCTCATGTCATTTATTTCTAGGGAGCAAAAGAACAATAAGTTCCATTTACTTTGGTTAATTGGTCTCATTCTGGTTGATTCTTTCTTGCCAGTGGCTACAAAATGGAGCTTTTCTTCCTTTTCTTCTTCCTGGTTATAGTTATAATTTGGCTATGGAAATTTAAAATTTGAAGTTCTTTTCTGTTTAACACGATTTACCATTTCAAGTTAGGACTTAGGAGCGTCCAATTTGTCCATATTATGTAATTGAGTTTGTGTCCTGGCACCCAATTTCTCATGCTAACACTACGTAGTTTTATTTAGCAGGAGTTTGCACAGCCTTATATTACGAGTCTAACATCAATGGAAGTTGAACATGTCATTGAAGTGGCAAAAGATGGAGGAGGGGCACGAGTTATTGAAGCTTTTCTAGACTCAAATACTTCTGCGAAGCTTAAACGCAGACTAATTATGAAGTATGTTGTAATGTTATGTTTGGTTGTCCTCCTTTTTGAAAGTCCATTTCTGTATTTTTCTATCTGCTGTCTGATTTTATGTGCTTTTGGTGGTGCAAATACTTTATGATTCCTGATCTGATTTTATGTGCTTTTTGGATGTCCTGGAACTGCAATCTAGTTGGCTATTAACAGCAATTTAATTTCCCTCTTTTACTTGATTATGCTGAATATCTATAGGCTACGAGGACATTTTGGAGAGCTTGCAATGCACTCATCTGGTTCCTTTACTGTTGAAAAGTGTTTCACCGCCAGTAATGCATCACTAAGGGAGGATATAGCGTCAGATTTGTTAGCTGTTAAACTTGAGCTCTCAAAGACAAAGCAAGGCCCATATCTGCTCAGGAGACTAGATATTGATGGGTATGCAACATGATATTTGTGTCCGGGAGTTCTATGTAGTTAAGCAAACAAAGTTATAATGCTACCGTTGAATTTCTTCTCTTTATTGTGGACTCGCTTATGGTTTTTGTGGGTCGTGATTAGGTAGTGCAGCTGCATTTGATGCTCTTTTCTCCTTTTTTATACTGTAACAGGTATGCTAATCGACCTGATCAGTGGAGGTCAAAACAAGTATCGAAAGAATCAGCTTACAACGAATTTTGTGCTACTTTTGGATCCTCTGAACCGAAGTCCTCCCGAAAGGAGTCTTTCCTTGCTTATAGTTCCAACAACACATCACACCCCAAAGAAGTAAATAAAATCAGAGAAGAGATTGATTATCATCTGGCTTCTCAGAAGTATGGTAAACATGGCATGCTTGACAAAGTCGCCACTACAAAAAACAAGAAGATGAAAAACAAAAAATCTCATGCGGGTTATGACATCAATGGTGCATCGAAGAAAGTACCATGTGTGAGCCGGAGGCCTTTTATTTCGGTTGACCTGAAGGGCATGAAGCGAGGCAGAGATGACAGGTCATCAAAAGCTTCAGCAAAGAAGTTAAAACTATGATGACTTTTCTAGCATTTTTCTTCGTTTTGCTTCTGAGCAGCACAGAGCATAGTGAAAAGGAAGATTGTTGGAGAATGAGGTAGTAGCAGCGATAGCTTTGATGTTTTCACGGTTGCTTCAATCATAATTGTAGAATCATTAAGTTCTTGTCAGTGAATACTTCGTCTAAACTAGATTATCCCTTTGCACTGCTGTAGGCAGCTAATGTAAACTTGTATAATAGCCTGGCAAGTTCACAGAGCATAGTGAGAAGGAAGTTCGTTGGAGAATTAGTCTCTGAGATAGCTTTGATACTGTCATGAATCATACTTGTAGAATCATTAAGTTGTTGACAGTCGGTGACTACTACGTCTAAACGAGATTATGCCTTCGCACTGACGTAAACTTGTACATTAGCCTTGAAAGTTGACATTTTTACATCATCGAGGGAGTAAAATTCATCAATACATTATGCGATGCAGTTAGTCTGAAACACTACTCTACATTACCCACAAAAAAAAAAAAGTGGCCATCTATATAGTAAAATCTTTATAAATTAATATTGTTGGGATTATGATATTTATTATTTTATAAAGATATTAATTAATTGATAAATTAATATTTATTAATTTAAAGAGATTTTTGTAATTGATTGAAGTTAAATTTTGGTTACATAAAAAATCATTGTATCTTAGAAAAATTCATGTTTCAAATTAATTGAATGAATCTAAAACATAGATTTATTGTACATAATATTAATGAAAACTAATAAATAATGTTCATTGTTTCTTGATAATTAAGTATTATTCATTGTATTTTTATTAAAAACATTCAATGTACACATGTAAGTATGATGGAGATAGAAAATACTTTATAAACAAGATAGAAAATTTCTTGAAACCACACTCAACAATGGCTTCTCATCTAAAAAATGTCACGAAATCAACAATGGCAGATCAAATACGCAAAGAATTATGTGAGTACGAGAAAGATCATTCGACATGTACTTAAAAAGATTTGCAAAAAAGGTTGTAAGAAGAGATTCTAGATAGAGAAACTGTCTAGAGTGAGAAAAGTTGACGCGGTGTGTTTCTGTTTCCAGTGCTCTGGTCGTGTTTGTTCCGAATTGCTTTTGAGTTGTGTTCTGGTTCATGGCTTCCCTAGATCCAGGGGACATCTTGCTAAAAAGGGGAGAACTCGTAAACGAGATGACGAGTCCCCTCAGCCTATCGTGTCCTATAGCCAGGCCGTCTCCGGTCCTGCATTTACACCCACAGAGGCGTCCCCTAGTTGGTCGGAGGACACCTCAGTCGTAGTGGAGGACGGCGATATCACCCAGGCTTCCGGGGCAAAAGGAGACGGTATCTTCCTCTCATCACAACTGCGCGCCAGGCTTGATCAACAGTGGACTCTCGCGGTGGTGCTCAAGGTACTCGGAAGGCGGGTTAGCTTTAATGTGTTGTCCACTCACCTGCGTAGCATCTAGAAACTCCGGGGCCCTATGAAGTTAGTGGATATGGAGAACGATTATTTTCTGGTTAAATTTCAGGAAGAAAGGGATTATCTGCATGTGCTCACCAACGACCCATGGACGGTATTCGGATAAGTGATCGCCGTCTAGCGTTGGGTCCCCTCCTTCAGGCCTTCCCAGACACAGCTCATGCAAGCTGTGGTATGCATCCGTATCCCCAACCTACCTATTGCCCGGTATCATCCGAAAATATTGTCAGCCTTCGTCAATCTAGTTAGAGAGATGGTGCAGATTGATGAAGCTTCCCTGCTTGCACAGCGCGGCCGTTATGCGCGACTGGCCGTTGATATCAACCTTACTTCCCCACTGAAGCCTAGCGTGGAACTCGACGGTGAAACCTTGGTGGTCATGTCTGAGGGTCTCCCTCAGGTTTGTTACTCCTGTGGGCTCATGGGGCACTCCCCTATCTCTTGTTCCCGGAGATCACAGTCTGCTGGAGAAGGTCCTCCACCTTCGGCTGGAGATGGCGTCACTCCTTCGGATCCAGAAAGCGCAGGAGACCCAGGTGTTGTAGAGCCGTTGAAAGGGACTGAACAGCGAAGCGGTGATGTGACGAGCAACGACTACGGGCCGTGGACTAACGTGCAGCATAGATGCCCCCGCACCAAGGTGACGAGACAGCTGCAAATCACAGGGATTGCTCCCAGTACAAACGCGAGGACGAGTGGCTCGAGGTTTGCCGCCCTTGACGAAGTGGGCGCGGAGGACTCAACGCCCTTTGGGCCCCAAGAGGTTCGGCCTCAACTGCCTGCACATGGGTTGGGCCACAGGGTGAGCTTCTCCTCTGCCCGTGGACCAGGTATGCTAAAGCCTCAGGCGGGCCTGTCTCAGCCTGCTACCCACCCCCAACGCTCCACTCGGCGATCGAAGGGGAAAACTGTCCAATCTACTCCCCCGGTCTAGCAGGATTTGGGCCAGACTAGCGGTGGACCGACCCCACCCACTGCTTTGACCCCCTAATCCAACTACAACCCACGGCTACGGAGAGGAATATCGTAGTGGCCATCTCTCGCACCCTGAGATGATCTGTGATAGTCAACTCATAGCTGCTACTACCTTGGGACCCGAGGAGAGGCCCCATAGTATGGAGGGGATTGAGGCTCTAGAGTTGGAGGAAGGCCCCCCCTACATTCTACCTTCGGACCCCTCTAACGACTCGGTGGCACCCCATGGGCCAATCGACACTACAGCCCTGGGATCGTCTGTGGATATGCTCACCGCTCCCTCCGAGGGGGAGAGTCGTGCGGAGTCAGAAAGGAACCTCGAGGAGACCCAGAGGTAGGCCCATTTCCTTTCCATTATTTTATGTCGATTATCATATAGAACTGCTAAGGGGCAGGGGGTCGGCGTTTCAGACTCTCCTGCGTAATTACATTCGTAATTACAGACCGGACATTTTGGCCCTTTTGGAACCCCGCATTAGTGGGCCACGGGCCACCGCTGTTATTCGTTCCTTAGGTTATGACTTTTCTTTTCGAATCGACACTGTCGGCTTCTCGGGAGGTATTTGGCTTCTTTGGAAGGCCGAGATTGATATATCAATTGTCCTCGCACATCGGCAATGTCTACATACTACGGTTCGCTATAGGTCCTTCTCTTTCGACCTGACTGTAGTTTATGCCAGTCCGCAAGTCACTTCCCAAGCCTTGCTTTGGCCGGTCTTATCCTGGATTGGGTGTCAAACTCATAGGCCATGGATCGTAAGAGGCGACTTCAATGCTAAATTGGATTTCGCTGACAAAAAGGGTGACGCCCCCTCCACCCATGTCGTGAGCAAGCCTTTTAAGGAATGGGTGCATCGCTGTGGGCTACATGATTTGGGCTACCTCGGATCTAAGGTTACTTGGTGTCAAGGTACGGTCCGAGCACAGCTGGATAGGATTTTTGGCTCCTCCGTGTGGCTACAACAATTTTCTCTCACGACGAACCATCATTTACCCTTTCTTGGATCTGACCACCGACCTATGCTGATTACGCTCCTTGGTCCCCGGTCTCGAGTTCCTGGAGATCTGCCATTTCGGTTCTAGAATGCTTGGCTCACCCATTTGGGGTTTCCCGAGGTGATGGCTCAACATTGGAACCCGGTGGAGGGAGTCCCGAGTCAGTCTTTGGCTCAGGTCGCTAATCATCTGACGCAGTGGAACAACTTAGAGTTTGGTAATCTTTCCTTTCAGAAAAGGAGGTTGGTCGCCTGGCTGGAAGGTATCCAACGCCGCATGACGACTGACCCGCGGGACTCCCTCCTGGAACTAAAGGATACTTTTGAGTCGGGAGCTCCTGCAGGTTTTAACTAAGGAGGAGTTCTTCTGACACCAATGAGCCCGGTGCGACTGACTCTCTAAGGGGGATCGTAACACTCGCTACTACCATACTCTCACCCTTACTAAGAGGAAGCAACTACTCATTGAACGACTTAAGGACTCTACTGGGACGTTTATCTCGGACCTAGCTCAGCTTCGCTAACTTGTTTACCACTATTTTGTCCTTCTTTTTAGACATACCGAGCACCCTCTCTTGCCTTTCCCAATTGAGGGAGCCTTCCCGCCCCTCTCAGCAGCGCAAGTCCAAGATCTAGCTCGCCCGGTGCAGGAGGCGGAAATCAGGTGTGCGGTGTTTTCTATGAGTCTTAATAAGGCCCCATGAGTGGACGGTTATAACGCCCTCTTCTTCCAGAACCAATGGGGGACACTCGGACCAGCTATAGTGACCTTTATCCAGCGAGTTTTTCACATGGAAATCTGGGACCAGGAGTTAAATCGCACCATATTGGTGCTCATCCCTAAAACACCTTCCCCGACCCAGATTTCTCAGTTTCGTCCGATCAGCCTGTATACCGTCCTTTATAAGGTTATCAATAAAGTGTTGGTAAATCGACTGAAAGCGCACATGGACCACCTCGTAGCAGTCAACCAATGCAGCTTTATCCCGGGCAGGCATATTACAGATAATATTATTGTCGCCCAGGAAGTTATTCATTGTATGAGAAGGAAGACGGGGCGCATCGGGTTCTTTGCTTTGAAGGTCGACCTCGAGAAAGCTTATGACCGGCTCCGCTGGCAATTTATCCGAGACACTCGACTCGCCATTGGCCTTCCTGATAACCTTATCTGGGTCATTATGCAGTGTGTGACGTCTACTTCTTTCCAGGTAGTTTGGCAAGGGATCCCTACTGAGTTTTTCCGGCCCTCGCGAGGTATCCAACAAGGTGACCCCCTTTCGCCCTATCTGTTTGTTCTCTGTATGGAGCGCTTTGGGCATCTTATAGCACAGGAGGTCAATTGTGGTGCCTGGAAACCGATTCGGCTAGGTCGCACGGGACCCTCTATCTCGCACATGTTCTTTGAGGATGACCTTGTGCTTTTTGCAGTAGCCGAGGACTCCCAAATGAGGGTCATTGCTCGTACGTTGTAGACCTTCTGTCTTGCATCTGACCATAAGATCAACTACCCTAAAACTCGGATCTTCTTCTCCCGTAATGTGTCCCGGGACTCTGCTTGACGACTTAGCCATGGCCTTCGGGTCGCCCATATTGATAACCTAGGCAAATACCTCACGGTCCCTTTGATCCATGAGCGGACTTCTCGGCGCACGTATCAGCACATTCTTGATCATGTTCAGCAGAAGTTGTCCGGTTGGCGGGCCAAGATGTTATCCCTCACGGGACATATCACTCTCACCTAGGCTATGCTCGCTTCGATCCCTATCTTTACGATGCAGACGGTTCGTCTCCCCCGCCAACTATATGATGACCTGGAAAGACTTATGAGGTACTTTATCTGTGTGACATCCCATCACCGATGGAAAGGGTAAATTGGTCATTTGGGACGGGTTAGGAATGTTTAAACATATCTCGGCATGTTCATACATCATATGGCCTCTATATATATATGAATGGTAATTTTTGTACATGCACGTGATTGTACATATATTCATGACATTTCCCAACATATGTATCTATAAGGGCGCTACAATCTGGGGGTCTACATCGGATTCCCGAAAAGTCCACCTCGTTAACTGGGAGACTGTGTGCAAGCCGAAAGCTGAAGGAGGTCTGGGGCTCAAACACATTCGTGCTACCAATGATGCGCTCTTGGTGAATTGGGTTGGGCTCTGCTCACAAAACCCCATGCGTTGTGGGTTCAGGTCCTTCGGGCCAAGTATAGACTGAACACCCATACTGTTCCTTACTCCATCTGCCGTACCGGGGCATCTAGCTTCTGGAGAGGACTCTCGGCTACCTGGCAAGTTGCTCGCCAAGGGCTTACTTGGACGCTTGGCAATAGGAGAAGCGCCCTTTTTTGGTTGGATAACTGGCTGGAAGGTTGGGGTCCTCTTATCCAACTTGCAGTATTGCCGGTCCCTGAAAGCATCCGGTTATCTACGGTTGCCTCCTTTGCCCAGGATACAGGTGATTGGTGTTGGGCGGATATTCAACAATACCTTCCGGTCTCTGTTTGTTTGACACTTGCTGTTTGTTTGACACTTGCTTCCCGGGGACTGCCGATCGCGACCACAGGGGATGACGTCATAAGGTGGGGCCCCACCACCCATGGGCAATTCATTGTTGCGTTTTCTTATGAGATTATTGAGGATCGCCCCAGGGTAGTCTGAAACAAGCTTTGGAGATTATTTGAAAATGGTCCGGTCCGCAAAGGATCCGATCGTTTCTTTGGTTAGTCGCCAACCAGAAACTTCTGACTAATCAACAGAGAGTGGCGTGCCGTATTGCTATTGATGATCGGTGTCCGAGCTATGGTAGTATTGAGACTACGATTCATGTGCTATGGGACTGTCTGCGGGCCGGTGCTTTCTGGCGTCGCTCCCCTTGTGCGGTGCTCGGTTCGGATTTTTTCGAGCAATCGTCAGAGGAGTAGCTGGCTTCTAACTTGAGTAAGCCCAATCTAATGCACCAGGCTGAGTGGGCCACTATCTTTAGGGTCGGTTGCTGGTTCCTTTGGAAGTGGCGTAACTGTAGCCTTTTTTAGCCTGGTTTTGTCTGACCTGTCGAGGGAAATCGTGTCATCTTGGACTGCGTGGATTGGATTCGGCGTGCCCGTGCATTGAAAAACCGTGTGTTCCCGAATCCGATCGTTCCTGTGGGCTGGACCAAACCCCCGGAGGGTTGGGTTAAGATTAATTCTAATGGAGCAGCGAAGCATGACTCCTCTCAGGCGACTGCAGGTGGATTAATCCGTGATTGGCACGGCAACTAATGTGGGAGGTGTCAACAAAACCTCGGTCAGGGCTCGCTTTTCATGACGGAGCTGTGGGGTGTGTTCTCCGGCCTTTCGCTGGCCTGGGAACTGGGGTATCGCAGAGTAGTCACCGAAGTGGACTCCTTAGAGGTCATTAATATTATCTCCGATCTGCATTTTGTTCTCACTTGGGATATTTACTTGGGACTGAGAGATTCATTTCCAGCATGTTTTACAAGAAGGCAATTAGTGCGCCGACAGTTTGACAGCCCTTGCTGGACTTCTTAGCCCTGGCCTCCATATCCTATAGGAGCCCCCTTAGGCGTTTAGGAGCTTATCCACAATGATGCTCTAGGAATTCTGCATTCCCGCGCTCTAAGCTAATTGTGTAATTCTCCCTTGTATTATAAAGAAAAGGATTTGCAGTTGTAACTTGAAGAAAAGTTTCATTTGAAAATTAGTCAAGATATAAACAACACTAGAATCATATTTCACTAAATTGTCTTAGTTATATTAGTGTAAATTTATATAATTATTAATTTATGATATTAATGGAATCATGTATTTATATATGGGTATTTTGAAAATATATTATCTTATTATCTTATCGAAATTTGTTAAATTTTCAATTGACCCAAGTCGAAACTGGAGAAAAATATTATCTTAAAGAGTTTATTAATTTACCGAGTATCAATTTAAAGAAGTTCTACTGTAAAAGAAGAAATTGAAAAGGAAGAAAAATTTGTAAAAAATAAAAAGGATGGACATTAAAAATAAAGAGGAAGAGGACTCTTAAGAATTATGGAAGTTGCCATTCTGTGCTTTGATCTCAAGTCTTCTAAAAGAGGTTAGCACCAGAAAACGCGGTATCCAGGCTTGGTCAATGGATGGACGAAAGCTTGAATGACTTAAGATCGCGAAAGAAACGTGTTCTGAGTGGGACTAGAGCAGCCTGGAGGAATCCTTCAGAAATTTTAGTTCAGCTGCTTGAAATTGACTGAATACTTGTGATAGCCAACCTGTTGCTGCCTTAACAGGTTAAGAAACGATCGAGACTGAAGAGGGAAGTGGACGTGCCGTATATTTGCAGGCAAATAAAATGAGAGAAAGAAAAATAGTAAGAGAACTCAATCAATGTAGTAGGATGTCATTTAGTTAGGATGTATAAACAATAGTGTTTTGAGTGGATGATGAGAGATTGAAGGGCTTGTAAGTGAAGTTTGGTTGGCTTGTAAGTTTATACAGGAAAGTACAATGTTTCTGGGTGTTCTTGAACTATTTGTACATGAGATTTTTAGCTTTCCGCATTTTGAGTTGTTCTTATTTCTTTTTGAGTTGTACACACATAAAATGATGCATATCTGTCACCTTGGCTGCTGTTTTATAGAAGAGGAGCCAACAATTATTCAAAGACTTGTACAGGGATTGGAACTTATTTTTATCCATCTCCTTTGACATACCTTTGAGGCTTTTTAACGTTAAAATTAGAAGTGGGCAAATGATATGCCAAGCCAGAACTATGGAATCTCCATTGGTGATGTTTCAGGGCTTATGAAAGTTTTTTTCTTTTTCATTTTTGGGAAATGTCGTGGAAGAGGTTTATCACCACTTTTTGGCACTTGGCATCATGATATGGTGACTTCGTTGTTCTCAAGTACCATTTGATTAGACTGAAATGTTGTGCCGATATTAGGTGTATGAACTGATAAACAAATGGTTTTCTGAAATTTCCATTGCCACCTTAAAACCTATAACCAATAGGAACATACATCATTCACTACATATGTAACCATATTCAGTGACATAGTTGAGAATTGGAGATTTCAAATGATACTGTAACTGTTAAGCTAGACTACTTACTGCAAAGGTCAAAATAATTTCCTGGAGCATGGCCATCAAAAAATGGAATTTCACTACCAATGCCTTTCAAAGGTAACAGAGACTCTCACAAAATGCTGATGCAAGCTCAAACTTCGGGTTCTGCATCAACATTCCAATGTATCGACACAAAATGGACAAACAATGAAGGAATTCACACAGACGATGACGTGATGATGAAGGAGGTAGAGGGCTGTTGACCTTAATCCTGCAAAGAGGGCAAGTGGAACGAATTTGAAGCCATACTTGGATGCAAGACACATGGAAGCCATGTTTACATGATGGGAGAGTCATGACTTGTTCACCGTCACAGATCTTGCTCAAACAAACAACACAGTCATTGTACTTACCGCCATTCCTGTCCATGTCCCCATGGACACGTCCTGATTTCTTTGACCGTCTGATATAAATATAGAACAAGCAGACACTAACAATCAAAACAAACAAGATGGGCAACATTTCTCTAACTTTATAGAGCTAAAGTTTCAAACTTTCCAGATCAAGTCAAGCACAGTAGTGCGATCACCTGTCCACAATGAAGACGGAAAAGAACTCAGAGATGGGAATACAGTTGAAATGGGATTTGCTTAAAACGAGACCAGGTGTGCATACCCTTGGAGGACACAACTTGCTTCTTTCGACGTTTGGTTACGGAATTGCGAAGTTAAGAGAAAGAAGCTTAAATTGCCACAAGCAGCAAAGGAAAAGGTAGTAGTAGGCTTTATTGAATTTGTCATCGTGACGGCAACCGAGTCAAGTCAACTGACTTGGACCTCAACTTTCGTCATTCTCAAGTTTAGAGAACAGTAGGGTTCAATATTGGCAATACATTATTAATACATGCCTGCTTTTACAGCCTTAGAATAAGAATTTAAGGAGATGTAGACAAAGATAAAAGGTGTGTGATATCTTTCCTTATGGATGTCGAGGACGGAGTAAGATTCATTCTTCTCTTGTTTGTCTTATAAAGTCAAGAAAGGGGGCTGAACTCAAACCAAAGAGAAAGTATGGGGGTAATAAATAATAATGCTACATGTCAACTGTACTTTAGAAGTTGTGTTGAAGGGCTCAGCGAGGCAGAGTACCCTAGAAATGAGGTTTGGATTTAAAAGTGGCTGTATATCGGCCGAACTTGATCTGCGGATAAGGTTTCCTTCTCATTCACAAAGACAACATTATAGATAACGAAAAAGTTGGAACATCAAACTAACCTTTAGCTTTAGTCACATTATCTTTACCCAAGTATCAACTCTGGTAGACATTTTCTTCTCCTTCAATGATGCAATTCATGAAATAGAAGTGATCACAATGTATTGATATTTTGACAAAAAAAACAAGAATATAAGGGAAAAATCACCACCAAAGTTCCAGTTAGAAAAAGAAAAGCATAAACTGATGTTTGTTTTTTTTTTTTTTTGACTAAAAGAAAGATAAAGCTAACGTTTAATTTTGGTTATTATAGATCCACCTAATTTTATTCATTCGATCCAAACATATAAACTTAACAAAAAGTATTTAGCTTGAATATTTTCTTCCAAAATTTTATTTTATCAATATTATTTAATTTAAAAGTACTAATATCCTAATCCGGTTCATAAATATGAATTTGTTAGAAATCTTTATGTACTGCTGTGTAATATTTTTGAACTGATCGATGATTAACCTCGGATTTGTTTTCGTTGAAATAGAAATGACAAGATAGTAAAAAAGACACAGATGTTTTACTTGGTTCGATAGCACACAACTATCTACGTCTAAGGATCAATCATACACACCAAATTTTACTAGGTCAAGGAAAGAAAAATACAAGAGATTGGGTGTTCACTCACACCTGCAAGAGTTCTAAAAAACTCTCTAGTATCCACTGTAATGTACTCTAGCACTCCCAATTATTTCCTCACTTGAAAATAGAAAAATGTAAATTTAGTGGTCTTGATTGTATTGGTATATTGTTATGTGTTTCTGAATGCTTGAGGCGTGGCTATTTATAGAGTTAAAGTTGATCTACTGCCTTCAGATGTTTTGGAATGAGTCAATGTATATGCTTGCCTTCCACGTGACTTTACTTAAAGACTCTATCTTTTTTTTTGTATAAAGGGAAAATAAGAGTACACCGGTTACAAAGTGAGTATGGAGAAACAGATCCCCGACCTATCCTCTAGCAGGATACTGTGACACCCGATGGGTGGTACATAAAAAAAAAGTACACCAAGGTCGGAATGAACTGCCTGGGCGGCGAGCCAGTCCGCACATCTGTTGCTCTCTCGATAGATGTGACGATGAACAACAGACCAGTTCCTGTTAATAAGTTCCTGAATACCCATGACCAAAGAGTTGCTCGACTGAGAACGGGAGGAAGCAGAAGAGAGGAGCTGGTGGACCCCTAGTGAGTCCACTTCCAACTCAATCCGACGGAAGCCCAACCTCCAAGCCAACGAGAGTCCGGTGTAGACCGCCCAGAGTTCCGCTGACAACACTGTACACCAACCTATGTTTTGAGAGAAGCCCCCGTGCCAGGTGCCGTCCACATCACGGATGAAGCCCTCGGCGGTTGCCGCGAACTGGGTACGATTGCATGGCCCATCGATGTTCAATTTAACCCATCCGGCCTGCGGCCGACACCAACCGACAAGTCGCTCCTGATGGGGTCGGAAGCCAGTGGGAGCCAGGCTATGCCTCGTCATAGCCTTCTGAACCTGATCTGCAAAAGACAATATAATAAAAGAGGGTGAGGTGGGTCACACAAAAGAAGTATCGAAAATAGACTTGTTCCTCCACATCCAGAGGAACCAGCAGGTCAAACCAAAACAAAGTGCCCAATCCTGGCCCTGCACTCTCCGATGCTGGTGGATGTTGGAGAGAAACCAATGGCTGGTAGGAAGCTGGAAGGATGACGAAGTGATGAGAACCGGATGGAAATCAGCCCATACTTGACGAGCGAGAGAACAGTCACGAACCACATGAAGAGAGGATTCCTTTCGGAAGCAGTGTGGACAAATACCATCGGTGGTGAGGTGCCGACGCACCCGGTGTTGATTACTCAGCAATCGGTCCTCTGCGAGTAACCATAAAAAGGTACGCACCCGCTGAGGGCCTGACCACTGCCAAATAGCCCGCCAGACCCCATGGGAAGCTTCAGCCGCGTGACCCAGAATCATGGAGTAAGAAGAGGCAACGGTGTAGTTACCATAATCGGAGGCACCCCAGATAATCTTGTCAGGGCCCAGAAACGGTGAGGGAGGAAATATGCCGGTAATGGTTCTGCAAATTGCAGGTGAGAGATAGGCGTGGAAGGATGTCAAGTCCCAAGTGCCAGGGGTGGCCACAAAGTCCTGGACGTGGAGATGAAGAAGGTGGTCTGGGAGTGGCCGAGTAGAGTGGAAGAGGAGGGGACCGATACCCGGGAGCCAAGGGTCTATCCAGAATCGCGTCGTCAAACCATTACCGATCCGTCAAGTGAGGCCTTGAGTCACAATATGCCATGTTGCTCGGATGCTCCTGCACACCATCGAGCCCCCTGATGAAGGAAGGGAGGGAGGAGTGTGATGCACATCAAAAGCATATTTACCTGAAGGCAACTGGACCCATAAAACATCAGGAGTGGCGATTAAGGCCCACCCGAGTTTGGCCAGGAAGGCATCGTTCATTTCCCGAATCTGTAGTATACCCAGACCCCCGAGTTCTTTGGGCTTACAAACCTCCTCCCAGCTGACAAGGGGAACCTTCTTCCTGTCGTGTGACGAACCCCACAAAAATTGTCTCATGACTCGTTCAAGGGCGTCACATAACCCTCGTGGTAAGCGGATAGTTTGCAGCGTGTAACTCGGTATAGCTGCTAAGACCGATCGAATCAAAGTGACATAGCCAACGAAAGACAACGTTGAGGGGGACCAGCCGGACAGACGGTTCTGGACTGTGTCAAGTATGCATTGATAGGTATGCTTGCCAACACGTTGATGCAGGAGAGGAATCCCAAGGTACCGACCAAGGTCGGAGGTCCTAGGGAAGGCTAACTCGCTACTTAAGGTACAACAGGTCGAAGAGGGGACATTGCGAGAGAAAAAGCACCTCGATTTGGCTGTGTTCATGCGTTGTCCAGAAGCATGGCAGAAAGAGTCCAGAACGTGACGAAGGACATGAACCTGATTTATGGAAGCCTCCGAGAAGAGAATGAGGTCATCGACAAAGAATAAGTGGGAAAGGGGGGCCTGTTCCTACTCAATTTGACCGGACTCCACTGACCGGTGGACACGGCATGAGTGATCGCATGTCCAAACCGCTCCATGCACAACACAAACAGGTAAGGGAAAAGAGGGTCACCCTGTCGAATACCGCGAGAGGGCTGAAAGGCCTCGCTAAGCGCGCCATTCCAATTCACTTGAAAGGTGACAGTAGTGATACATTTCATGATGAGTGAAATAAAAGAGGCGGGAAGGCCAACATCTTGAAGGGTGACTCAAATGAAGGCCCAATCGAGTCTATCGTACGCTTTCTCGAGGTCCACTTTGATAGTCATGATCCCCTTCCTACCAGATTTGTGTCTCATGGAATGAATCACCTCCTAGCTGATGATGATATTATCGGCAATAAGACAACCAAGTACAAAACTACACTGGGTCAAGCTAACAAACGTCAGAAGGTACAGTTTGAGCCGATTGGCTAAAATCTTGGTGAGGGCTTTGTACTGCATCGTGAAAAGTGCAATCGGACAGAACTGTGCAATAGAAGTGGGGGAGGGAGTTTTGGGAATAAGGACAAGGATAGTGCGGTTAATCTCCGACTCCCAAACTTCATGATGAAAGATAGGCTGGAGGAAATGGACCAGGGAAGGGCTGACAGTGTCCCACTGGGATTGATAAAATAGGGCAATAAATCCATCAAATCTGGGAGCTTTATGAGGATCCATGGAAAAAAATGCCTCCTTGATTTCGTCGGGGCAGAGAGGACGAGAGAGGTCCTCATTCATGAGCAGCGGAGGGGAAGGAAAAGCACTAGGAAGAGGGCCAGGGAAGGCGGATTGACTGTCAGGTCGGTATAATTCCTCCATATGACGCTGAGCAATGCCGCAGAGAACCTCGGGATCGGTGACGGTAGTACCATTGTCATCAAGGAAAGAATAGTGTTGGGATTGATGATGTCGAGTCCGAGTGAGAGCATGGTAATACCGAGTATTCCGATCGGCCTGTCCGAGCCATTGACTCCTAGACTTTTGGTGCCAGAAGAGTTCTTCCTGATAGAGAACGGATTCTAATTCATTCTGTAGGGTGGCCTCGAGAGCATGAAGGGAGGGGGAGTCGGAGTCCTCAATCAGGTGCTTAAGGCCCTCGAGACGGGCCATGAGGCGTTTCTTGCGATGGAAGATATGGCCAAATTCTGTGACATTCCATTGATGAAGCGTTTTCGAGAAGTGGTGGATCGCTCCACTAAAATCCGAGAAACTCGGATGCCAGTTATCAGCGACTACCTGGGAAAAAGAAGCGTGGGTGAGCCACGCAGACTGAAAGCGGAAATGACGTCGCATAGGTGGGGGAGGGCCAGGCTCAAGGAATCGAATGAAGAGAGGTCGATGATCCTATTTAAGAAAAGGTAGGTGGGTAACACGTGTACTGAGGTACTTAGAAAGCCAAGCAGGAGAACTGAGAGCCTGATCGAGTCGGGCTTGGATATTTCCCCGCTTCGGCGTGAAACGTGGACTGAGAAAGCCAAGATCGTGGAGATGACACTAGAACAGACAATCTCGAAAGAGAGGATTAACCGTGGGTTGAGCACGGGAATCCCCCCGTTTGTCGGCACTCTCCAATTTTGCATTGAAGTCCCCACCCACAAGCCAGCGTAAGGCTATGTGCGGTGCCAGGGTGGCCAGGTAATGCCAGAGGAATTTCTGTAACCGGGCTCGCGTAAATAGCGGTGAGCAAGAATAAACTGGCAGTGAGCAAGACGGATGCGGACATCAATATTCTCCGTCCAGAGTAGCCATATCCCCCCGGAATAGCCCGTCGCCTCGATCTGGAAGGAATTACTAAAGCCCAGAGAGTGAATAACTTTCATAGCTCGGTCGCCGCTAATACGGGGCTCAACTAAGGCCACTATCCGTGGTTTATGGAGGCGAATATAGTTCTTTATAATGGGTTTGAAGGTCTGCCCTCTAGGCCCTTGACAATTCTAGATAAAGATCGTCATAAAAACGACATAAACAAAAGGGGAACTAACTCGAGCTGGTCTAAACAGTATCCGCTTGCCCAGTCTGATCAAGACTGGGAAGGGTCGCTAGAACGGGAACTTGATCCGCCATCGGCGAATCAGGGTGGTCAGGCATATCGCCATCTGATCGATGGTCGGAGTCGGGGTCGGGGGGGCAGGGTGGAGTAGCCTCGTGGAGAGGTTGGGATGGTGTGGTGTCAATTGGGCCCTGAGGATCAGGGGGATCCTCGTCCATTGCCC
>JANZLF010000001.1:11763422-11779562 GCA_026546835.1 Erythroxylum foetidum | reverse complement strand
GGGTATGTGAATGTGGGAAATAAATGCTCAATTGAATGTTGAATGTTAGACTTGGGTCCGACGAAAGTGATAAATGACTATGTACACTGGATGAAAGTGATTGCTAGCATATTATGTGAAATGATGCATGTCATGACATTGATATGCATGATCAAATAAAAGAGTTGTGATTGGAGCGACCGAAGTAAAAAAGGAGCTTAAAGCTAAAAAATGTGTGCACAGAGCCATAGGTTCAACGATTAATGAGCCCGATATTTACAATAGGTACGGGATAACTTCTGACATGAGCCCGGTATCTGTAATAGATAAGGAACAGTTAAATAGATGCTTGGTCACAACAAAATTAAAAAGAAAGTGGAGTCACATGTACATTTGCATATATATATATAATGTATGTGTAATGTGAACCGTTGTGAGGAGTTTACTGAATTATGTTAAGATATAATATAAAATGTTTGTGTTCCCATTGTGTTTGTTAAAAAGTGAGATACAAGTGATAATTGGGATTTGATTTTAAATAATGTGATGTGTTTGAGAACTTAGATTATATGTGTTTGCGATATTGTGCCCTAACTTGAGTGAACACATCGATGATAGTTCACTTACTAAGTTTGCAAACTCATCAAAATTGCATCGTTGATTTTCAGGTACTGGGACAATGTAGTTTCTAAGACAATCAAGTGAGCAACCTAACATTGTCCATTTTGGAACAAAGAATCGCTCAAAGGTCTGGTCAGCTGATATTGAAGCATCTAGATAGAATATTTTAGTCCCGTAACTAGTTTTATGTTGTATACATTGTATAAAGTTGCGAACTTTGTCATGTCATGTATTGTATAAACAGGATTTATGAGTGCAATAACATAATGGATATTTATGTTTATGAATCAAATGTGCAAGGAATGTAATGACAATGTATGCTTATGTTCATGAATGAAATGAGAGAACTTAGTTTTTCTGAAATGTTTATGTCCTATATGACATCACGATAAGTGATGTCATTGCTCTAACATATCACTTTCATGGGATATGTGCTCGAATGTTCTCTAGAAATTCGGGTATGTGCTTTATGATAATGAGATGTTACAATGTTGTATATGAAGAATTGACCATAGAATTCTACAGTACATTAAGTGTTGGATCGGAAAAAGAAAGCATGTCATAGTTGGAGAAATGGTAGATTTCAAAACTTTTTAAAAATCTAAATTGCAGCATAAGTAATATATCCAAATCATCATGTCAATCTATACATGATATTGTATAAGGACAATAATAAACATAAACAAGATAGAGATTATTACGAACTCCTTCGCTATAGCTTTAACTCCTCGCTGTGCTATCCTCTCCTTTTTCTTATATCCAACCCTAGCTTTAGCCTTGCTTTTGAATCCTTTCCTTTGTTAATCTATCATCTCCTTGTTGTTGTATCCTTAACCAATTTAATCTACCACTTCTTCTTCTTGGACAACTTGGTTAACAAGATTCTTTGGTGGGAAAGAAGAAGAAATGTTTGAAGAAGATTTTTCTTAAAAGAAAGAAGGAAACAATGAGACTCTTCTCATTCAAGGTTTCGGCCATGTATAGGTGAGAGGAGAGAGTTGGTCAAAACAATGCAAGAACCCTTTATTACACACCTCAATTTTGGTTATGCATGAAAAGAAAGAAAGGAAGAGCATCCAATGCATCATACCTTTCTTTAATCAAACATAAAGAAGCCATTAAATGAGGCACTTCTCATTTGTTTTAAGATGGTTTTATGAAAAGACCAATCACCTAATATGGCATGTAAATTTTGATTTTTTAGTGATGGAAGATTATCCATCCAATACACATCTTTCATCTTTATTTAAATGAATGCTAAAAAGGCTACATTACATGTCACCATTAAAAGATAACCATTAAATCATTTAATGGTAAGATCATAACTCCATTTAATGATGATAAAGCATGATAAATACCATCTTATTTAGCAATTCAATGTTAAATGTGCAGCTGCACATTTAACAATTAAAAAACAAAAATACACTTCATTTCTTTAAGAATTTTGTTTTAATATAATTAATCTGATTAATTAAATTAAACCAAAGTCTAGCCCATTTCTAAAATTTCATTTGGGCTTCTAATTAACCATTAATTAGTGCAAGCCCAACATTCGATCATGGGCTTTAAAACCTCTATTTATATTTCTTACTTAGCTTGATAATTCCTTGAAGCCAAGTGGGGAATCTTATTGAACTTAGATAATTCAAGCTCCAATAAGCCCAGAATTAATTTAATCTCATTAGAATTAATTCTAGGTTATTAACTAAATGTCATTCCACTAAAGACAATTAGTTGAACTCTTAAATTATTAAATATTATTAGAACACATATTTCAAATAAGATGTTCAATTGCAAATCCTATAATGAACCTTATTATAGCCATCCGCACAATAAAGGGTAAAATTACCGTTTTACCCTTATATTGGTTTTTCCTTCTAGATCTCTCGTTTTACTCTATATGGTGATTAACACAGAAGATCTCATCTTGGTATTAAGACTTGATGGGTAGCTAACCCATCAAACTACTGGCACTAGTTTAATCACCAATCTCCATAAAACATCTACAAGTGATAATATTATTATAAACTCTTTATTTGAGTGAATGTTCCCAGATACCTATTTTAATTAATAATTCCAACATGCAGACACTAGATTGATACTTTGTAAAATCTATTCTAATCATATCAAGAATTATAATGAAACATATATGAGTTCACCACTTATCAAGATTATAGTCCATAATAAGCACATGCTCAAATGTATGTTTTAAGGTTAAAGTAACGACCTACTTTATTTTGTAAAACACACATGATTCCAAATTCATTTAATAGTGCCATTATCGATAGTCAACTACTATCATGATATGAAACTAATCATTCCCTCGAAGTAAACTCTTTTACATGTATGGAGATAAATTGTAACGCTATAGTCTAAACCATAATCAAGTAACCAAATTGATTATTCAACTGTGAATCAATTAATTTAGATTATAATAATATACATGTTGCCCATACATCTCCATGTATACGTATATTTATATTATTTACAAACAAATCTTGGTACCTTATGACTAGTATAATGCTCATACATATAAACCAAACTCTTTTGTTTCATTAATAATAAATATTTTCATTACAAAGCTGTAACTAGAAGAAAATTAAGTTACATGTAAGTACACTTGCTTTCCAGGGCACTATATTTACATAACTCCAACATAAAGTTATGAGCTAGACAATTTTTTGGTTATAATTTCCATGCCACCTTTTATTGAAAGAAATTGATTGGATTAGAAGTGTTTGAGCCTCATAATGCACCCAATGATATCATTAAGAGTCCAGAATATTTATTATTACATAAATTCATGTGTCACACTGTCTTTGCTAAAAGTCAAAGTAACAAATGTTATAAAAAGGATTTATTCTTACTTTGGTGTATGGAGAACAAAGTCAAGGCTAGCACATCCACCCATATCTTCCAAACAATAGTTACTTCTATTATGAAAAAAAGTAGCTATTTAGGCATGGGCTTTTTAATAGCTACTTTAGCTTAGTATCATGATGTTGTTGTTAATGAACTAACTCCTGTTTTCTGTGAAATGCTTAATAATCCACACCATGGGACTCCAAGATTTCAGCCCTCCTTAAGTGTGGATTATTAAGCATTTCACGGAAAACAGGGGTTAGTTCATTAACAACAACATCATGATACTAAGCTACTGTATGGAACTCCAAGATCCAAGCTCTAAATCTACAGTTAAGCATAAAATGTGACAAGCAGGATCTAGATAAACACCATCACAATAACATCAAGAGGCAACATCGAGTAAATAATTTGAAAAAGAAGAAGAAGAAGGATAGGAGATAGTGCTCAGTAAATTGAAAGAAAATAACAAGCAACTAAAGGACACACTGGATACCATAGAGGCACAACTAAAGGAGGTCGTGTGACATCAACATTACCAAACAAAGAAACTAATAAATTATTTTGTAGTTCAACATCTAAGTCCCTTCTCCTACGTCATCAGGACCACAATCCCTATAAGTATTCTTACTTTTATTTTCTATTTCTTTTATTTTTGTTGTTCAATTAGTTTTGCGTTTGATTATGATTTAGTTATGGTTTGTTTCCACATTAAGGAAAATGTATTGTTCAAATGTTATGACCTATATGTTTTTGCAATTTCATTTGTATGTGACTTTGCATTTGCATTACGTGTATTTTTACTTATGTTAACATTGTGTAAGTTTTTGTTATATGATATTTACATGGTGTGAATGTGTTAATGACATGAAATTGAAAAAAAATAGCTTAAATTTGTACACAATCACTTAAATTGTGAAGAGACATTAAATTGTGTAGTTTTTGTTTAAGTGCTTTAGAGGTGAATTACATATTGACTAGAATATTGTAACTATCCTTTCATTTTGTGAAACTTGTTTGGATGCACTTATAATTTAATTTATTTGAATTGGTAGGCATCATTAGTAGCCTTTCATGGGAGTTATTGATTAGGAAGAAATGATGTAAGTTAAAAAAATGTTGAATAAATATGTTATGTGAATGTCTTATTCTGTTGGCCCTTTTTGAAAAATTTAGGTTGAGAATAGAGTTGATAGCCAGTTGTGAGCTGTGATCTAGTTGAGTAATTAAGGACATTCATGAAAAAATATATGTATTTGTATCAAAAGGCTAGAATAACACTCCAACCAAGCTAAATAAAGCGTAACCTAGTTAGGTAACAAGGTGTTTACCTTCACATCAAAATACTAAGTGATAGTTAAAAAAATTAAAAATTAAAAATATGGTGTTTCAATGAAATTAAACCTATTGATTTTGTAAAAAGTCAATACATTCTATATGGGGATACTTAGTGATGACCTACCTCTTTAATTGGTAAATAAGAATGAGTGCATACTTACAAGGACCATAAATGTATGAATAGCATATCAATATTTTGATTGATATGTGTAATTAAATCAAAGCACTCAAACATGAATGTAATAAATTATTTTGATGGAATTTTTTGAGTGATTAATGTTATGGGTAAGTTAATTTCATAAGATTTGATTTCATTGTACTATTAATGCATTGTTGCATGATTGGGATATTATGTGTGTTTTATGTTTTTCTTGTTTTATGTGTTAGTTTTGCTTGGGAAAAAAAAGTTTAAGTGTGGAGAAGTTGACATTTATAAATTATAGTGTGTTTTCTAGGCTTTAGAGTGTGTTTTTAAGTGTTTTCTTAAGTGATAATCATGTGTTTAGAATTTAGATTTATATTCTTGTTAGTGTTATATGCGTTTTGTTTGATTATTTTAGTTAGGATAAGAATGTGATCTTACTTGTATGATTTAAGGGATGTCTAGTGTATTTGATGATGAGTGGAAACTAGAAAGTTAAAGAAAAGATGAAGAATGAGCTGGATAACACAACATGAGCCATGCACAATCGTGATAGAAGGTTGTTGCAAAAAGTTGTGCACAATTGTGCAAGAGGCAGTTTTTCAAATAGTGAGATTTTTATATTTGTGATATTTTGGGCTATTTTTGGAACAAAAACAAGTGTGAAAATCCTAAAAGGATTAAGAAGTATAAGACTCAAAGAAAAATAACAAAGAGGTAGCTAGAAACATTTAAAAAAAAAGATCAAAGAGACAAAACTGTTAAAGAAAACAAGTTGTAGAATTTTCCAGCTCAAGGTAAAAGAAGATAAGACCTTCAGAATTCAAACCTCTAATTCTTTCTTTTCTTTCCTTATTATTGTTAGATGTTAATGATGAATCAATTGGGATATTTTTAGATTTGTATTGTTAAATTTCCTTTAAGGATTAATCTTGAATTATTTGTTAAACTTTTACATTCTTGATTTGATTTTCAATATACTTTGTGATGTTTATTGTTTCATATTCAAATTGAATTGAGAGATTAGATTGAATTATTTGCGTTGTGTTACATAGCAAGAGCTAGTACCATAATAGACCTATAAACATCAAATTAATAAGCAATTGAAGAGAGATCTTAACTTTTTATTAGTTACCTATAGGATTGCTTCAAATCCAATAGGATACTTGGGAAGAGTTTCAATAGATCAAAAGGTCATAATTAAATTTCTATCTATTTAATTAGGATTACTTGGTTAGGTGTTGAGAGAGGGTAATGATAGTTATTGGATATCTAGCGTCAGTATGATTAAATCAAGAAGGTGAAATGAAAACAAATAGAATAGAAGTAATTCCTAAGTTTTCATCATTAATTAATCAAATGTTTCACTACTGCTTGTTTCATCTTTCAATTATCAATTCTTTTGTTCTTAATTTAATTCTTAGTTATTTCATCATATTGTTTATGTTAAATAAGGTGTATAAAAATTAGTGGGTGACTAATAAAATTCTCATAGGAACAACACTTTTGATACTATAAGATATAATCCTTATACTTCCGATTAGCAAAGTTTTTAAAAGAAGTTTCAACAAAACCTAAGATATATCCTAATAGAATTTCATTGATATACTTTCTTCATATGTAGAGTAGTTAGAGGAACTTTATTGTCACTTAAAAGCAAATAAAAATTAAGCAATATGAATTCATTATTGTAAGAAAATTTGTTCCCTTTTTATTTTGCTAGAAGCCTTACTTAACAATGAAATGTTACAAAGAATAACGAAGTTGTAAATTATTTGTCAATTAAAAGAATTAATTTGCATATCACAATAATTATTGACGTCTTTAAGAACCAAAATTGAGCAGTAAGCAGTGTGATGAAAAAAATCATTTCAAAAATGTAAAAATTATAAAACAAAACTAAAATGCAACAACAAGTTATACATATTAATACACTTAGTTTCCTAGTGTAGTACGACTCAATACATCATTTTCTTGAGTGGAATTAGCACTTCTAAGCAACACGTAGCTTCACTTATTACTAACATATTTTGAAAGAAAAAAATTAGAGGAGTTTTAAAGAAGGTGAAGAGTGAAGGGTGGTAGGACCTGATGAGTCACCTATAGAGTGTGGAAGAGCCTAGGAGAAGAGAGTATTACTTAGTTAGCCAAGCTTTTTAATATGAACCTTAAATCTGCCAAAATGTTGGATGAGTAGACACTTACCACACTAATTCCTCTCTACAAGAGCAAAGTGGACATCTAAAGTTGTCATAATTATAAAGGTATCGAACACTTAATCACACCATGAATGTCTAGGAGAGAGTGAGGAAAGGTACACCTATTTCGGAACCAATTTGGTTTCATGCTAAAGAGTTCCACCACATAAGCGTTTCATCTCCTTAAACAATTAATGGAATATTATAGGGATAGACACAGGGACTTGCATGTGGTTTTCATTTATTTAAATAAGGCTTATAACAAGGTACTTAGGAAATCATATGACAGTGTTTAGAAGCCAAGATAGTTATTATCATTTATATAAGGGTTATTAAGGATGTTTATGAAGGTGTGAAGACTAGTGTAAGGATGACAAAAAAAGATACAAAGCATTTTCCTATTTATAATAGTTATGGATGAGCTTACTAAGAATATCTAAAGATATGTGCCATGATGTGTACTATATATATGATGTTATTTTAGTGGATGAAATAAAAGAGAGTGTTAATGTCAAACTAAAACTTTGGAGGGATACAGTAGAGTTAAAAGACTTTAAATTGAATAGGACTAACACAGAGGACTTAGAGTGTAACTTTTCAGGTTATAGGGTTGCATCTGATTTGGAAATCAGGGTTGGAATATAAGTTATACAATAGAAAGATTATTTTAAGTAATAAAAGTTATACAATAGAAAGATTATTTTAAGTAATAGAAGTTATACAATAGAAAGATTATTTTAAGTATCTTGGATCCATTACCCAAAATAGTGGTGAGATAGAGGACAACACAGTGCACTATATAAAATTAAGATGGTTTAAGTAGAGGGGCACCTTAATTTTACATGACAAAAAGATACCATTCAACCTACCATGCTTTATAAGAAAGAGTGTTGATCCATCAAGCAGGTGCATAGTGAAAAGTTAATGGTAAAAGAGATGAGGATACTTTATTAAATGTACAACCTTATAAGAAGAGATAAGATCAAGAATGTAATGATAAGAGACAAGTTGAAGGTGGCTAACATTGATACTCAATTAAGAGAGACAAGGCTTATATGGTTAAGATCTGTTAAGAGGAGACATCTGGATGCCCCAGTAAGAAGGTGATTATACTTAGGGAATGTAAGAAAAGAAGAGGAAGACCCAAAAAAACTAGGGAGAAGTGATTAGGAATGATATGCCCTATTAAAGCTTATCGAGGACTTAACTCTTAATAGAAAACTTTAGCAAACTAGATATGAGTAGAGGACACTATATAAAGAAGTAATTATGTTATCATAGGCCTTTTTGAACATTTTCTTTTAATTCTTATAACTTTTATTAGTATTAATAATTTTTTTTATCACGCTAGCTTATTTAGTTATTTTATTTTTATTTCTTATTTTTCCTCTTTCAATTTTTTTGTCATTTGTTTATTTATTTACTTATCTTTATCTTTATATTTATATTTAATTATAATTTTTTGCTTTATTCTTTTTAACTACTTTAAAAAACTTTTGTAAATGGGTCCATAAAAAACAACTACTCTACTAATTAGGAGTAAGATTGCACAGCTTTGGACATCCCAGACCTTCCGTCTCAATGAGATTTTTACTAGGTTGTTGTTGTTGTTGTTGTTTTATATTCTATTATAGTAAAAAAAAAGTGTTTGATTTATGAAATCATTTATATCAATAACAACAACAAACATATCAATTAAAATAGATTGTAAATTAGTTTCGACATATTATGAAAGCCTTTATAGAGAGAGACGCTATACCTTCTTACTTAACTTTTCCCTAAAGTTAACCACTCTATCTCTTAGTTAAATTTCCTTGTTTGTTAACCAACTTATCTGTTTTGTTTTTCGCCCCGCTTCTAATATTATGTTTATTCCATATTTATTACGGAGCTGTGAGGAAATAACACTTAGTGAATATAAGAGGAGGAGATGGAGGTCGTACAAGAACTGACGGGAAGTAATCAAGACGGATATGTTAGAGTTAGCCCTTAATGAGATAGTTGCTCAAAATAGAAAAGTTTGGCGTGATCGGATAAGGGTAAAGGATTAATCGTTCCAGTTCTCCAAATTAGTACAATAGTTACTAGGAGATGTCGTGTCACATTGCATAGATTGCACGACAAGTGCTGGGGACAATAGGGGGTCATACCGGCAGGGTCTCTGAGGAAGGTCCCCTTACTTAGTGAGTGACAAAGAGGGATGAACTTTGTAGACTATTAGGTTCTCGCAGATCTGACCTCCTTCAGGTATTCCCCAAAATTATTTTTTTAATGAATTGTTTTTGTAACCTGCATCATTCTTACATTATCTCATTTGCATGCGAGTCCACCAGAAACAGTCTCTCTACTATGTAGGGGTAAGGATGCGTACTATCGGACCTCCTCAGACCCTACTTTATTGCGGAATTTCAGACTGGGTGATGATGATGATAGATGTTGGTCCACTACCTCGCCTTTAGTCTAACTTCCCCTTTAGTTCTTAGTTGGTCTTTAGAGCGATTAACTCCTTCTCCACCACTTTAGGTATCCCCCCTCTTCCTCAGTCTTCCTCCTTGTCTCTCTAGGTAAATGTTTCTCCTCTCTCAGCTCTTTTAGCTCCTTTAACTTGTTTATGTTCTCTAAATAGGCAATAAAACCTCTCTTGTATTGTTCCTTTCCTTCAAGCTCCCTCTATACCTTCTTTAATGGCCCCCTATTCCTTTTGCTACTCATCCTTCCTCAACTTTACCTCCCTCGTTAGTGCTTGGTCACTCTGGTACTTCTCCTTCAATGGTCTCTTGTAACTCTCCCTTCTTTAAAAATTCTTCTTTTAATGCTCTTGCTTCTACACATATGAGAGCCTGGAATAAGGTAGTTAGGGACTATGAGCCTCATGACAATCTCATAGTCATTCCTAATGTCAATGATTCTCCTTCCCCTATTATCTATCCACTTTTAGAAGTTTTACAACTAGGATTTTTTTGGAAATAAAGTAAATGATTTATATTGAAAGTAAATCAAGAGAATGTATAAATCAAGTAATACAACTACAACTTAAAGGCATTTTTAACAATCCTAGCCACTTGAATAGAAATAGAAACAATAAAATACCTATTATTAGTACTTCTGTAATAAATCTAAATAAAAGAGAGTTGAGGTAGGTATAATTGATAGATAAGTTATAGTATAGCTCAAGAGAAAAGTTTGACATGCCTCTTTTTCTATGGCATATTTAAAGATTGAAGAAAGTAACTGCTTCCACTCCAAAAACCCTAATTTTGAGATATAAAAGCACAAAATAAAGAGAAATAAAGGAGTTCATAGGAGGGTCAAGTTAGGCTTAGGGAAACACATATTGATGGCCTAAAGCAATAGAAAGAACAAAGAACAAGTAAGGAAACATATCTTGGAGTTGATTTCCATTTATCTAAAGTGGATTTTAGAAGATTAAAGCAGATCTCATTATGGTTCTTTTAATTTTTTAGTTTTCCTTTAGTATTAATGTCAGGATTATAAGATGAAATTCTATTAGTACTTGGATTTGATGAACCATGGGATATACTATGTAGAGATTTTCTTTTAATTTAATTCCTTATTTAGTTTCATTGATATTCAATTATGTGTTCTTAATTATTCTTAAATTAATATATCTATTGTATTATTTCATGTATGATTTCATGCAATATCAAGAAATTCTTTTCTATAAATAGATCTACCATAATTGAAAGGAGTTGCTTGCAAATCTAGAGATAGGTAGACATAAATCATTTAAATTAGGGTCAAACCTAACAGTGAAATTCTTAAATTGATTAAGGCGATCTTATGAGTTTTGAATAGAAAGAGATTCTAGATAATCAACTAAAGGTTAGGTGTTAATAGTATCAAGAAAGATATTAAGATTAAATAGGAATTTTCGTGGTCCAATAAACTAAAGATTAAATTGATTAGTGAAATCATGATTGCATAAGAATTCATAGGAGATTCAAAATCCAAGTACCAGTGGTTTCTTTGATTTTTGCTTAGTTTAATCTTCATTCTAGTTAGTTAATTATGTTGATCTATTTTAGTTTAATATTTTAATTTTTTCATTTGATTTATCTTTAACATCATGACTAGTTAGGTTAAATAATGGGAAGACAGTGAGTACCAGCAATTCTAGTTCTCATAGGATCGACTTGTACTCGTCAGTACTAGCTACAACTATACCATGCACTTGTTGTTTAGAAACATAAAATTTCAATTAATTTAAAATAAAAAAGAAAGCTCACTAAAACCTTCAAATTACCTATAAGAGACTTAATTGTGTAGATATAAATAAGAAAGATGAATTTGAGTATTAAGCAAACAAAGGGGGTGAACATAATCTTGCCTACGGCAATTGTAGGAATGTTTTATACATAGATACCCATATAAAGAAAAAATGACTATAGAGTCACCAAGTTATATGAAACAAATTATCTACAAAAATATTTTTAATCTGTAAATTTAATGTAGTTATTAAAATTAACTCAAACTTCATAATATAATATTAAAATATATTAATTTTTAGTTAATATCAAATATAATCCAATGTTAGTCTTAATTAAGAGTCTTTATTATACATGTGGTATGTTATATGCAAAATCATTTTAAACAAATAACATTAAGGTTTTAAATTGTGATAATGGTCATGGTCATGGTCATGGTTGTACTGCATATTTCATGGTTTTTTTGAAGAATTTGAATGTATTAAGTCTTTAAAGTCAATTCAAAAAGTATCCAAAATGTACATCAGAATATGCTTTATGCTAATGACAATTAAGACATATAAAAGTTCAACTAAAGAGTCTTAATCAAGAATTAGAAATCTAAACACTCTAATAGGTGAGGAGGTATTGCTAGTTTGGAAGTTTCTATTTTTATAAAGGGATATACAATCTAATTTGTTGTATCAATTGCCCATAAAATTGTTCCATTTGAGTGCTTTTATCCTAAAAAATTATTAGATTTTGCTCATCCCATGTTACCATGGCTGTTGTTAATAAAACTATCCAAAAGTATCTCCTATTTGTGTTGTTTTTGTAGTTCAAATGTTGGATCTGATCGTTGTTGAAGCTGTCTACATTGACATCTAATACACATTTATTAAGTAGCTTAACCCGTATTTTTTAATGAAATGGAATTTGAAGAATAAATGCTTTGATATTTCCTCATCATCTTCATGTAGACAACACCATTTAGAAAGGTATGTGTATTTGCTAATTCTATCTATTGTTCTCAATCTACCTTTCATAGTAATCCATAAAGTAAATATTGCATATGGTACAAGATAGGTAGACTATATAATTTTGGCCTAGGAAAATTTAGGAAGATATTTAAACTGCCACCTTTTAAGAATAACTTGAGAACTTGCCATCATATGAGTGTTTCCAAATATAATTGTCAGATTAGCATTACAGTGAGTTCCACATATTTCATTAGCAAGTGAAGAGGGTAGAGATGTATTCTGGAACTCTACTTTGTTGAATGGCTATGGCAACAGATGCATTCAGTGGAATTGAGGATTTTAGAAAGTTAGCATCATTAAACTTAATCAAAGGTCCCACAGAGAGCCAATTATCATACAAAAATCTATTAGATTTCCCATTTACAATTAGAGTAATGAAAGCAGACATATACCTCTCCTTTAGCTTTAGGATGGCCTTGAGGGTAGTAAAGGAAAAATGGGTACAATCTATAGCCCATATGCTTCTATTCTTGATGAAATGGCTATGGACCCATCTACACCATAGAGATTACTTGTCCGCTAATAATCTCTAGAGTCTTTTTGTTAACATGATTATATTCATTTTAATTGAGAAAATACCTAACCCACCTTGAATTCGAGGTGTACATACTTCTCTCCATTTCACCACAATTTTATAGCTCCTCGTGCTGCCAGTCTATAAGAAATTGTTAAACGTGCTATCAATGACTTTCAAGATATCACTTGGAAATGCTAAGTGGGCTACCCTATAGTTGTTAACGGAGTTAAGAATAGAATTAATAAGTTGGACTCTGCCAGCTCTTGATAGATTTTTTGAACTCTAGGCTAAAATTCTGGTTTGAATTTTGTCAAGTAGCTCTCTATAGTCCATCACTTTCAATTTGTATGGAGATCTAGGAATGCCTAGGTATTTCATTAGAACTTTTGAAGTTAAAAGCTAGTTAAGGTTGGAATAATATGTTCAAGATTTAAGGCACTATTGGATAAGAAAACATTACTTTTGGAATAGTTGACTTGCAATCTAGACACTCTTTGAAAGACTTTTAAGGCTTTCATCAAAGTAGATATATAGTTTGCATCAGCCTTGGAGAGTAATATCAGATCATCTATAAAACAAAGATTGGTTAGTTTAAATTTGCCACACCTTGAGTGATATTTGAAGTGCATCTTTGTGACCACATTTATAATGATCTTATGGAGAGATTGCATCATTAAAGCAAATATGTATGGAGATAATAAATCTCCTTGCCTAATTCCCTTACAACTTTGAAAAGATTTGGTAGGTTACCTATTCAACAAGATGCTATGTGAGGAAGTTATCAAACATTGCTTAACCCAATGTATAAAGATTCATGGAAAACCCCAAAGGCTGTAATAGATTTGTAATAAAGCACCAACCAACATTATCATAAGCCTTCTTAAGGTCTATTTTGATACAACAATTAGGTTTGCTTCTCCTCTTTGAATAGTTAGCAATAAGGTCTTCAAGCATTAAAATGTTATCACTAATTATCGTACCAGATATATATGCACCTTGATTATGATTAATGTGTTTATTAAGAATTCCTTTAAATATTTAAGCCAGGATTTTGGAGATGATCTTGAAAAATGAATTACAACTCACAATGGTCTTAAATTAGAGAAAGTATTCAACTCACCAGTCTTAGGAACCAGAGTTATAAAAGTTCTATTGATCTCTTTAAGTAAGGTAACTTTATGAAAGAATTCCTTCACAGCTTCAAAAATCAAGTTACCTGTAAGAGACCAAGTTTCCTTGAAGAAATTGATATTGAACCCATCAAGTTGAAGAGCTTTATAAGAATGTAGAGATGCTATTAGATCATTGATTTCTTGCATAGAAACAGGTCTAGATGGAAGAGAGACATCTTCTAATGAAATGGTATCCTATAAAACTAGTTTAAGAAAAAGTTTGGAAAAGTGTGCTTCAGAAGGTTTTCTCATAAGCTCACTGAAGTAGTCATAAGCTCTTTGCATGAGCTGTGATTGAGTATCTAGAATACTGTTGATGTACTTAATAGATATGATTTTGTTCCTAGCTTTTCTTGAGACAATTGACTTATGGAAAACTGAAGTATTCCTATCTCCATGCTTCATCCATTCTACTCTTTCTCTTTTCTTGCAAAGAGAGTAACCAAAACCAAGAGCGTGAGAGTAGTTGTGCAATACATCCCTTTCCTTTGCAACATATGTCTGATTTCTAGGATTGGAGTATTGGAGTTGTTATATGGATTCCAATTCTTTTCTTGTTGTATTGACAAGATGGTGTATGTTGCCAATATTTGCTTTGAACAATAGTTTGATCTCCTGCTTGATTATTTGCATTTTCTTGGAGTAAATAAACTATTTAGAACCTCTAATATTAGACCTCATGCATACCATATGCCCTCTTCGATCCCAACTACTTTTGTGAGAAAATTATTGAACCTAAATGAATATGAACCCTTCTTTTAGCAGTTAAAGAGGTGATCATGAGAGTATGATCTGATGACAAATTGGTAACAGACTTTGAGAAGCAATTGGGAAACATATTAAACCATCTAAGATTTGCAACACTACTGTCAAGTTTCTTCCTTATCAAATTGGAACCAGTTTGCTTGTTAGTCCATGTGTAAAAGCAACTTCCAATTAGAATATCAATGCATTGCTCTTCTTTTAAACAACTTCCAAGTTCCCTACATGGATTACAAACAGCCCTCAGAACATTAACTTCATCAACCTTTAATATGGAATTGAAGTTTGCAGAAATGATCCATAGAGTTGTATTGGTGCTGGCAATATCCTTGATGTGGTTCCCCAGGAAATTTCTTTGATAAGCACTGTTATGTGCATAGATAAATTAGATGCTTACTCTTTGATTGAGCTATCTCAAGTAGATCTCCAAGTGCACCAATTGGCTTGATATGCATGAAGAGATAACTGATAAAGTAATGGAATCATAGAGGACAAATATTCTGCCATTTGGATAACTGGACATATTAGAAATGCATTGCCATTTGGCTAGAAAATACTTCAACAGCTTACAATCATCCTTTCTAATTTTTGTTTCCAAAATGCCAACTATACTGACTTTCTTCTGCATGATTATGTCTAAGATCACTATTCATTTGTTAGGGGTATTAGCCCTCTTATGTTCCAAGTGAGAAGGATTATGGATCTGCCTCCCCCAGGGAGTGTTTTTCTTGCGATTTGATCTCCTTCGTGTGACTTTCAAATTCTGGCGTCTTTAGTGATTATACCAACAGCTGGTTTTTACTAGGAGATGCAGTGTGAATGTTCTCAGAATTTCCAAGCATTTCTACTAACATAGTAGATACATTTAGCTCCTCCTTCTATGTTGACAATACGACATAGGATTGAACTAAAATAGTTTCCTCGCTAGACTTCTCCAAAGAATGAAGTCCCTCAGTGAGACAATATGCTACTGCCTACTGGTGTTGGATCTGAAACATCTTCCTTGCTAGCCCTCATCTTTTTATAAACATCAGCTATAGTGGAATCTCGAGATATAGTTTCTATTCCCGTCAATCTCCATTGAAATGGTATTTTTATTTTCATCAGTGTCTACCGTTATTGATTTCACATGAACAGTTGAACTAGTTAATCGAACATTTAATGTTGGCTCCCGAACCCGAGACCCAACTTCTTACACTTAACACTTAAACTTCACTGCTTAAATCTGGTTATGATCATGCTTGAAGAGAATTCAAATCGAAAGAGAACAAATGAAACGGAACAAATGCGAAGCTAAAACGATC
>JANZLF010000001.1:11742181-11763354 GCA_026546835.1 Erythroxylum foetidum | reverse complement strand
CAGTGGCATTGGAACCGTTAGGACGGAGGGAACAAATTTATTAATTAGCCAATCCAAATTTTCTATAGGAGGTTTTCCCTATTTATGAGGTCTTTCTATGGTCGGTTTTGGGTCCGCTATGCTTTATGGGTCCGAATGTTGGGCTTCGGTGATGGGGTCCAACAGACAGCTTCTATGGAGGCTAATTGCAGGAAGTGTGAATCCATTTAACTGATGAATAAGGGAGGACAACACATGTTAAAAGGTGTAAATCTACACTGACAGTGCAGAAATGTAGAAGTCTAGAGAAATGTACGAGGCTTTGTAACAGGCTTAAGTCTTAAAGCAAATGGTGAATTAGTAAGCAGTTTTGAAGGTGAAAGCAGTGTGTAAATGAGAGATGTTTGAGAAGATAAAAAAAGCAAGAGAGCTGGTTTGAAGTGATAAGGAGAAGATTTAGAATCCATAAGTGTAGGGATTCTCAGGCGAGGTAGGAAGTAAGTGAATCTGGCATCTCAGGCAAGATTTTGCAGCTAAGATTTTGACGGGCTTTAAGCATTTACAAGTAACTTTCCACCTTGATTAATGGTGCCGTTTCCCCACCTCTCGAGCTTCTGTAAGAAGGTGCTAAGTTTTAGTGTAATACTTATGTTGTTTTCTTCCTTAAAAAGAGATCAACTTTCTTCCCTTTCATATAAATATGGGCTCAATCTAAATGAGGTAACAAGGAGCTATATAGGATTTTGCTCACTAAGGATGATACTTTCTTTTTCAAATTTTCAGATTTCGATAGTATGTCTAAAGTTTTGGAAGTTGGCCTTTGGCATATGGATGGACATCCCACGTTCCTCTTTCTAGACTAGAATTTGATAAGACCAATTTGAAGCCATCCCTTTATGGATTCATTTCCACAACATACCTCTTAAGTATTGGTCTTTAGATGGATTAAGTTATTTGGCAAGTGCAGTAGGTAAACCAATGGCTTTTGACTCATCCAATGTTAAACCTGAAAAAGTGTGTTATGCTCAAGTGTGTGTTGAAATCAACCCCAAGAAACCTCTGCTTGAAGTCTTCCCAATTATGAAACTCAATGCTACTAATGAGCTATTGAAAGCTAAAATACAGCTATACTATAATTGGAAGCCTCAGATGTGGCACAAAGTTTGGAAACCAACTGGGACAATGTTCACTAAAGGGGATTATAACGAGTTAATGGGGATAGTGGAAGAATAAGTAGCTACAAATACAAACAATGGCTCTACTACATTACTACAAAATGCAGATGCAGAAGTAACTGAGGATCAACAAATAAATCATGTAAATGCTTCAGCTAGGGAAAAATGTAAAGCTAGTATTGAACATACTGAAGATGAGAAGGAGGATAAGGCTATTCGAGAAGAAGTTCCTGATGAGATTCTTAAGTTGAATGATCAATTTTCTCTAGCATCTAGTAGAAGATCAACTAGAAAAAGAAGAAAACCCAAAAGGGGTTAGTGAATCACCCTCTCTTTTGCCTAAATATTTGTGACTGTTTGTAACATTAGAGGCTTTAATGAGCCTAATAAAGGTCAAGTTATTAAGGACCTACTAAAGGAAAAGAAACCAATTTTGTTAAGGCTACTGGAAACTAGAATAAAAGCTCATAGACTTTACAATGACGTGAAATTTTTAAGGAAAGGCTAGAAATATGTATCAAACCATAAGCATCATTAAAATGGTAGAATCTTGATTGCTTATAATACTGAAAAACTACATATTTTAGTGAACAAAACTTCAGATCATCTAATTCATCTCAAATGCAAACTCTGTGAGACAAGGACTAAGATGGAAATTACAATCATATATGTAGTTAACTTTGAATTTTAGAGAGCCTTATTGAAATGGAGTTGAAAATGAAGTAGAAGGGATGGTTTAGGTTTAAAATGGGTTATATATCAAAAACGGGAAGAAAAATTTGGAAAATGTTACATGTTCTGCGTATGCCTCTGTCAAAGTTCATCGTGGCAAACATTTCTTGGTTCGTCGTGGCCAACTTGAGGGGTGAAGTTCACCACGACCAACGCAGGGGTTCGCCACGACGAACTTGTAAGATTTTGGGGGAATTTTTCCTTTATGGAAAAGTTCGACACGACGAACTTTTCAATACCAAACATGCTTCGATATTTTGAGCATAACTCTTGTGGTAGTTATCCAAATGGAGTGATCTTTGATTTGAAGTAAACTAGAGATATAGGGCTACAAGTTGTATGAAGAAATTAAGTTTAATTCAGTCTATAAGGTTATCAATTTTTGGAAGAAAGTTGAGCATAGAATATTGTCTCAGTATAAGAGTAGTCTAAAAATATTTGGAGTATAACTTTCAGATTACTAAACCAAATTGAATGATTTTGGTGTCATTGGAATCTTGAGACAATGAAGAACATTTTTTTAGAAGGAAGTGTAATCAAATTTCTTCATTTACTTAATCATAATGATCATGGAAAAGTTGACCTGAAAGTCTAAGTTTTGAAAGGATTATAGTTCAATTTTAGCATTTTTGATTATTGAAGTCTTATGAATTTTTTTTAATGTTGTTTGAATGAGAGCTTGGTTTATTATAGGAAACCAAGCAAGCCCGATCCAAGAGCAAGAGGAAAGACAACATTGAACCTGGATTGTCAAGCGAAATTAGATGGGTAATATATTTATAGTTGTTGTGTAATATGGGCAAATTATCTTGTTTGCTTGTATATTGTGTGTTAAATTGCTTGATTTGAATTATGGAAATTGCGAAAATGCATTGTGATTGTGATCTTTTTATGCCTTGAAATATGTCATGGCACCTTGTATAAGTAAAAAGAGAAAAATCATGATGAGAATGAAAAGTATAAATGTGAGTGAAATGAGTTAAGCATTAAAATTTGATTGTGTTTGGGCAAGAGAGGAACGTTTCGTTAGTCACGTGCACATCGACATATAGCCTTCTTCCGGCTGCCTGCTTGAGGCCACAAGATCCTGAGAAATCAAGCTCGTTTTGTTCACGGTATAAACTTCGGTTTATTAGTTTTGTTCCACGGAACTCTCGAGCCATTTGTTATGCATACATCATTGATTTGTTAAGCATGATGCATAATGAAGTGTTATGTGGTGATGAATAAATTACATGACATGTTCTTTGTGATGACATCTTGGTAACTATAAGTTGCGAGTTTAAATTGTGGAGTATTGAATTGTGACATATATATGTATATATGCTTGAATGTGTGGCTCGTTGCCAATGACTATAAATGTATAAGTCACTGAGCTTTGCAGCTTACCCCACTACCTTCCACTCCTCAGGTGTAGAACGAGAAAATCGTTGATCCTTACAAGGCATCGGAAACTCCAAGATAGTTAGAGATTTTTGTACTAAGTTAGTGATTTTGGTTAGCTTTATAAGCATATCAACATTGAGCATCCTTATATATTCTGTTTTAAGTTTTGATGTGTATGATGATACGTATTTGCTCAAACTCTTTGAATTAGTAAGAAAATGAAGAATTGAAATTCCTTTGTGTATAATTATGTTTGCCTGGTAGGTGAGTTGGATGGCTAGATTTGAATGTATATGTTTGTTTAAAATGTTTGTGGGTTTCAGTTTTTAAGAGTTTCGCCGCGGCGAAGCCAATGGTCGCCGCAGCGAATCTTTTTGAAGACGTCTTTGCCGTGACGAAGAATGACTTACGCCGCGACGAATTTTTCCCGAAGGATCCATGGAGATAACTCCATGGGTTCGCCACGGCAAATCTATAGATTGCCGCAGCGAACTCTCCTTACTGCCACGCTGAGATTTTATTATAAATGTAATACTTTTCACTTTTTTTTACACCACCCTCTCGCGACTGTGTCGAATGGTCTTCTCAGAATTCGTCTCGAGACAAAAGTCAAATATCTTTTGGTATCCGAATCGATTATTGGGCTCTAAAAACGAGGTCTAACATTAGTCATCCTAAATTCCCACATGTCAACTTGTCTTGCCATTTGAATTTTTTTTCCTAGGCTAAATGTACATATTAATTCATCAATCTCCCAATTGTAACAATTAACTCCAAATTACTAATTGTAATCCATCAATTCTTTTTATTGGTAAATCAAAATACAAGATATTAGAAATGGACAATCATATTATAATCATTTTGAAACTTTCAGACCCCAAGGTATATCAATTGAGTGCAATTTTTCTAAATCAAAATTCATGTGTGTATACTCATATTATGCATGTGAATGAAATCATAAAATCATATTCTAAATGCATCAAATTCATTCTAATATGATGTAATTCATATGACTAAGTAATCTAATACTCTAACACTCGGTAGTTTTGGAAACCGACTATAACACACAATGCTCTAGTATAAATAATCAATGTCAATTCTTAAGATTTAAACTAGAAAATATAACAATACATGAAAAATAACAAGTCAAATACACTGTGATTTATAAAAGAATAGAAGAAACATATTCAAAAAATTACATTCAAAATATTTAGATGAATGAGTTTTAATTAACATGTATGTTGAATCCCAATTACACTAATCTACAAAATACACCTAAAAGATCCTAAATTTCCACATGTCAACTTATCTTGCTATTTGAATTTTTTCCTAGGCTAAATGTACATATTAATTCATCAATCTCTCAATTGTAACAATTAACTCCAAATTACTAATTGTAATCCATAAATTCTTTTTATTGGTAAATCAAAATACATGACATTAGAAATGGACAATTATATTATAATCATTTTGAAACTTTCATACCTAGGGTATATCAATGAATCAAGGTTTGAAGGTCTTTTTACCTTAAGCCCACTTATGATCTATGCTACTATTCAATACAAAAAATTAAAATCAATCTACAGAGATGTTGTATACGACAACATTAACAACTCTTTCTTGTTCATTGTTTGCATTGATTAAAACCATACAATCAAAATAAATAAGGAATAAAAAAATAAAATAAAACACCCCCTATTCCACAACTGCAAAGAGCTAGTTGCCAACGTTTTGTGTGTCACCAGCTACTTCCTTAGTCACTTGTTGCTTCAACGTTGCTCACTAGTGGGAAGTTGTTCACGTCACTAGATTCCACGTTGCCTTTCTTCACCTGATGCTAGCGTCTCCTCTCTCCACCAGCTGCCTCAACAAAAGTTTGCCACCAACTACTTGCCTCACGTTGCCTACACAACACCTCCTTGCTATATGCTTTCAGCCCATGCACGCATGCCTAGCCTCTCTTCACCAGCTAACGTTCTTTTTCTTTTTTTTACACCACAAGCTTCCTACGTTTACACACCAGCTTCTACCTATCTTTATCTCCATCAGCTCTACGTTATTCTCTTTTAGATAACGTGTTTGTCGTTTTTTTAAGCCAACAGTTGCCTTCTATTGTTTGTCTCCACCTCCTAGCGCATAATCCTTCTCCACCAGCTATCTTCGTTATCTTCACACCAACAATGTCCTTTTAAATCCCTCCTCCCAGTTGCCTCACGCTCAAGCCACCAGCTAGTTCATGCGTGAGTGCCACCTGCTGCTTTGAACGTATTCCTCTCCACTAGCTTGTAACGTTGTTTTTCAACTTGTATATTTGATGGGTGGTCTCTAACGTGGGAGTCTTTGGATTGGGCTGGTGGTGTGCGTCTCAATGTGGAGGCAACATTGGGAGAGTTTTTTGTGAAGTATGGAGGCTGATTTAGTGGAAGCATACGGAAGGTTTTGGTATGGATGGTTTTCGATGTGAGTGGCCTGGTGTGAGTGTTGGTCGTGGCTGTGCTTCTTTGGTGAGAACTTCGTCCGTTCATTCAATGATGGAAAAAAAAACAAAACCTCCTTGTGGAAGCAGCTCATTGTCGTCAATTAAGAAGAGCGTATCAGTGTTCTGTCAAGATGCAAATTGTCATCCTCTTTTTGTCAAATTTTTGTTGTCTTCTTTTTCAATGAAAAGGAGAGCTGCTGGTCATAAGTTGGAGGCTAGTTGTAATTGGAGTGGTTGTAGGCTAAAGTGGGGGGCTGTAGCATGGTGGAAGCATGGAACTTGTGTTGATGGAAGTGAAGGCTGTGTTGTGGGCGTTGATGCTTGGGTGCTACTGTTGATGGGAGTAGCTATTTTGGTAGTGAAATAATGAAATGTAGGGTTGTGCTGTACATCGACGTGTAGTGGAATGGAGTGTGGGCCGTTGTGCGTGCTGGAGGCATGAAGAGGCTGGTTTTTTTTTAAAACAATCCCAAAGATAATATATGCCTAAAATTAAAACAAATAACTCTTCATTAGTGCAATTTAAACATAATGGACAAGAATTTAATAAATTATGTAACTAAAATTAATATAAAATGTCCATTAACATTCATCTTCTTCTTTCCAAATTTTTACCGAATGCAAACGATTATAATTGCTAGTAAAAGCTGATTTCAAACTTTAAGATATATGGCATGATTGAAGATTGGATGGTCTGGTTTGATTCGATTAGACTGTTTGCCTCACCATGTCAATTGATGATGCGTAATCCCATCTAATAACATAATTTGGACCAATACATAAGTTGTGTAGATCAAGTTTACATTTTAATGTAATATCATTAATCAGACAAAACTACGTAAATTTACAAGCTTTAAAGTTAAAAGGCTAGAGGAATTCAGTGGACTAACTGTCGGGAATTTGGGACGAGATTTGATCCTGAATGCAGCGGAATAATTATGAAACTTGTTTCGTATTTTGATTTCTTGAAAACTAATATCACTTTAATTCAATAAATGATTAACATATAAAGCATAAATTTAAATTTATACTTTATTCTAAAACTTGATCATTTTCTTGTCGTATCTCACGAACTGTTTCTAAAATTGGTCCATTTCAACCACCGTAATTACATAAATATTTGGCCTCTAACAATATTCATATAACAGGTTGAGAGAACTTTACAACTTTATAAAGAGGATTAAGCAAGAAATGATATAATTCCATTGGAGCCTAATTATATTTATAATAAGTTTTGGACATTTGAGTAATTTAATTGAAATTAAATTCTAATTTTAATTTTACTTTAATTAGAATTACAAAGAATTCTAATTAAATAGTAATTATGTCTAAATAAGATCTAACATCTCATATTGATTCTTATTTATTAAATATCTCATATTTATTCATATAATTTATCAAACTTTGCAATTAAATCTAACTTGATTAACAATATCATTGCTTTCTTCAACCTGTTTTTTATATGTGAGCTATTATATTTCCAAATGTGCTAGCAATGACTATAAATTATAATTATGAATAATAATTAGAATAAGATAAATTAAGTTTGCTGCTGGAGCTGTAGACTTGTAGGTAATATCTTGATGGTTAGTTGGTTCACCCAGACAGTGCTTGCCTGGATCCATCAAAACATTGGCACGCATAAGTTTGGTGCGTATTGGCGTCTTCATGTCTTGCAACCACTAGAAGTTTAACTGTTTAACTTAATTAAGTTACATTGGCAAGTGGTCCTTTCATGAAAATCATCTTAATTACTTGTTTTAAGGATACCTTTTTATTAGCCTCTAAGCTTTCGTTTAATTAGTAAGCTGATGAACAGAATGGAAGTCAGATGCTCGTGCATCCAAGTGTATCAAGCCCTAAAAGGATGTAGCTGTGGTCATTTTTTTTAAATCCCAATTAAAAACTCCTTATCGTTGAAACTGTTTCATAGCCGAATTGCAAACTGACGAGTTTGAACCTTTGGAATTTCGGAATATTAAGGTCATGAAACATGGAGTAAACAAACTAGCACGATACAACATTTTTTAATGTACAAGAGAAAAGAGAACTTCGTGTTTCATCATACAACCACTTCCTGTTACAGGGAAACCGAATCATTCGATTTGGATAGATTAATTCAGGCGAAGTATAGCATTCTGAGGAGGTGAGGAACGTGTGACAAGAAAATGCAAGGTATCAACTTCTGGATTTCATGCAAAGATAATCAGAAATTCTTTTATTTCTTCCAGTGAAATTTATGTTTTTCATTTACTTTAAACCATGGACCTTAATCTTTATATATGGCAGGGACTAAGAGTTTTGCCGTTCAATCTTTCATGCGTCTTCTAGTCAATCAGCCCTTGTCGGGCTAACCCAGTAAACTTAAGATAAATTTGCAACCTGCAGCAGATGATCAATAGTATGGTTTTTTCAGTCTTGTAGAAAATAAACCAGATTGTTTCTCTAGAATTTGTAAATATGTTATGGAGGACATAATGTGCTCTATTCCAGGTCCGTGAATCACGCAAGTTCAGCGAGTTCGGGGCATCAGTATGGCGAGGTTCAATGGAACACTGCATTACTGTTTGATGGCTTTTTCTTTGGCAATTATGCTGTCAATCGTTTATCAAAACCAAGTGTTCTATCTAATGGGATTCAGCAAAGTTAAGCCCTTAATGGGAAGATCTTGGGTTTCTGCAAATTCGGAAGCAAGTAAGTCCATGGCATTGCTTAATTATACCAGGCATAGTTATTAACTCGTCACCCCGTGATGTTATGCTTTTTGTTCATATATCAACATAATTAGCTGCTACAATTGGTGTAAAGAAAAAATGTTAATTTTTTAAGTTTTCAGTTGTTGATTATGAGGATTAACTGGTCCAAGCTTTGAAAAAATTCAGTTTAGATAGGTACTGCTGTGCTAAGCACAGAAGATAGACTTTGTTGTTTCTTCAAGGCCCTTTAAACAAAGACAATCTGCATATTGAACACGGCATTGTTTAAATTGAAGTTCGAGTTTTACCATATCAACTTCTCTTGATCTTCATTTTATGTGCTAAGAATATTCTTTTCTTTGAATTAGACTCAGAAACTTACTCAATTGAATCTACTGGTGTGGCTGAAGACATGTTGCCTGGTGAAAGTTGGATCTCGGAAAAAGACACAGGGTCTTGCTTAAGCAGGTTCCAGTCTGTCTTATACCGCAAAATCTCCCATCAAAAGATTTCTCCATATCTCCTTAATAAGATACGAGATTATGAGGAGCATCATAAGCGATGTGCACCTTATACAGAAATGTATAATAGGACAATAAAAGAACTGGAATCTGGCAATGTTTCTGAACCGACAGGATGTCACTACGTTGTCTGGACAGCTCTTGAAGGGTTAGGAAACAGGATTCTGAGCATGGCTTCAGCGTTCCTATATGCTGTCATCACAGACCGAGTTTTTCTTGTCGAATTCGAAGCTGACATGATTGATCTATTTTGTGAGCCATTTCCAAATACATCATGGCTACTGCCTGCAGATTTTCCTTTAAAGAATCAGTTCAAATTAGTTGATCAGATGTTTCCACATAGTTATGGAAACATGATGAAGACTAACACCATCAAGACGATGATGGAGCTGTCTCCGCTTTCCATGTATCTGTACCTGGCTCACGATGCTGACGATCATGATACGCTATTTTTCTGCCAAGAACACCAAGCTTTCCTGGGAAACATCCCTTGGCTAATTATAAAATCAGATCAGTACTTTACTCCATCACTCTTTCTGATCCCATCCTTTGACCAAAAACTAAACAAAATGTTCCCTAACAAAGAAATTGTCTTTCACAACTTGGCTCATTATCTTTTTCAACCCTCCAATAGGGCATGGGGACTTATCACGAGGTTTTACGAGTCCTATTTAGCTAAGGCAGATAAGAGGGTCGGTCTTCAAATAAGGATCTTTGATCGTAAAGTTAGCCCATTTCATGTTGTGATGGATCAAATTTTAGCTTGTACAATAAAGGAGAAGAAAATACTGGCAGGAGTAAACACACATAAACTTGTAGTTCCTCCATCTACAAACCTGACAACAAAGGCAGTAGTAGTTACATCTCTATATTCAGAATACTATGAACATATAAAGAATATGTACTGGATGGCTCCAACCGTGAATGGGGAGGTAGTCGGAGTTTACCAACCAAGCCATGAAGGAATTAAACACTTTGGGGATCAAATGCACAACATGAAGGCTTGGGTTGAAATGAATCTCCTAAGTTTATGTGATGAGTTGATCACTAGCTCTTGGTCTACCTTTGGCTATGTATCTCAAGGCCTTGGAGGCTTGAGGCCTTGGATTCTGGTCAAGCCAGAGAAAAGAATGACTCCTCATCCAGCTTGTGGTCGAGCCGAGTCCATGGAGCCTTGCTACCATTCCCCTCCAAGTTATGAGTGCAGGACAGGACCAAAAGTGAATGCTGATTTGGGTGCAATTGTTCCTCATGTAAACCACTGCGAGGATTTTAATACTGGCTTAAAGCTTTTCAACAAAGATGCTTAATTAAGGACTAAAGCTTATGAATCAGAGAGAATTTTCTATTGCACTTCCAAAACTAGGAATATATTGCCCTATTTCATTAAGTAAGCTTCATACGGTTGTACACAACTCAGTTCTCTGCTTTACAATCTCCCCTGCCATTTGATCTGCTTTGGGTAACAAGCAATTCTTAAACATTTCAACGGCTAAAGCCTCAACATTTAACACTAAAAACTGACCATTTATTTCTTAAGTTCATTTATTCATCAGTTATTTGTGATTATTATAACTTCCAGTGAACTAGGAGTTAAAAGTACTGGTTAATATGATATACTAAACTGACCGTGAGAAGGCAATTAAGCATGTTCTGTTATAACTTCATAACAAGACCATTGAATTTATATCCTTGATCAACTCTTATTCATTTTCACAAAGTCACAAATATAGATCTCAAAATGTCAGTCGACATGTCTCAAAATAAAAAGCTTCACCTAGCTATGTTCCCATATCTAGCCTTTGGTCACATTATCCCATATCTAGAGCTTGCGCAGTTCTTTTCTCAAAAGGGTCACCAGGTCACCTTCATTTCTACCCCGAGAAACATTGATCGCCTTCCAATTGTCTCTCCAAACTCAATCTTTCCAATAAAGTTCGTCAAATTTACTCTGCCATCTCATAAGCACCTCTCTTCAGATGCAGAGGCCACTACTGATATACCATTATACAAGCATCAATACCTTAAAGAGGCATACGATGGATTACAGGAAGACTTGGCTTCTTTTCTTGAAAATTCTAAACCAGATTGGATCATTTATGATTTTGCTCCATACTGGTTGCCACCTATAGCTGCAAAACTTGGAGTTTCATGCGCCCACTTCAGCACACTAAATGCTTGGACTCTATGCTTCTTTGGACCATCAACAAATGCCCTTATAAATGGTGATGAAGAAGATGCCAGGACTGAGCCGGAGCATTTCATCGTCCCTCCCAAGTGGATTCCTTTTGAAACAAACCTTGCGTTTCACTTATATCAGGCAAAAGAAATTGCTGGTGGCATTAGGTTTAAGACCTCATGTGTGTCTGATTTGTATCGACTTGGTTCAGTTATTTCAGGTTCCGATGTTTTAGCTGTTCGAAGCTGCATGGAACTCGAACCTGAATGGTTACAACTGGTCGGAGCACTTCACCAGAAGCCAGTTATTCCGGTGGGGCTATTGCCACCCTCTTTTCATAATAACGACGATGATCATTACTGGCATACGATCAACGAATGGTTGGAAACAAAGAGCAAAAGTTCGGTGGTTTTTGTAGCACTTGGAAGTGAAGTGAAACTAAGCGAAGAAGACGTAACAGAGCTTGCACTTGGTCTAGAGCTGTCAAAGTTGCCATTTTTATGGGCTCTAAGGAAACAACAGGACAAGGTGGCATTGCCAAATGGCTTCGAGGATCGAACCAGAGGGCAAGGCCTTATTTGGACGAGTTGGGCATCACAGATCAGGATATTAGCTCATGAATCGGTAGGCAGCTTCTTGACTCACTGTGGTTGGAACTCAATCATAGAAGGGCTCCACTTTGGTCGACCGCTTGTGTTACTGCCGTTTTATTTAGACCAAGGCTTGAACGGGAAGGTCTTTGCAGAGAAGAAGGTTGGTGTGGAGATTCCTAGAAACGAAGAGGATGGTCGGTTCACGAGAAGCTCAGTTGCAGAGTCGTTGAAGCTGGTTATGGTTGACGAGAACAGACATGTTTACCTGGACAATGCCAAGAAGATGAGGGTTGTTTTTGGAGATAAGAACCTGCATGATGAGTATATGTATAATTTCGTCAAGTATCTTGAAAATCGTACCAGTCAGAAACAGAAAAAAGCTAAAAGTGAAATTTAATATTTAATATTTTTACTAGCTGAGCCTTTAAAATAAATCTTCATACTTTAAAAACGTTTAAAATAAATTTTAAGTGGACATGAATTTTAATAAAATTAAATTTTATTTATTAAGTATTACATTATTATTGACGTATCAAATATTTATCATTTTTAATTATTATTAATTTGCACAATTTCATATAATATATAATTGAGATCTAATTATTATTATTATTATTATTATTATTGTTGTTGTTGTTATTATTATTATATCCTAATTTAAATAATATTAATTAAGTTAATTTTAATTAAAAATCCTAATCCCAAAAGTTAGAAACCCTAGCCCTGAAATAAACGTCTCTCCCTTTTATCTTTCGATTTTTTTTAGATTACGTTTGGTTGGGTAGTTATTGATGGAATAAAATGAAATATTATTCTATCGTTTGGGATGATAATTTTATAATAGAATTAAAATGAAAAAATGGAAGGAAAGAGTTTTACATTATATTTCATTATATCCTAAACAATAAAAATAAATAACCTCTAATTTGAGAAGTTTAGGATAGAATGTAAAATGATAAACAACATTTTACTATATTAAATTATAAACTCTTCTTCTAAACAACATTTCACTATATTATATTATGAACTCTTTCATTCTTTCCAAATAACAAATTTTCAATATTACGTCAATCTACATTCCATTCTATTATAAATCATTTCATTGTAGTTCTATACAATACACAGAAAAAAAAAAACTTCCGAGAACAACCTTGCTCATGGGACGTCTCTAGAGAGCCTTGTTTCCATTTTCCCTTGACTTTTGACCATAAGCTGCAATTGTAAGATATCAGCTTCACGATCATGTTAGGCTGGAGGAGACAACAAAAATTAATAGGTATTTTTAATCTAGGTTTCGTAAAGAGAGAGAAGAAGCTGAGGAATATACATGTTGAATCTATGGGATGTAACTTTCATTTTCACCATATCTATAGGATATTTCACCAAACAATTAAGTAGTAAAGCGAAATCATGGTTCCTTCCTTCTCCTGTTTATTTTTCCTTGTTCCTTTTCTATTCAATTCATCATAAACAACATAAATTTATCCATCAACATGTCAGGTTTCATAAATAAGTCTGGAACATTATTTTAGAATTCAGTAAAAGGGGTTGCAAGTTAGAACACCTAAAGTTCATTCTAAACATTTTACTAATTGGTAAAAGGTATAATAATTTGAGCTCCTGCTCACATATCTAGTTTATTCTTTCTGAATTTTCCAATAAATGGAGCATCTTAGTTTAATATAAAAAAATTCATATACACTAACAATCTCTTATAGTGGGTTGCTATTTCATGGTGGGCTATTAATCTTCTAGTGCTAGGCAAATCAACAATCTCAAACAAGGATCATGCTTTTGAAGCATAACGAGGCAACGGGGAATTAGAAATATTTGCTAACTTCTAAGTACACATGGTAAGAAAAGTAAGATATGCAATGAACCGGAGAAAGAGTCATGTAAAGCCAGAACTAGTAAAAGCATTTACGAATGAAACAAAAGACAACAATCAACATCCAAACCGACCTCAACCATTGCTTCAATTCTCCCGTTTCAAAGTCCCAGCCTTTAGTCTTAAGGAGAGGTAACATAACACCTAGGCAGACTAAATATGTCCTTTTCTACAAAAGGAGAGGTCCATTCATTTGGACTAGCTTGAGATGTTTGTTGTGACACTCCACCATCCCGTAATCCTGATATGCATGACCCACTTGTATCGCTCATCCTCGGGGCAGAACTGTTACTCAATAGTAAAGATAGCCCCAACCATAACCCACTTGACTTGGTCACTAATAGGTTCGTATCCAAAGTCCAATCTATACTGGTGTAGTCTAAATTAGGTATCAAAGCCCTTGTATTCCAATCAACATGTGAAGATGAACCTAAAGTTCTTGCTGAGCACCAGGCAACAAATAGACCAAGTGATGATGGCACTGCAAGTGATGGTGAATTTGGAATTACTGTACCATGTGAACCACGGGAATCTGAATGAACTAAAAGAGATTTCCCCATCATGCCCCATGAAGCTCTCAGCTTGGATGTCAAATCCATTAGGCTACTAGACATTACCTGGGTTCCTTTATATGATACTGGATGATAAAATTGCTTTGAATTTTGAATTACACGGTTGAGGCTTCCAGTGCTTTGAATTAATTTACCATTCACGATTATGCTTTCACCTTAAACATTATTTGAATGCCATCCAAATGTTGGTACAGAAGGTAAGGAACTTATTCCAGGAAGTGGATTTTGCATCAGATTTACAAATTGTGGTCGTTGCTTAATAACTATTGGTTCCCTCATCATATGCTAAGAATTGTTCACTTCATCTCCAGTAAGACCATTATGGATCTCCAGTTTTGTTGATACAAGTGTTACTTGAAAAGGCAAGTCAACAACTGTTGAGAACGAAAGGCTTGATCCTGTAGTAGCCTCCTCTTATCAGTTAGTTCCTTCCACTGATTCAAAAGCTGTAGATGTCTGCTTGCAGGTTCTGCATAATTTGGCAATATGTTTATTGTTCTCATATAATTTAAGTCTCTTTCATCCTTGCTCGGCTGTAACATAATTGAAGCAGTCGAGATAGGCTTCACTGGGGACTTGTTCAACTTCTTGGCAATAGATGTTTCTTCTCATATTAGAGTAGTAGTGCTTGCAATGTCTCCTCTGCCTTCACAAGATCCCCTTTAGAAGCAACAATAGCCTTTTCAACTTCTTACTTTGAGCATTTGAAATGCACCTTCATTTCTGACATACGAGATGTTGTACTCCATTTTCGGAGCCCAATAATTCAAAAATCATAAAGCGTGAGTTTCCTTGTAGAGTTATTTCAATGAACCCTCACTAGCCGCCATCCCATAAGGGTGGTGTACCCACACCAATCAAACAGTAAAATCACAATTTGACTTCTTCAAAATAATTGTAGCTCTAAGTCTCTAGTTTATTTTGAAGTAAGAACCATCTAAATCAGAGCTCTACGGTTTAAGATATAAGTAAAATACTAAAGTATGTTTGGTAAACAACCAATTCATGCTCTTCCAATTTATTTCCTCAATTTCTCTCCATCAATATTTTCCAAATCGACACCAATGGATACCAATTTTTATTTATAGGTATAAAAATGTAGTAGAAATCTATTGTTTTAAGAATCACTTCATTTGGAGGTCGGATGATGAAGTTATGGCCAAACGAATCAAACATGTTTATATCCTCAATCATATTGTACCTTCCTTGGAACAATTGTCATAACTTTCTCTAAACACCTCGGATTGAGGTCATTCTTGAACTTTCTGAAAGAGGACTTCTAGATATACAACTTTCATGAAGACCAAAAAGTGATATTTTGTCATCTAAAGAGTCAAAATTGCAAAATTCCAAAAGTGTATAGTGTATATAACGGGCATACATGTCCGCCTAACAGACATACACGGGGTTGGGGGCCATTTTTAAACCCGAGAAAGTCCGTTTAATGGACTTAAATAGATATGGGAGAGGTTGGGGGTCCTCATAAACCTGAGAAGGTCTATTTAACCAACTAAAGTCCATCTAACGGACATAGGGGATACCCAAGCCCCTCCAAAGCCTCTCCAATGGTTCCTACATCCATTCTAACATTTCTTTCACTCATAATCTTCTCAAATTCACCTCTTCTAGTGCAATACCACTTCATATCAATCCAACCACCAACCTTGTTTCATTAAATCCTCTAATCTCCACTTATTTGATTCATCAAATCCACTAATTCTCGTTTTTTTCCATAGTTATCCTGTGTATACCTCCCCTGCAGTATCACCACTTATAATGTTCATATCTCTCAACTCTGATATCAAAAAATTTCATACTTTATACCATTGGAAAGATAAGAGGATAAGCTACAACTTCTAAGAGACAAATTTGTCTAATTCAGCCTAGATTAATCCAATTATTCTCCTAAATTCAGTATACAATTTTACCCCTATGGAAGACTTGAAATATGAAATGTACAACTACAAGATAAATAAGCACATACACAAAGGAAACTTCTTCAATTCTCAATTCATTTCTAAATCAAAATGAAGTTCATACATAGTTTTAATTACATATCAACATTACATCAAAGTCTTAACACAAGATACAAAATACATTGGATGCTCAATTTTTGATATGTTTATAAAGCTATCCAAAAGTCACTTAGTACAAAAGCTAACTATGTTGGATTTTTTCCAAATATCTTGCAAGGATCACTGCTCTTCTCGATCTGAACCTGAGGGAAAATGATGGGTTGAGCTACACAACTTAATGACTAATGTATTTATAGCCATTAGTATTAGTCACAAATTCAAGCATATATGTATATGTACATCCAGCAATTCAAGCATTCTTAATCTATTCTAGCAATACAAGCATTAATTGATTTAACTCAAACTCATAACACACAACATAGACCTTAGCGATTAAACATAACCTTCAATTATGCACCATACTTGACAATTCCAAGATGCAATGCACACACAAATGGCTCGAGGGTTTAATGGAAACATAATGGAGAAACTGAAGTTTGCACCATGAACAGAATGAGTCCATTTTTGGAGCTCATATGCCACAAGCGGGCAGCCGGGAGAAGGTTCTTGTCAATGTGCACGTGACGAATAGAATAGTCCCCTCTCACCCAAACAAAAGCACATAATCATGCTCAAATCATATTATCATATGCTCATACTTTCATGCTTTTTCTTCTTTTTGTTTAATTCAAAATGGTATAACCTCTTTTAAGGGATAACATAATCACAATGCAACATGCATTTCTAATCAAGTCACAACAATTCAATTTCAAACAAATCCATTTTGAGAAATCACAAACACACACATAGGCGAGAATTTACCTAATCACACAATAATTATAAATAAATTACCCACCTTATTTTTACTGAAAATCCAAGCTCAAGATTGCCTTTCCTCTTACTGTTGAGTAAGGTTTTCTTGATTTCCTTCAAATAAACCAATATTCTCGTCAATCCAAATTCAAATGGAAATCCCCTAAAACTTCTATAATCACAAAATGCAATCAGCACAAATCAAGCTCAAACCTAACCTACCCATAGTCTATCTAAGTTGAAAACCCAAAATCTAGTTTAGAAACCCTAAAAATCAATAGGTTCTCTTAAATCATCTTCTAACACAAAACCCCTTTCTCTCTCTAACTCCTTCATTCTCAACACAATCCGTTTCTCTACTAAAGCAAGAAGAAAAGATGATTCACTTACCTGAACAAGTTGATTTCTCTTCTTTTTCTTCTTCTTTCTGCTTCCTTTCAAGCTTCCCATGATTTTCCTTCTTCTCTTATCCTTTTCACATTTTTTCTTCTTTCTCTCTTTGGTTCTCATGACACTCTCTCTTCTCTCTTCTAATTCAAGACAACTTTTGTTCTCTTTTTTCCAATTATACCCCTCACTTAGATGGTCTTTCCAATTTTGCCCTTCATCTTAATATAATGCCCATTTAACAATATAGTCCATTAATACCATACTATACTCCATTTCAATTCTAATCTTTCTATTTAATAACCCTATTTCTACTCACACTTGCTAAATTAATGACTAAATTCAAAAAAATATAAAATAAACAAACAAATAATTAAACAAATGGTAGATAATTTAGAAAATTTTGGGATCTAACATGAGAAGCCTCGCCATTAATATCTATTTTTAAGTTATTACCACCTACAAACTTACTTTTGTTGCTATTAGCTTCCTCTTCATTTGCCTTGAAAAGCCAGTTGACTGATTCTTCCAATCTACCATCGTTTATGATAAGGGCCACAGTTGACCTATTAGAGGAAAACCCCATTGCCACGAGTTGCTGTGATAATGCTTCTAGCTTTCTTGACATTAGATATCCAATGCAACGTTCATGCAACTCTTAGGCCTGCTTCTCTTTCTGACGCTGGTGTTTCTTCTCATTTTTTAAATAGATCTTCTCACAGTTATTATTCTCTAGTCTAGGAACATTTTCTAACCTACTAAAGTTTGTTAACTTCTCTTTTGGGTCTTCTGACTCACCAGAGCAGCTCCCATTGTTGGAAACTGAGTCATACTCAGGTGCAGTTTCATGAGGGCTACTGGAATGCTCATCAGTGTCATCAATAATACTGAAAGATCCACTATCATTTAAAGGTGGGGGTGAAGCACCTGATGGAATTTCAAGAGGGTGGAAAGTCCCAGTTATGGGGTCATAACAGCTTGTTCTATTGGTAGCTGTAGTGTTAGTAGACCTAGAGGGCTTAATGTATGCCTTTTGGTATTCTTTGTTGAACCTGGTAGAGGTCTTTTCTTTGGATTTCGTCATGGATGTTGACCGTGAAGACATTCTCTAGAGTAGAATAAGTTGGGTTACCTACAACAATGTAGAGGAAAAGAACTCTGCCTAGTTGAATATGTTAAGTATAATAGTATCCTTGTGGCAAATTTGAATGACATAGATCAACTACGCAACTTCTCTATGACATGTTAAATAAGGTATTTTATGAAAGCATTTTCAACTTTTTCACTTGAAATTAAAAGAATGACCAATAAAATAGACATTAGTAACCTTTCAAACTAATGTAATTTATTCAAGTGAAAATCACAAAAATTAAATGAAGAACTTTGGGAATCTACAACCAAATAGATATGATTTCACTACCCTTATTAATCCTAATTCGCGACCAAAGATAGAAAGACAAGAAGCAATTTAATAGGATTCATCACTAATAGAAGTATCCGATTAAGAAGATTCAAAATTTCTTGGGGTCACAACTCAGAGAAAGATACATCTAGTGACTGATTTTAAAAAAATAAAAATTTTAAGAACTTATGGAGATATAAAGATTATAACCTACCATTCCCAGAACAAAAAACACTACAACTTTTAAAATGTCATGAAAAGGATGTAATGAAATTGAATACAAGGCAAGAACACAAATCCCAAGACTTATATCAACCTCATTGTAGAATTAAATAGATAGTAGAAAGACCGTACAATAGAAACCTAGTAGATAGCCTTCAAGTCTATCAAAACTAAGTGACGCCCACCAAATAAAGCACATAAGAGGTTGAAGTAAATAAAAAACAAAAAAAAGAGGAAACATTCAACCTCTTAGTATGAAACTGCAATGACGATTTGGAATAGGTGAAAAGAACAAAAAAAAACTAAAGCAAAAACTAAAAAAAGAAAAGAGAGAGAAGGATACGAACAGATCAAAGAACAAACCTAAAGAAAGGGAAGAATTGATGAGAGGGTGAGACAAATTGACTGACGATGAATGATCTTAGTTCTGGTTTTCTTGTCTATTTTATTAGTGGCGTCGTTGTTGTTGTTAATGCTTGCTAATGGTTTGTGGTGTCATAAATAAGAGTGGCTTTTCCTTTTCTATTTTTCTCCTATTTTTAGCTTTTTTGCTCCTAACTTTTTTGTGAATCTATTTAATATTTTCTTTCTCTACTATAAATTTCAATCAATTAATTAATTATGAAATCATCTAACACTTATTGATTTATCTTGGCAATTCTTCTTAGCTTAAATTTTATTATTTCTTTTGCTTACTAATACTCTTAATCTTCTCAACCAAACTTATCCTTGCTCTAATCTGCTTGGGAACCTTTAGTTACTAAAAGACAATGTTAGAGAAAGTTGAAAAGGTTCGCTAAAGAGTAGTAAACTAATAGTTAGTTTGTAACATCTTGGAGACTGATTGTTGAATAAGCAGAAAGTAACAACTAAGAAACCTCTTGGTATAAAGGAAACATCCTACAACCTATTCATTTTACTGAAATGTAGGACATAAGTTGAACCAGTATAGTTTTTCAGCAGAAATATTTATTAGATAGCATCTAATGAACAAGTGTGACAAATATATCTACCTTGAATATGTAGAATCATCCATTGCTTCAACTTTTAGTCTTTATCTATTTTAGTATTTTTTTTCCAAGGAAATGTGAGAAACTTGGCTAAAAATGCCAAGACAAGAACCATAGTATCTTAACCCAGCTAAAACCACCAATAAACTATTTTCCAGGTTGCTACAACTTATGGTTGACTCTCCTTGACCCATACAGGTATTGATTTTAAGAGGATACAACCGATTACTATTAATGTGAAAAAAATAATTTGTGACTTGTGGTTGGTAATTACTTATAGTAGGCAATTGTTAATTAAGATTACAAATTAATAAAAATACAAAAGCAAATTTGTTAGTTATAACAAAAAAAGTAGTTTATTCCATTTTGAAAATTTTTTCTTCTTATTTTCTTCGAGGTAGGAGATATTTATGTATTTGTTGAACCTTGAAGATGAGAATTACCATTTTTTAAAAAGAAAAAGAATAAATTAATAAATTATAATAGTACAATTGTATTACTCAAACAAAACAACTAAATCCAAAGCATCTCCCAAAACTAGAATCGAGGGAACTACTTCCAAGACTAAAATTGTTGCCTACTGGACTAGGGAAGCAAGAAAAGAATAAACTTTGAAAAACCATTGTAACTACAACATAAAGACTTTGGTGTTGAATTAACTTAAAGCCTCAATGATGATAAGATGTTGGAATACATTCCAAATAGAAGACACTTCATTATTCATGCCCTTAAGGATCTCCTTAGAAATGATCATATATCTTATATACTTGAAGGCACATACTATGAAGTCTTAGACATTCCTTTGTTGATTTTGAAAAGTTTTTATATTACTCTCCTTCCAAATGGCATAAATTCCATAACTAAGCATCAACTTGAAAGTTTTTAAGTTCCCTTAGTATATGTAACCTACAGGTTCAGTCTAATTAATTAATTGAGACAAAATTTAAGTAAAGAAATGGATTCTACACATCCTTTAAGTTCCACACTAAAACATACGAGTGAAGTTGCATTGCAATGGAAGATGCTTATGATTCTTAGGGGGCTTGGAGATAAAGTGTAATATCTTGTTTTCTGGTATATGTTGAGGGTTCAACCTTAGATTAAGTATTGCATATAATGCATAA
>JANZLF010000001.1:11710200-11722113 GCA_026546835.1 Erythroxylum foetidum | reverse complement strand
AAAACGCGCTAAAGGGGATTGCCTTTAGGGCACAATATAAACAGTACCGTCCTTGCATAAGTCGACTTACCTCATGTACAAGTCGACTTATGGGTACTGAATACGTGTAAGTCAACTTACACTTACAACCACCTAATAGTGTAACCCCCATCTTAATTCTCTGTGTTAGAGCTCAAAAATGAAAATCTATTCTGGTTGGTTTCTTTCTTGATAAAAGAGTTCTTTTTTCCTGTTATGAAAACTTGGACAACTAGCATTTGGAACCAATGTTACGAATACCGTACAGGCCTTAGTATCAAATTGAGTTTTGGTACAGTACTATACTAGTATTGGTTAATATCGGGTACTTTTTGAAGCAATTATTTAAATTTATGAAATAGTCCTTGAATTTTTACAAATTGCAAAATAATCCATTAATATATTGTACTGCATACTTTATAATTTTATATCAACCTTATCTCCAAAAATCATAATAATAAAAATTTAAAATAATAAAAATTTATTTATTTTTATTAGCTTTAATTTTTAGATATTTCACATATAAATAATAACCACAATGAACATAAAAAAAGATAATCATCATATAAATATAAAATTAAGAACAATATAAATTATTTAAAATATTACAATTTCATTATATAATAAATAATAATTATATCAAAACATCAAATAAAAAAAATCCTTAACTTTTTAACTATTACAATTTGCAATAAGAGTTTGTGAGGAAGAAGCAATCAAGTAGAAGTGAAACATGAAATAACAACATTTACAATTACATTGCATATATAAAATTTAACATATACATAAAATATAAGTAAAATTAAAAAAAGAGGAGAAGCAAAAACTTAAAACTTCATTCAATCGTCTAGGGGGTATCTGCTATAACTGGACTGACTCCAATTATCATTTGGTACAAAATTCTCATCATTGAGAGAAATCTCATTATCATCATCATTCAAATTCATTGCATCAAATAACATGTCAATACTTTCCTATTTAAGATTATCTTCTAAGTCACTCATATCTACAAACCCAGTTCTTTAGAAACCCAATTCACTTAAAAATCGATATTGTCAATAAAAACTGGATCTACTGAACTACTTGCTCTATTAAGAGTCCTAATAAATAATAAAATTTAATTATTAAAAATATAAGAAATTATATTTAAATTAATAATGATAATAACATACCTTTCTCGAAACTTTAAATTGTAATGAACGAAGACCAAGTCATTCAATCTCTTATGCTCTAATATATTCTTTTTCTTAGGATGGATGAATTCAAATATGCTCCAATTCTTTTCACATCCTATTGAACTCACACATTGACTTAGAATTCAAATTACAAACCTTTGTAATTTTGGAATACCGATTTCGAATTGGTCCCATTAAGAAATAGTAAGTTGTAAGACAACAAAAGTAGCATTATAAACAAAATAAAGTGATAATTAATTTTTAACAAGTAATAAAATAAAAAATACAAGTGATAATTAATTTTTAACAAGTAATAAAAATGAAAAATATATACTTAGATTAAGTTTTGTTCTTTTTTGAATAGTAATTAGCATCCCAAAATTTTCAAAAGATTGCTTATAAAGCTCTATTTTTGAGCTCAAGAGATCTTACATCATCTTATGGCCAATAATTATTGTAATAGTTAATATCATTCCCCTATAAACTTCAACTTCTTTTGTAAAACTTAGTCTGAAATAGACATTAGGATTTAAAAATGCCTCAACTACAAATAATGGAAAATAAAGTTACCTTTCCCATCTAATGACTGTAAGATAAGGTGCGTATAAAGAAGCCTATTTTTTATATTAACTTGATTACTTCCTTTGGCCTCTCTATGACATAAAAAAACCCATTGTTGCCTTTTCATCTTTATCAACCAAATGAAGCACTCTCACTAAAGGTTTACAAACTCGAATGATAAATTGACATTGTGACGCAGTCTAAGTAGCGTATAAACGAGCTTCAATCCTGAAACTCAAGAACAGTTGAGAAAACTCTCGAACTAGGGTTTTTCTTTATTAATTCCAAGATAGCAAATAACATCAACGAAAGTTGTTTAAATAGTTTGAAAGAAAATACTAAAACGTGGATCCACTTATGAGTTTATAAGTCCACTTCTAAGTTAAAATGCAATCTTCAATTCTTCGGTCCACCTCCCTTGGGCTTCTGGTTGTCGGCCCAAGTGAGATAGTCTTCTGCGATATGTTCTACGTTACATTGGGACTAAAATTCAGTATCTTTAAGTATAATTTTGAGCACCTCCAATCCAGCATTAGACCTAGCACGTTGATATGCAAATAAACCCACTTATTACTTGTAAGAATTTTTTTAACTCTTTCTTCATCATAAAAAAACATTGAAATGATATGAAATTCATTGCAACTCTTTTAATAGTAGGACAACATAAATTTCTATAATTGGTAAAATCATTTATCATTAAATTCAAGACCTATCCACAATTATAGATGAAATTGATAACCTTTTTGGCTTTTTGCACAGTATCAACAATAATAGGAAAATGCCTAGCATCTCCTATATTTTTCAGCATTAATTCAATTCCATGTGTAGCACAAGGAGTCTAATTATACTTGTTTTGTAACCTTCTTCTTGACACTTTATAAGTGAAATCATTGTTAATAGTGAACTGAACAATATTTTCTGGCCTTATTTCATTCACAACTTCATCAAATATTTCAAATAAAGTATCAGTATTTCTAATAGGTCAATGGCATCAATAGGCTTTTAAAACATTGAACACTTTATAGAATAAACCAAAAAATTAATGGTAGGCTCATGTCTCTTATTTGTACAACCATCACATATGATTGAACACCCATAAGTGGCCAATCCATTATTGTTTCTTCCAAATAAATTTTAATTTCATAAACTAAGCAACTCAAAAGTTTACTACTATAGTCATCAATAGAAGGAATTTTGTATCCTTGACTATAAAAGGTTATAACCTCCACTATAGGTTGATAATAGTACGATTGAGAAGTAATGAATGATGCATCAGTATCATACCACAATCTAGCCATTGTCATATCTACATTGAGAGCCGCTTCTCTTGATTGTATGGCACAATGAATTGAAGGTTGAGCTCTAGGATTTGTTTGTAGTGCAAAAAATTTGACATTTTCCTTCTTCTTTTCCCAACATCAGGTCCAAATGCAACATTCACTTCTTGCTAGGAACGAATAATACCACCTTCAACATTTCCACTATCATCATTAATACTAGCAAACAAACTTCCCCTACCAATTTTATAATTCAATCTCTCCCTTCCGTCTTTCTCTTGTTGATATTCTCTTCAAGTAAAGTTTTCATTTATCACTTCACATCATAACCTAATTTTTTACAGGGTTCCATATCTTCTTTAAGCCCAACTAAATGCTTCTTTAATTTGACGATCTCTTCACCTTTCAAATGCTTGTTACAAAATAAGAAAATAGTATGATTCTTCATTGTAACAACTAAAATCACCCACTCACAGATATTGTCTACTTTGGGCCTTAGCCTAGCCAAGCCCTCACGGTTTTGCTTTTCCCAAGACTTTCCCAAGAGGTCACCCATCCTAGAACTACTCTCACCCAAACAGATTTAACCTCAGAATCTATAAGGGAGAGGTATCCGTACCCTTATAAGGTGTACTTCATTCCCCTCTCCAACCGTACCCTTATAAGGTGTACTTCGTTCCCCTCTCCACCAGATGTGAGATCTCACACTTTTCAACCCCCCTTAGGGCCCTGCCCTCTTTTAGGGCCCACCCTAGCTGGTACAACGGTTCGGATACCAGCTCTGACACCACTTGTAATAGTCCAGATCATCCGCTCATAAATATTGTCCGCTTTGAGCCTTGGCCTAGCCAAGGCCTCACGGTTTTGCTTTTTCTAAGGCTTTCCTAGGAGATCACCCATCCTAGAACTACTCTCACCCAAGCATATTTAACCTCAGAATTTTGATGGGATCAAGTCCATTAGGCCATGGAAAACGTGTCTGTAAGGGAGAGATATCCGTACCTTTATAAGGTGTACTTTGTTCCCTTCTCCAACCGATGTGGGATCTCACATTCATATTGCAGATCAATGTAGTATAACCTAAAATGAATCATTATTTCTTCCTGAAGCGGTTAAATGATCAAGAGTACTTAAACTTCCTTCCATTTATCTGTAAAAATAAATGAAGACACATATCAAAATAAAGAACAAATAATTTTATTATCAATCACTATTACAAAATATGCATTGTTTAACTCAAAAGTCCAAACTAACACAACTACACAATGTGCATATCCATCTTATATAATATAACTCATTTTGTATGGTTACATCATATGCAATTCAATTTTATCCATCAAAATTCACTGATAATTCAAAAATTAACAATTCAAGTATTCAAAATACACAATTACACAATACCCATGTCTATCTTATGTAATATAACTCATTTTGTGTTATTACATCATACATAATTCAATTTCATCCATCACAATTCACCAATAAGTCAAAAACCAACAGTTCAAGTATTCAACATACACAATTACACAATACGTATGATCATCTTATGTAATATAACCCATTTTGTATGATTACATCATACATAATTTAGTTTCATCCAACAAAATTCACCATTAAGTCAAAAGTCAACAATTCAAGTATTCAACACACATAATTACACAATACACATTTCTATCTTATATAATATAACTCATTTTGTATGATTACATTATCCACAATTAAATTTCACCCAATACAATTCATCAATAAGTCAAAAATCAACAATTCAATATGTCTTATATTATATAACTCATTTTATATTATTACGTCAACTAGAAACTAAAGACACACACTTACAACTATAACATATTAAACTTCAATTATAACTCATAACTATAAGTTTAAAACTTACTTTATGTTATCTTATAATTCAACTATAAACTAATATATTTTGTTTACTTATACAATTCAATTTATAATGCTTATATAGTTTGTTTTCTTAACTAATTTTAATTAATATTGTTACTAAAATCCTAATTCCCAACTTTGATTTAACAATTTTGCATTCACCAATTTTAATCAACATTCTTAATTTCTTACCCAAAATTTTCAATACATTAATTTTCTTCATAAATTGACAATGTCTATCTTGAAAGTGAACCAACTTACACAAACAATTCCAAATTTCAAATTCAAATTTACGATCCATTAACTTTTTTCATAAATTGACAATGTCTATATTATATTAAATTGAACCAACTTACATGAACAAATTCCAAATTTCAAATTAAAATTTCAAATCCATTAATTTTCCAAGAATTTCACACCAACTTACACAAATAATTCCAAAAATTTTAACCATTTCAACAATTCCATTTCCAACAATTCCATTTCTAACAATTTCAACCATCATATATCACAAAACATATATAAACAATTTCCAACAATTTCAACTATCATAATTCAAAATTTTCAAAACATACACAAACAATTTCCAACAATTTTAACCTTCACAAACCATACATAAACACTTTTCATTTCCAATAATTTCATTTCTAACAATTTCATTTCTAACAATTTCAGTTCAACCATCACAAAACTTACAAAAATAATTTCTATTTCAAACAATTTCGAACAATTTCAATTCAAACATTAACAAACATAAATAAAAATTTCCAATTCCAACAATTTCATTTCTAACAATTTCCAAAAATTTCATTTTAACCATCATAAAAAATACATAAATAATTTCCATTTTCAACAATTCCATTTCCAACCATTTTGAACAATTTCATTTCCAAAAATTTGGAACAATTTCAATTTAAACATAAAAAAATGCATAAACAATTTTCATATTTCCAAAAATTTCATTTTCATCAATTTTTAACAATTTCAATTCAACCATCACAAACACATACATAAATAATCAAATATATTGTAATTGTTTTCCAAATTTTAAAGCAAAAGACACACCCAAAAAATCTAATTCAATTTCAGATCGGTTCGGGGTTTGGATTTGGATCTATTCTAGATTTGGCAATTCCGGTTGCAGTTGATGTAGTGGTGGATAAATGGAAGGTGGTGGCATGGTGCAGTGGTGAGGTGTGATGACGACACTGGTGTAGAGGAGAGTGGTGCGGTGGTGGCGTGGAGGAGGTTGGAGAGTGGTGCAGTGATTGTGTCATTGTTGGATAGGGAGAGGCGGTCGTCGAAGAGGAGAACAATAGAGAGAGTGAGAGTGAGAGAGAAATAAAAACAGGGAGAAGGGGAGAGCAGAAGCACAAGCGTTAGGCAGGTTAAAATTTTTGACTTTTTGCAAATTAATCCATGCAATTTTCAAAAATTATGATATCAAAAATCGTCTAGTACCACACGAAATTTCTAATACCAATTACTGATATCCCTTAACACAATTTTGTAATATTTTTTGGCCAATATGATACCTTCGGTCTAGTATTGATTGGTACGATATGAAATTAATAACATTGACTAGAACCAATTTGGCCTTTTTAATGTTATGGTTAATAATCAATATATATTTATCTTTAAATTCAACTCTTCTAATATTGTGGATGTAGTTATAAAGGCTGGTCCTTAGCATATTTACAATAAACCTTTCCTTATTCATGAATAGAGACCTAGTGTTAAATTTGAAGAGATCAGACAGACTAATAAAACTTTATGGCTTTGTATACATGATATATCTCTTGAATGCTGGATCATAAATGATTAAGCTATCTAGCTAGTTCAACCCTCTATGTTTTGATTAAACTATTGTAAAAAAATCAAAAAGGGTTCATTTTGTTAGAATATGTGTGGTTGTCGATGTTTATGCTGAGCTATGACAATCTTGAGATTATTAGAGACACAGTGAAGACCATATATGCATGGAAACCCCCTCATCTAAACCAATAAAAACTCAGCAACTAATTGGAAAATTGTTCAAAATAGGCAACTTTGAGGAAATAATGGGTGAAGTTTAGGTTCTTATTGGAGATACACGTGATGATTCCCATTCTCATGCCTTAGTAGCCGGTGACAAAATATTTGTGTTGATAATCCCATCGACACTAATAATCCTATAAACAGTAAGTAGTTACTCCTGCTATAAAGGAAATAGAAATCAAAGTTCTTGTATCTATATTGGTAATCATAACTCAAGCACTAAATATTGAGCCTGATTTCAAGATTGTGTCAAGAAGAAGAACTGGTAGAAATAAGAATACTTCTTCTTCTATTTCTTAATGTCTATCTATTTATATTAGGGGTATGAATTCCCCTAAAAAGGAAGTGATCAAAAGTTTATTATTAAAAATAAGCCCTACTAGATAGGTATTCTAGAAACCACAATAAAGAAAAACATCAATAGCCTCCTATCTTTTTTGCTTAATAGTTAGAGATCCATCTCTAACCAGGATTATCATACCAATGAAAGGATTCTAGTAATCTATAACAGTGACAAGATTGACATAATTGGTTCCATCATTATTGACCAATTGATTCACTTACAAATCTTTTCCAAACATCTCTACAAAGTCTTGGATATTTCTATCATATATGCTCTCAATCATAGCTTTTAAAGACTTTTCTTATGGAGTAAGCTAAAAAACTAGCCCCTAGTATCAACTTCCCTTGAGAAAAAAACTTGATAGAGGTTTATCCAATTTGCTTTGGTTGTAACATTTTCCCAACACTATTGTCTCTTTTCCTAACACAAACATTTTTTATCACTCTCTTGTGGTTATTAATTTTGAGCCATACTATACTCCTCTCAGGTATCATTTTCGATTCAATAACTTCCTAACTTCTATATCTAGTTTTTAGGATGCTCTTAGAAGAGGTTTTGATTTTAATTTCTATGGGTCTAAGCAATTTCAATATTGTATGAAAATTAAAAGCATCTGAGATGAAGTTACATCCTTTTACAAGGAAAATGTGGGGAATGTTCATCATTTGTTAAAGACTGCCAAATCTGCTCTCAATAAAGATCAAAATATCCTATAACCAATCCTACTTGTCCAAGGATCCAAGAGTCAGAAAATACTGTATTGAGCAACTAATCAAAAATTGTTAACTTTGACTACTCTATATTAAAACAAAGATCTAGGATTAAGTGGTTACAAGATGGAGACAAAAAACACAACTTTCTTTCATAGATCTATTACTGTAAGGAAAGGCTCAAATGAAATTGTTACACTTAAAAGCAATGGATCTTTGCTTTAATCCCAAAGTCAATTCATCCATGAAGCTACCAGTTGTTTTTTATCATCATTAGGCCCTCTTCTTATACCTACTCCTCTATATCATTTATTAAGGAAATAGTTCAACAAAAACTATCTACTCAAGAAGTGGAAGCTCTAGCCTCTACAATTACTAAATCTAAAATTAAAAATGCCTTTAGATTTCTAAGTCCTCATATAGCTCCAGGACTAGATGGCTTCAACATGCACTTCTTCTCAGAAAAATGGGCTGTTGTAGCCAATATGGTCTCTGAAGAATTCTTGGAATTGTTTAATAGTGGCAAGCTTCTCATGGTCATAAACAATGCATTCAATACTTTGGTTCCTAAAGGGAAAGAGCACAAGTTTTTAAAAGACTACAAACCTATTTCATGCTGCAAATCTATTTATAAAATCATTTCCAAAGTGATTGCTTTAAGATTGTAGCCCATACTTCTTGGACTTATTGATTCATCTCAATATGCTTACATCCCTAAGAGGAAAATTGCAGATAATATTGCATTAGCTTAGGAACTATTCAAGAACTACACCAAAGAGAATGATAAGAAAAATTGTGCACTTAAAAATTGATTTTGAAAAAGCTTATGATAAGGCAATTGACATTTCATTCTCAATGTTCTCAAAGCGTTTGGTTTCCTTGATATTTTCACAAAATGGATTCACTAATGCATATCAATTGTTTCATTGAGAATTCTACTAAATGGTGAGCCTACAAAACATATCAATTCTACTAGAGGAGACAAGATGATCCCCTTTCCCTATACTTATTCTTTTCGGTCTCTGAAGTTTTATGTAGACTACTTAAAAGGGATGCCACCAAAAAAGAATATTCAAATTTCATTCTAAATGCAAGAAGCTTGACATAATTAGTTTGAGTTTTAATAATGATATATTTTCCTTCACAAAATTAGCATCCCCTCTGTGACGTCCATTTACAAAGCTTTTAAAGTTTTCAACAATATGTTAGGCCTTGTTATTAAAAGGATAAGTCCAACTTGTTTACTTTAACAAGTGTAACTCAATCTGCAACTAGATTATTACTAATTACTAGCTTTAAGCATAATCACTTACTTGTTAAGTATCTGGGTATTCCTATCTCCTAAACTAAGCCTATACTATTAGACTTCAAGCTACTTATTGAAAAAATAAAGAGCAAGATTGAAAGCTGGTCATCCAATTCACTTTTCCTAGCTAGTAGATGATAACTAATTAGATCTATATTTTCTTCTCTAAGTATATACTAAGCCTCTCTTATTATCTTCCCTTAGGTTATTATCAAGACTATAGAAAAAATGTTTCGAAACTTCTTATGGTCAGCTAGTATAAGTAAAACTAGAAGCAACAAAATAAGCTAGTATGAGGTTTGCTTGCCTAGAAAGCATAGATTTCTTAGTATTTTACCTATCAAAAACCTCAATTATGTTCTCGTAGTTAATAGGCTATGGAGACTCATCTAAGATTAGCAAACATTGTGGGTTAAATGGGTGCATACATACTACATCAAGGATAAAACATCTGGGTTATTGAGATTCCAACAACTATCTTTACCCCTATGAATCACTTATTTAAGCTAAGATGGAGCATTAAAGACTCATATAGATCCATTGTCAAGAATGGTAAGAGCACCTTATTCTGGTATCACAATTAGACCCCTATATTATGTGATTGAAGCCACTCCCCTAAAAGCTTTGACCCCACTAATGCCTTGGTTATTAAAGGAATATCATCCAATAATCTTAATAGACTCAATCCTACTATAAGCATTTCTCAGTTCCTCCTTAGCTACATTTTAGATAGGGCAACAGAAGACTATTTATTGGAAACTCACTTCCTTTGGTATTTATAAAATTGGATCTTGTTGGTTTCTCTTTAGTAACCCTTCTTGTATTGCACCTTGGCAAGAAATAGTGTGGATCAAGCATCACTCACCTAGATCTTTAGTCATACTATGGAAAGCTATAAAAAGCAGACTTCTAACTTATGACAGAATAGCCAAATTCTCTAGTGCATATAGCAAACAGTTCCTCAGATCTTTAATGCCAACAATCCCCCTATTCTCTAGACTAACATTATTAAATGGAATCTGAGCACTAAGACAAAGTTTTAAGGGGATCTTTAGATTTTTAGATTAGCTTGTAGCTATTTAGTCTTTAGTTTATAGAATGAAAGAACCCAAAGGATCTTCATTGATAATTCCATTACCAAACAAAGCCTTTTACAAACTATACATGGTAGAATTAGATCACATGTCTTTGTCTACAAGGAAAAACACTCATTTAGCCAACAACGTCTTACTAAGTGAAGCTTCAATTAACACATTCTTGTTCTACATAAGATTATTAGAGTCCTTTTTTATATGACAATCTTTTGATTTCATGTAACACTTGATATTCATCACTCTTGGTTGCTCTTGTATTCATTGAGAACACTATTATTTAAACTTTTATGGGCTTAATATATTCATTATTTAAAAAAACTATAGAAAAACATTAAACATATCAAATATATCAATCAATATTATCTATTATTCATTCCATTACAAAATTCATTGAATTGTTAAATAGTTAATTGTTTGTATCAACTTATATATTAATCCATTTTACTCAAAAATTTGGTTTCATGTTAGGGAGTCCATGACGTCAGCTATACATCTACTTAGATAATTAATGAAGTATTATAGGGACATATATAGGGACCTAGATATGAATTTCATTGATTTAGAGGAGGCTTATGATAGGGTACTTAGGGAAATCATAAACATGTGTTAAAAGTAAAGGGACTTGTTATTACTTATAGACGGGTTATTAGGGATATTTTTAAAGGTGTTAAGATTAGAGTAAGAATAATAAAAGGAGACATAAAGCATTTTTTAATCAATATTGGGCTATACTAAAGATCCTCGTTGAGCCCCTTCGTATTTGTTGTAGTTATAGATGAGCTTATCGAGAATATCTAAGGGGATTGTACCTTGGTTTATGTTGTTTGTTGATAACATTATTTTAGTGGATGAAACGAAAGAGGGTGTTAATGTCAAGCTAGAACTTTTGAAAGATGCGCTAAAGTCAAGGTTTAAATTGAGCAGAACTAAAATGGAGTACTTAAAGCGTAACTTTTTGGGTTGAGTTATATCTAATGTGGACATCAAGATTGGTACAAAAGTTATTCCATATAAATATCATTTTATGTACATTGGATCTATCATCTAAAGTAGTTAGCGAGATAGATGATGACATAGTTCACTATGTTAAATAAGGGTGACTTAAGTAGAGAGGAGTCTATGGAAATTTATGTGACAAGAAGATACCACTCAAACTAAAAGTTAGATTATACCTTTTAGCAATTAAGCCAACCGTGCTTTATAGGCTAGAGTGCTAGCCTATCAAATAGGTTTATAATCATAAGTTAATGGTAGTGAAGATGAGGATACTTTGTTAGATATGCAACCTTATAATAAGAGATAAGGTCAATAAGACAGTGGTAAGAGATAAGTTGGGGGTGACAAACAATGATAGTAAATTAAGGATGTAGCGCCCCCTTACCATAAAGTACCTATCGGAACGCCCGTAGGTCATTCCGGTATATATCTTACGATAAGAGACCACTACTGACAACCACCGCTAAACTCTCCATGGCATCACAATAATAAAACAGAAATAAGAAATT
>JANZLF010000001.1:11671987-11688941 GCA_026546835.1 Erythroxylum foetidum | reverse complement strand
TATTTTCGTTAATCCTACGTGTTTTCGATTATACGTGATATTTTGTATGGTCTTTTCCGCAGCGTATTGTGAATACTTGGACCGTACGTGATCCAACAATTCCCCCTCTCTTTTCCTTCTCCTTCCCTTTTCTAGATGTTGGCCTCTTGCTCACTGTGGTCTAATTTTGCCACCTATAAATAAAAATGAAAAAATCAATTAAAAACATAAAACCTTAAGTTTTTTGTAAGGTAAAAGAAATTTGAAGTAATCTAGGTCTAAAAAGGTCATATAGGTGGACATTTGAGTAGGGAGAATTTTATAAGAGATTTCAAATAAGAGAAAGCAAAATAGTTGATAGAAATTGGGACAAAGTTTGATTATGCATATTTTTGTTATTAGGCACTACTAGTTATTAGACTAATCTTTTTAAAAATTGAACAAACTAGGTTAAGAGATTGTTTTTGTTAATATAGCATGTCTATTAAATTCCATGTGGATGTTCATCTATTAGTCACATCATCAAAAATAATGTTTTGACCTGATTTGTACGAAGTTTGAAAGGTTAGTCACTAAATTGACAACTTTAGAAAATTTGAAAAAAAAATCTCAAAAAGTTACAGCTTTGAATATGTTATCTCATAGTTTTAGTATTTTTTTACATGATAATGGTGTTTTTTGTTTCTGTTTTGAATTAAAAGAAAATTTAAAGTAATGGATAAGTTTTTTTCTTGATTATGTTTCAATGTTAGATCATGATTATTTTACTTGGAATTATATTTGATTGAGTTTTACATGTTATATAGGAAACACACAACTACATCACCACTTGTTCGTCCTTCCCAAACTGTAATTGAGAGCAAAAGTCAAAGACAAATTTAGAACACTAAAAACTGATTAATGATTATTAATTGTTGATGGAATTTGATAGCTTTTACAATCTCTGACTTTTTCAATTTCTTTTCCTTTAGCTTTTCATCATTTGGTGGTTAGGTTTAATTAATTATCGTATCTTGATTAAACACTACCCAAGGAAAAACTAGGGTTAATTATTAACCCACGATCAATAGTTGCTAGGAGATGTTTGAGAACAACAAATCAATGAAATATATTTAATTAGGGTGTAGGCCGAGAATGAACCAAAAAATTGGGTCCTTACTAAATTCCCACTTTTGTCATTTTTTTTTTCATGTTTTCTTGACATTGTTTTTGTTAGTTATTTAGCTTTATTTTATTTTCTTATTTCTAAAACCAAACCCCCTAACCTAAACACTGATTAATTTTAATTCAGTAATTTTACATACACTTTTTGTAGGATCGACCTAGACTCACTACTGCTATAGTAATAGGCTAGTTTTTATTTTGATTAGCATTACGATGCACTGTCAAAAGATTTAGAATACTATTAAAAAAATGAAACTGTGTCCAATCCATGTTCATGGTTAGCCAATAAGGAAGTAACACTAATTCGTATATTAGTCATATTTAATGGGTATTTTCAAGATGTTTGAGGATTTTTTGCATAGTAAATCACTTAAGTAATATGGGCCTAACATGTATCTATATTGGACCTATTTTTTTAGTGATGTTTCAAATTTCTCTCGTTTTTTAAGATAAGAGAGGTAGGGTACTATTATGATGGAGGCATATGATAATAGAGCCAAATTAAAGCATTTGGAGATAAGAAAACAGCAACTGTAGATAGAAAAGATAAGGGATTTCTATCAAATTTCAACTGAGGAACTTCAATATTTCAAGATCCATGAGAAAAAGTTTTTATTTTGGATTATTTTTTAATGTTATTGTTTTTCTTTATCTTTGTATGAAATAAATTGGGATAAATCTTGATGGAATGAACTTTGAATTTTTTTTTGGGATTAATTCTTTAATTTAATGAAAGACTAAAGTTTCCTTATTTATTCATAATTACTTCCTATATTTGAATTTTTTTAGTGTTATGATTCAATTTCAGATTTTATATATAAGGATTGAGAAATTATATGTATTAATAGATTAGGGCATAAATAATATAAGTTATATTGAATTTTGGAGATAGGACCATATAAATCTTCTAGGTTAGAGTTAAACTTAATGCATTCTTAAAGATTTTGATCAAAATGTGATTTCAATTAACAACTTGAGTGTAAGAGATGCATTTCTTAAGAAAGGATATGGCTATCAATTTAGAATTTCTAGCAGTCTAAGAAACTAGTATTAATAATTAAATTAAGAAAAATTTAAGCATATAAAGGTTCTATGGGGATTTTACATGTGGATCTTGATTACCCTTAGTTGTTTCGTTCCTGCTTACTACTTCAAATTATTATTTAGATTAGCAATCCTAGTTTAATTAACCACTTATTTTATGTCAATAATTCATTTTGTTGGATTAAATAATAGAAAGGCAATTTTTACTAGTACATATAGCTCTTATAGAAATGATACTCGTATTCACTAGACTATACTATAAGAAAATAGGTGCATTTACCTAGTTAATGTTTAATATTGTTCTTGAATCAATGTTAATAAGATTTCTTTTGATGTTAATACATTGGGTGTTGTGATTATTTATTGTATTTGTATGCTTCGGTAATAAATCAAGAGAGTGAACCGATAGCAAAATGATTAGATTGGGTAATGATAGTTAAACAATCTAATAGACCACACAAATAATCAAATGGGGAATTTAGACAAAGAAAGATCTCATGTGAAGACTTGGTTGTTTGTTAGAGGGCTTAAGATCTACTTTTAACTATGGGTTTTTTATTAACTGAGAGATTGCAAATTTCATAATTCAATTAGGGGTTATGATTTAGGGTTTAATGATTATAATTCGAGAGAGAGTAATCTACCCTTCGAAAGTCTAGGACCGATATTGTATTAACTCAAAAGTAGTCATGTTAGCATTTGATTATATGATAAATCCCCTTTCTCATATCTTGCTAATCTTCCTTGTTTGATTTCCATTATTAATTGATGGTGCTCAATTTGATTCTCTTTGAGTGTTAATTTTACATTTTTATTCTAATCACTCATCTTCATGTGTTTACTTTTTTGTGAAGTTTTTTATTTTCTTTTTAATAATATTTTAGGCCTTAGATAAATTAGAATTAGATTAGTTCAAAAACTCCTCAAGGGATCGACACCTCACATACTACACCTATGACCTGTGTGCTTGCATTATTTTGAGGTTTTTAAACAGATTAAAACTTCCCTCAACAAAAAACATGAAGTTAATATTAGTAGAGTCAATAGATAACAATACTAAATATAAACTTGTAAGAAGATTCAATAAAAGAGAAAAGGAGATTTAGAATGATGATTTCTTTATTTTCTATTATTTTTTTGTTGTTTATTTTCGATTTCATTTTCTATGATTAGTAACTAAATATGATTAATGTCTAGGTGTGATGAATACTAGTTTGGCATAACAATATGTTATAATCTTTTATTCAATGCAATTATATTGATTGATTAATATGATTCAATTATGAATTTTATTCTTGTTCTAATGTATATGAAATATTAGTGCATGATTTGATTTTATATGATTGAGATCTCCTCTTGTATGAATAGATCTACCATAATTAAAAGGAGTTACATACAAACTCAAAGATAAGCTGACATAAATCCCATGGATTAGGGTTAAACCAAATAACAAAATTAATAAATTGATAATGCAATCATAAGGGACTTAACTAGAAGATTTATATTAATCAACTTATGGATTAGTTGTTACTAATCTTGAGAGAGTTATTAACATAAGATAGGAATTTTCACTGTCCAACAATTCATAATATAATTACATGAACTCTTGTGTGAGTTAGCGAGAAAAATAGTGTGTGCGTATAAAAGAACCTTTCTTTTACTTGTTTCTTACACGAGATGCACGAAAATCATCTCTATTTTCTGTACTATTTGGCCTTTCATAACTCCCATCGCTAATGGAGAGTTATGGGAACTTAATGGTCATGAATAACATGCATTAATGAAAATTATGGGAAGTTAATGACCATAAATAGCATGCATTAATGGAAGTTTGGGAAGCTAATGACCATGAATAACATGCATTAATGGAAGTTTGGGAAGTTAATGGCCAAATTGGCAGCCAATAACACTTGTTTCTAATCCATTCCATGCAACATTTTCTACCAAGATCACATCATGATACAATCCCGAAACACTCTCTCATGTCTTGAATCACCATTCAATACCATTTTACCCATCCTTCGGATTGTCTATATGTGTGACCCATCAAGTTCTCCATTATGTTGGCCACCTTAATTAACACTTAATTCAAGTAAGTCAAGAGTGGTATCTATCAACATATTATGACCCCCAACTGATTGGAAAATCAGTAGTTTGACTATGAACCCTTCCATTTGCAACGTTTTCATGCAATTCGTCCTTTCACCATCCGTACCCAATTTGGTTCAGAGTATGGTTAAAGTGTCAACTCTCACTAGAATGAAAACGTCATATCTGATCTAAGTGTTATTAGATCTTGTCCTGAGGATCTCATTACTCTGTGTATCATTGAAGACTCTCTTCATAACACATATATGCTCTATCTAGACACTCCCGATCAATGACCCTGATAAAAGGTCACTATTAGGAGTGGTGAATCCTTTATTGGCTACTTAATTACCTTAGAATACCTCAAACTGTACCTAATCACCACCCTGTGAGTAACCCTTGAAAGGCACTTATGAATGGAGTTAAAGCATAAGATTAACATCCGAGATATCCTGGAGCACCTCAAGTTAAAGGATTTATGCACCATTGCTATGATAAGACTATCATTGGCACTAGAATAGAATATTCATATAATTGTCTCACAGTAGGTCAATCCAATGTACTTACTACCCTTAGTAAACATCCACATGTTAACTCAAAACAACTCATGCCTACAATTTATGAGATCTATTGCTTGATCCAATCAAGGAGTACAACATGTGTTAGTATATATATCTGGATTAATGATATCCCATCTCATTAATCCAATGACTAGGGAAAGTTTGGATACTAACATAATTACACATGATAGGAATCTCATTATCATGATCTTAATATGATTTCCTCCATGATATATGTTAGGCCCCGATTCCTTTTTCTTAGTAAATAAGCTTGTTTATTTTTATTTTGAGGTTTAGTTTGCTTAAATTTTATTAATTAGAATAATTTGAGTTTTTAATGGTTAGGTGGATGGATTTTTAATGGAGGGATTAAGAGTTTAAATTAAAGTTGGTATGGAGTTAGAAATTAAAAGAATAAGATGAATGTGGGTAATTTAGGAAGTTCACTTAGGTTCTTTAAGTTTAAGGCTTTCAAGGAGGGCTACTTTGGTCCTTTTAGCTTAGTTAAAACAATAAGAAAGGAAACAAATGGGCTTGTAGCCGTATGTGTGATGAGAAGAGACAAAAATTGCAAGTGTAAAGGGAGTAATGGGTGAAACTACGTAGTTTAGGCTTAGGCTTTAAGTAAGAATCAATTTTTTCTAAGTCTTTTTAAAATGGGACTTACAAAACTTACAAGAAAAAGAGAGGGAGAGAGACCTTCGGTGGAGTAAAAGAGACGAAGAAGAAGAAGAAGAAGAATAAGAAGAAGAAGAAGAAGAAGAAGAAGAAGAAGAGGAAGACGAGGTTAGGGCTTTGTCTTTTCTTACTTTAGAGAAGAGATTGGTGAGTTCTTTAAGAAGGAAGGATAAATCTCCCATTAGAGGCAAAAAAAGAGGATTTCGTGGGTGGCTTGTAAGGTGAGAAAGTTTCGAAATTCTTTGACAAATTTTGATGGGTTTAGGTTCTAATAGCTTAGGAAATTTATGGGTAAGGTTATGTAGGCTTTAATTCATGCTTTCCTTTCTTTAGAATTTCCAATTTTGATATCTCATATTAACGTGGGATTATTGTGCTTGATGAAGGTCAAGAGACCCAATTGTAGTTAGAGGAAAGGCAAATTGACTAAGATTAGAGTTAAAGGAATTAAGGTGGGTGATATTTTAATAACTGAGTTAATAAGCTACTTAATTGTCTTTAAATAAATGTCATTTAATGCTTTCCTATGACTTTCCAATTTTGAATGAATTACTATTTGTGATAGTTTAAACTAGTATGAGATGTCTTTTGTATGTAAAGACCTTGTGGAAATATGTGTACAATTGTTTGTCAAGTGAAAAAAATTCGAATATGTGATTTCAAAAAAATGCCATTTTGCGCAATTATGTGAGAATTAACTGAAAGTGAATTTTGTAAGGGGCCATTTGTGGCTAATATTTATAAATTGTGTAAATTATGTGATATGCATGCTTTCTTTGGGTTTGTGGTGGTCCCTTAAGAGTCAAGTGCACTTGTCTTTCATAGGCTTCTCCCGCCTGCCCGCTAGTGGCATTGGAGCTCCTCATGAACTCCCATAAGTTCACGGCTATACATGACCGCTTCCCGGAAATGTGTAATATGTTCCTTTTCAGATTCACCCAAACCACTTTCTCTGTTCTTATGTGATATTCGAATTTGTGAGTAGTTGATGTGATAAATTTGTGAAGAGTTTTAATAAATTGGAAATGTTTTTATCAATGTGAAATTTGCTTTGAAAATAAATGAATAAAGAATGTTTTTGCTTATATCTTGATTATTAATCTATTACCCACTGAGTCGTCGAGCTCCCACCCTATTTTCTCCTCCACAAGCGACGAGCGAGGCAACGAGTGTCCGCACCAGGATTGAGGCATACTCCTATGCATTTTGCTTTTGAAGTTATTTTTTTAGAAAACAAGGCTATAGGTAGCATTTTGGACAAATGACCTTCTTTGTATTTTGTCTTTTTATACTTTGATGTATTTCAGGCTAAAATGTCCTCTAAAGCCTTGTAATACCTTATATCTTCCATGTAATTGCAAGAGATTTGAGTTTGAATGTATTTTTGTGTATGTTGCCCAAAATGTATTGTTGTACGATTTGAATTGACAAAAAGAGTGAGATTGTGTTTGCTGTCATTTTGAGTTAATTGTTAGGTTTGTATGGCTTGGTTTGGAGTTAGGGGATTAAAGATTGTGTAGATTGAGGTTTTTGTGCAGGTGTTTGAGTTTGGGTTGAAAAATTAAAGATTTTGGCTAGTTGATTTTTAGGGGAGGTAGGGTCAAATTTTTGTAAAAATGGGCAGAAACTTTATTTGTATTTTTGACCCTCTTAGAGCTTGATTTGGATTAGGGGGTCTTCCTGAAGATTGTAGCAAATGTTTAGAGCTTTCCAATGGTATATAAATTGTCACTTTTGGACTTAGGATGAAAAAGTTATAAGTTTTGAAAGATTGTGGTTACTGTTGATAAGGGTATTGGTTGGGCAGTATATTTGGAAGGATTTTTCACCTCCTTAGAGCCTGGATTGATTTTTGCATTCTTCATAAAAGATGTATATTGTCTCTTACTCTTTCCATTAATGTATTATATGCAATTTTTGGAGTTAGGAATAAGAAGTTATGAGGTTGGGAATACATTCAATTACTGTTCATATAGTTATTTTACTGTTTGATTGGTCATTATATAGGCAGTACTTTTGAGTGAATTTTTAACTCTTTTAATGACTGAATCAATTTTTTCACCCTTCATGAAATTTGTAAATCATCTTTTTATTTTTCCATTGAGGTATGATATGACATTTTTGGGGTTAGAAGTGAGAAGTTATGAGGTTTGGAAAGTTTTAGTTACTGTTCATATGGTCATTTTACTATTTCAATGGGCATTTTATAGGCAGTAGCTTTGAGAGAGTTTTTACCTCTTTTAATGACTAAATTGATTTTTGCTTCCTTCATGAAATTTGTAAATCATCTTTTTATCTTTCAATTGAGGTAAAATGTGACATTTTTAGGTGATTGTATTAAAAGATATGAATTTTCAAACTTCTGGCCTTGAGTTGGACTTTTTCAATTTGAGTAGTAACTTTGAAGTAACTTTTTACTCCCTTAGAGGTTAAATTAGTTTTTGAATCCTTCATGGAAGTTGTATAGCTTCCTTTGAGTTTTCTTTTGATACCAAATTTGCGAGGTTTAGAATTCTATGTGAAGGGTTATGAATTTTCAAAAATTCAGGTGTATTGTTTGGTTTAAAGAAAAAATATATAATTTCGGACTCGCAGGCGCACTCGCGAGGGCGAGTGCCTCACAAAGCAATGTCGTTTGCCCTTTTTGGTTTTCTTTCATTTTTTTGATTTTCCTTTTTCCAAATTAAACCTCCCTCACTCTTTTGCTAGGAACTCTTTTATTTGACCTCCGATTTACTCGATTTTCAAAGCGTTGATTTTCTAAAAAAATTTCTACCCCTTTTTGGTAAAATTAGAACTTTCGGGTTTTATTTGAAATTTACAGATTAAATCAAAGAGAGTCAATTATGTGGCGATTTTGAATATGATTCCGTATTTGGGTGATTTTTCGATCTATAGAGATCCGATTGAGGAGATTTTTTGATTCTAATTAACCTAGAGACATAGAATTTCATTTTAGCTTAGGAATCGGATTCAATTTTGGGCCCTAAGCAGATCAATTTTATTGAGGAGATAAGGATGAATTTTTCAAGTTTCGCTCGGAAGGAAGTGAAATAAGATCGATTTGAAGTTGTCTTTTGTGGTGAGGAGTTCCTCCCTCGTGAGAAGCGCGTTCAGATGTCACGTAGGATGTCGGACCCGTGACTCACCAGGGAGGAGTTCCAACATTTTGAAAGGACACGACATGGGGAACCCAACATTTGTAGCACCTCAAGGGGTAATCAAGCAGAATTGTCTGTCAACCTAAATGAGTATGAAAGGGGATTGGGTTTACAACAAATTATGTGGATGAAACTAAAAAATTCGTACACGTGAATGGTTTATGTTGGGGTCGGTTATACCTTTAAGGAAAATAAGGAAAATCTTGAAGAAGAACCTAACCCACAAGCAAAATAGTTTTTTGACTTACTATAGTCAGTTGACCGAGAATTGTGGTCAAATTGTGAGACAATGACCCAATTGTCTTCAATTGCTCGAATATTGAAGATAAAGTCTAAAGGGCATATTTTGGATCATAGTTTTGATAAAATTCTTGAATGGTATAATGAATCATTACCTGTTGATCATACAATGGTTGATAGTTTTTACAATATAAAGAAACTTATTAGGGGTCTTGGTTTGTTTGTTGAAAAGGTTGATTGTTGCAAATTGGGATGTATGTTGTATTGGGGAGAAGATGTGGACTTATAAGAGTATAAATTTTGTGCTCAATCTAGGTTTAAGCCTAGAAAGCGTTCAATGAAACATAAATTAATACCATAGAAGTGGATGTATTATTTCCCACTAACTCCAAGACTTCAAAGACTTTATGCTTATGATGTTACTGCATCTCACATGAGATGGCATGCTGAACATGAACAAGAAGATGGAGTAACGAGTCATCCATCATATGCACTGACATGGAAACATTTCAATGACACCCATCTAGATTTTGCAGTTGCATGTCAAAATGTTAGGTTGTGATTGTCGACGGATGGATTCCAACCTTTTGGTCAATCCAGGTAGCAATATTTATCATGGCCAATCATAGTTACTCCTTATAATTTGCCTCCTTGGATGTGTATGAAAGAGGCATATATGTTCTTGACAGTAATTATGTCAAAGCCTACACATCTGAAGCATAAAATTGATGTTTTCTTACAACCATTGATATTTGAATGGCAGCATCTTCGGGAATATGGTGTTCAAACATATAATATCTCTCTGAAGTAGAATTTTGTGTTGATGGCGGCTATGATGTGCACCATTAGTAATTTTTCTGCATTTGCCATGTTATCTTGATGGAGCACAACTAGAAAATTGGCTTGTCCTTATTGTATCAATGATTCTGATGTGTTTTATCTTCCAAATGGGGGCAAAATATTTTGGTTTGACAATCACAAAAAATTTCTTCCTCAATATTGTTGGGTCCGTGTTTTGTATCAACCGGGGCTTGGATCTCCCAGGAGCACGCGAGCACAACCTTAATCGGTATTGTTCTCTTTGGTACTCGAACTCGAGACCTCAAGGTTTTGTTGCATCTAACTACACGCCTCTTACCATTGAGCTAACTTAGCTCAATTATAAGAGGCGTGCAGTTAGATGCACGCCTCTTATCATTGAGCTAAATGGCTTAATAGTAAGAGGCGTGCTGCTAGAAAGCAACAAAACCTTGAGATCAGGGGTCCGAATCCTGACCAAAGAGGACAATACTTTTAATGTTGGGCCCGTGTTTTGCGTACTGGGGTCATGCACCCCGCATACTTCAAGTTTGCACGCGACCACAACCTTACTCAGTATTGTCCTCTTTGGTACTCGAACTCGAGACCTCAAGGTTTTGTTGCAATCTAGCTGCACGCCTCTTACCATTGAGCTACTTGCGGGGTGCATGACCCCGGTACGCAAAACACGGGCCCAACAAAGATCATCCATTTAGGCGCAATAAACATAAGTTCATTAAGAATAGGATGATAAAAACACCTCCTCCTCCTCTAAAAGCTGGTGTACAGATTTTGCAAGAGATTGAGGAATTAGGCTTGCTAAAAGTAACAGAATTTGAAGCCGATGAAGTTAATACAACCATTAGTCAAAACTTTAGTTGGAGAAAACGAAGTATATTTTGGGATTTGTCATATTGGAAAACGAATTTGATACGTCATAATTTAGATATGATGCATATTAAGAAAAACATTTTTGACAACTTATTCAATACCATTATGAACATTGAAGGGAGACAAAAGACAGTGCAAAATCACGAGCTGATTTGCAATTTTTTTGTCGAAGGAATAAGTTACATAAAGATCTTCATACCGGTAAATATTTAAAAGCATATTACACTTTGGATAGAAAACAGAAGGAGCTTTTGTGTGAATGGTTGAAAAGTCTAAAATTTCCTGATGGTTTTGTTTCAAACTTGGCTAAGTGTGTGGACCTGAAGAAGAACAAACTATTTGGAATGAAAAGTCATGATTGTCATGTGTTTATGCAAAGGGTAATTCTAATTGCATTTCGGGAGTTGTTACTAGATAAGGTTTGGGAAGTAATAACAGAATTAAGTATGTTTTTTAAAAGTTTAACATCATCTGAATTCAAGTTCGCTGAAATGGAAAAACTAGAAAAGGAAATTCTAGTAATTTTGTGCAAGTTATAAGGGATTTTTTCTCCAAGCTTCTTTGACTGTATGGAACATCTACCTGTACAGTTAGCACACAAGCCAAAACTAGCCGAACCAGTTCAATATCGATAGATGTATCCATTGGAGAGTTAAGTCAACAAACATTATTGCAATAACCATAATACTATATTTTCATTAAAAAATTGTAATAACCATTTTCTCCAAAATAGGTATTTCCATCACTTGAAAAAAAAATGTGAAAAACAAGGCCAGAGTTGAAGGATTGATATGTAATGCTTATTTAGTGGAGGAAGCTAGTACATTTTGTGGATATTATTTTGAGTCACATGTTCACACAAGAGAAAGAAAATTTTTTGTAATGACGATGGGGGAGGAACGAGTGATGTTGAGTGTAACTTGTCCATTTTCACATATCCTGGATCAACATATGGACGTCCAACAAGAAGAATGTTAACAGAAGAAGAAATTGAGACTGCACATGGTTACATTTTATTAAATTGTCAGGAGGTTCTACCTTTCGTACAATAAGTTGAACATGATTATTTCTTCCTTTAAATTTCTGTGTTGTTCATTATTGAAATATATAATAATGTATTTAGATTATATGAGGCATTGTTACGGGAGATAATGCCAGACAGCACACAGGACGATATAAATAAAGAAGTTGGAAGACACTTTTCTCGATAGTTCGAGAGATATGTAAGTTTTCACTTACAAATATTCTTATAGTTCAATACCATATTTAAGTATTCTCATGACATTATACATTAATTGTATGATAATTTCTTTTATGTAGGATTTAGAAAATCCAATAGAGAACAAGTTCATTTGTAATCTTGCAAAGGGACCTTTGCAAACTAATAAATCATATTCGGTGTATTTCGTGAATGGATACAAATACCATACAAAATATCATGGGCATAGCATGGCAATAATAAACGGAGTTGCCATACAAGGAGAATTTGTTCAACCTCGATTCCAGAGCCCAACATTCGGAGTCATAAAGCGTGAGCATATTATCCTATAGGGTTATTTCAAGAAACCCTCATTAGTCCTCATCCCATAAGGGTGGTGCCCACACCAGTCAACATCTAAAATAAACTCATTTCTCCTATTTCATAATAGATTTTGGGAAACTTCAAACTGGAATCACAATTTGACTTCTTCAAGACATTTGTTTCCTATTGTCTTCAGTTTCTAATGACACTAATATCATTCAAATTAGTTTAGAAATCTAAGAGTTAGGGCCCAAACCTTTTCAGACTGTTATTAAACTAGGACAGTACACTATATCCAACTTCCATTCAAAAATTGTAAGTCTTAGGGACTGAGTTAAAATTCTATTCCTTCATATTCCGTCACTTTCCTTCAATCAAACTTTTTCCAATCAATTCGGAATGCTGCCAATATTTTTTTTGGATAGATAGCATAACGTGTTAGGAATTTATTGGCTTAAGGATCACTTCATTTGGAGGTTGGATAACAAAGAGATGGCCAAAAGAATCAAACAAGGTATTGTCCTCAATTATATTGAACTTGTTTCGGGACAATTAACATAACTTTCTCTGTTGGTAACAAATCAAGGTCATTCTTAGATGTTTTGAAAGAGGACTTCAATATCTACAACTTTCATGAAGATCTTGAAGATAATTTCTATCATCTGCAGGGTCAAAAGTGGGACCAGACGATAGCATCAAATGAAACCAGATGAAGGGTCAGATGAATTGGAAAAATTGTCATAACTTTCTCTAGAGATATCAGATTAAGGGGGTTCTTTAGATGGTTCAAAAGAGAACTTCAAGATATACAACTTTTAGGAAGACCTTGAAGATAAATTCTATTATTTGTAGGGTCAAAATTGGGACCAGACGATAAGATTAGACGAAACCAGATGACTAGAAGATGCAATAAGAGCAGTGTACAGAAGATACACGTCATCAATAGACGATATGACATCATCACTAGACAATACATCATCACCAGATGATATGACATCATCACCAAATGATGTGATGTCATCACCAGACGATATGATGTCATCAGACGATACAAACTATACTCCTGAGTATCTCCACTTACAAATTGATATGTAGTTTCTTAAACATCTCTAGGAATTTCTTAAAGTTTTCTTCATTCTTTTTCTTCTTTAGCCTTTAATGAATTGGAATTGATGGTGTATAGGGCATCATAGTGGGTCAAGGTTTTTGCTCTTAATCAGCACTATTTAAAGTTGGGATCAGCATTGATTTTCTTCCATTTATCTCATTATCACTATCTTCCTTACTCTTTCTCGAATTTTTCACTTATATTCTTATACCAACTTTAGGCTCAAGTGTTTCGCCACTTGTAAGTGTAATAGCTAACACTTAATCTTTAAGGCTCACTTCAATATACTTAAAAGCTTTCCTGATTATGTTCACTAACCACCTTAGCTAATTGGTTCACTTACACCTCCAAGTTATAAACAGATGCATAATTAGATTACAACACCTTTTCAAATCTTCTTACTTAAGATTCAAGTTTTATCTATGAAAGACATATATTGTTTAAGCATCTTCTCCATCCTCTAGTTGTATAGAAGTGGGTGTTGAAACTAAGGATGTTATTAAAACCAAGGTGATCTCATAAATCTACCTACCCTGACTTCTTGCTCCTAACAAAAATTTGAGTGATTTCTCTAACCTAGATTGCAAGTGTCGACGAAGGGTTGCTCTTGACGTCTTGTTTTCCTTTATAGGCAACCATGTAATTAACCTCCTCGTAGTGATTTGAGGTTGGCTCCACATTCATGCATATATGGGAAAAATACCCACATATTCCATATCAGTAATATGCCTCCTTATTGCCTATGTCTAAACCTATAAATATCGTTAATTAGTTTGACATATCAACTATTTATAATGTCAAGCCTAAAGATGCTTGCACATTATAAAATGAAGGTTTTGAATTTTTCCTTACCAATTTAGTTGACAAATTTCTAGCTAAATTCTTGATTATCTCTTTGAACTCACTAATAGTTTTCTTATATATGGTCCCTTATGTCATATTTTAAACCAAAGTTTGATATGTAAGTGCAAGGCCTTTGTAGAATAATTGCGTAACTAGTTAAAGAGACTGCTTATGATATGGACACTTGCTAAGAAAAGGTCTATATCGTTCTCAAGCTTCATAAAATCTCCCCTCTTTATGTGCAAAGTTATGAATCTATATTTTTAGTTTGGTAGTCTTATATTGAGGGAAACATCTTAGCATAAAGGTATCATATATTTAGTCCTACTCCTTAAAAAGATCCACCTTGATTGAGATCAACCATATCTTTGATCTCTTAAATAGTAGCGAGAAAGAGAAAAAGTAGCTGATCTCAAATCTTCCTAGCTATATTAGGTGTAATAATTCATATAAAGGATGATGAATTGATACTTAGGGCTAGAAATGAAGAACTTGTGTTCTTCAATGATGAGATTCCACATATGCCTATGAGAGAATATGAACAAGCTAATTGTTCCAATATTTTATAGGAAATCATTATCAAAGAAGTTAAAAGGGTTATAACAAGTGAGGATGGAGCAAGTGTAAAATAACATAATATGCATATAACTATTCTATCTATTGTAACTTATGTCTAAGAAATTTGGTTCATTTACTCTTAGTATCAACTATACTAAATAAGATAAATTCAACTTAGAACAAAATATAAATATAAGAAAAGTAGGTAATTGATTATATATCCTGACTACCAAATGAGATTAGTTATTTAATAATAATTTTGGTTACTCTTACTATTTTATTCAAAATAGTAACCCTTATTACTATTAAGAAAGATTACTTTAATCTTTCTAGTGAGCTAGGATCCCACTCAAATTTAGTTTATCTTAATTTTTCTCAACAAACCAACTAAATTTAAATTAGGTAGATAATAACTTTATCAATCACATCTCATGTAACTCCTAGATCTGTTAGGTGACAAATCTTACTAAAACATATCTTATATGCTTTTCCTAACCCTACCTATAAATTTATGTTATCATGGGTTTGTTTATCCAAATCACACAAATTTAGGTAAGTAGAAGTCACTGTTATAAGGCTAAACATATTCGAGTTAAAGTAACCTTGAATTTATTCAATAAGCCTAATAATAAATGGAACTCTAGTTTATTCTTATAACAATGGAAGACACCAATCACATTCTCAATGTGTACTTAATATTTTAATAGAGATTTAATTTCATTCATCCCATCAAATACAAAATTGCATGTAAAATATCAAACATATAAAACATATAATTTAGCATGCATCAAATACATATTTATCAAACATATAAATAAAATATGCAACTTATACACACAATAAAATTATATGTATAAAAGATCAAACTTCATTTAATTCTAGTTATTGATCTTTATAATCTAAAATAATATTTCCAATTATTTCAAAATTAAATTAGATTAAAGTCATTCATTCTTTAATGAATTAAATTATTGCAAATAAAATTTTAATTTAATTTGGAAACTTTTTTCAATCCAATTAGAAACTATTTTCAATTATCTTGACTCATTTAACAAAATTCAATTGAAAATTGTTTTCAATAAATTATTATTTTTACTTATTATAATTTAGAAAAAATTCTTTTGTCAAAATTATTTAGAAAAAACTTCCTTTTTTCAAAATTATGTAAGTAACACATTCTAATCCAATTAGAAAACTATTTCTAATATAATTATAAATTAAGTTTCCTTAATTAGAAAACTATTTTCTAATATTAAAAGGAAACTATTTCCAAATTAAATAAAACCTTTTGTTTAATTAAGAAATTTATTTTTATTATTTATTTAGAGATTGATTTCTTAGTTTATTAAAAAACTTTTCTTAATAAATTAGAAAACTAAAATTTGAAATTATTAAAAAACTCAATTTTCTCAATTAATAAATTAAAACACTTTTCAAAATTTAATCAAGGAAACATCTTTTCTAATAAATTAAGAAACTTATTATTCATAAATAAAGAAACAAATTTCTAAATAGTGATTCTTTAAATAAATAAAATTATAAATTTAATTTGTCTCAATCAAATTGAAATAAAAAATTTAATTAAGAAACAATTTTTTAATTATTTAAGAAAACAGTTTTCTTAATTTTAAAGAGTAATTAATTAATTCAATGTAAGTAATTAATTAATTCAATATAATTGAAACTAATTAATTATAATTTTAAAAACAACTTTCCAAAGTTTATTAAAAAACAATCTAATTATTAATCTTAATCATATTAAGAAAATTAATTAATTTTATTTTATAATTGATTTTAAATTTTAAACTCTTTTAAATTACAAATTGATTATGGATTATTCTAAAATTAGGTTACTCCTAATCTAAGAACCAAACAAGCCTAAAACTTTGGAATACCTCATTTCAATACCTAAACAATCCTTATTCCAGACTTGGGGGGTGTTTGGAATGTGATGAATTGAATTCAATATTGAGATTGAATTCAACTCATGTGTTTGGAACTTAAAAAAGATGATGATTTGAATTCTTCCATGAATCTAATTCCCACTTTCTTAATGAATTCAATTCACGTTTAAAACCACGCGAATTGAATTCCTGCCGCTGACTTTGCACACTGAATTCTTGCCGCTGACTTCAATTCACGTTTAATTGAAGTGAACAAGGGCTTGAGAGGTTTTTTATTAGTAACCAACGCTACTCATGTTCTTAATATATAAACATTAATTTATATTTGATTTATTAATTAAAAATAATTTAATTAAATATTAAGTTTTAGATAAAAAGTTAATTTTAAAAATATTTTATTTAATTTAATTAATAAT
>JANZLF010000001.1:11644295-11662924 GCA_026546835.1 Erythroxylum foetidum | reverse complement strand
TATTATTATTAATTTTTTTATTAATATTAAATATGATTATAATTATAATTATTATTAATTTTTTGTTACTATATTTTATTATTATCATTAATATATTATTATTATTATTATTATTATTATTATTATTATTACTATTCAGAAGTATAAAAATAAAAAACGGCGAAGTATAAGAAGTATAAGAAAAAACTTGATTTTCCAACAACTAGTTCTAACTCTAGCTAAAAACGGCGCCTGTGGATGGGACCCATAGGCGCCTGTCCATCTGCAAAGAAAGAGCACGATTTTCATGTGAAAACGGCACCGTATACTTATTAGACAGAGTTAGACAGAGTATAATATGTATTTATTAATAATAATAAAATTAAATTACTATTTACAATTGATTAATTTAAGTATTTAAAATGGGCTTTAATTAATAATTCTCTACTTGTTATTATTCTTATTATTAACAAATTATTTATTTATTAATAATATTGGGTTTAATTTATAAATATTTTATTATTATGAATTTTTAATAATAATAATAATGATAATAATAATTGTAATACTTTTATGATTATTATAATAGTTTATTAAATAATGTTATTTAATAATTTATAATATTACTTATTATTTAAGTAAATAATATATATATATAATTATTATTTGCTAATGGCCATTTAATGGCCATTTGCAAATGGCCATTAAAGGCCATCTCGCCTTTAATGACAAATGGCCATTAAATGGCCAGCGCTCGCCCTCACGAGGCTTCAGTTTATTATAATAATATATATTATTATAAATTAATAATAATAAATATTATTTATTTAAATAATAAATAATATTTAATAATATTATAAATTATTTAATAATAAATTTGAATAATAATAAATACAACTTATATAATAATAATGATAACAATAATTAGACATAATAATTTACAATTCGAAGAAATTGTAATAATAAATTTGAATAACAATAAATATAAATTTTATAATAATAATAATAATAATAAACATAATGATAAAAATAATAAAATAAAATTTAATAACTAAATAAATAAATATAAACACCTAATAATAATAACAGATTTAATGATATTTATAAATGATAATAAGCATGTTTTAATAAAAATTGACTTCTGTAAAAATTCAGAAGACCAAAATAAATAACATTAACCGTTGATTTGTCAAAAAATAATAATAACGTTATTATAAAAATTTTTAGTCGGCTGGCGCTGTCCTCTTTTATAAAAACGGCGCCTGTGGGTTCCACCTACAGGTGCTTGTCTCATTTAAAGACCTGTCTAATTTGTCCATAGGAAACCGACGCCGTTTTTCCTATGAACAGAATAAGACAGGCTTAAATGAGACAGAGGATCTGTGCTCATCTAAGATCTAAGAAGGCCTTTACTTGAGAAGATAGGATATCGTTTTACATTTATCTCTCATTGAAGCTTTTTTCTCCCCCTCCCAATGTCTAACTTAAGTTCCACTCACTCTCATCTTCTAGGGAAAGATAAAAAATTAGTGGTTTTCACCTATGAGTTCGCTTAGGAGTTTACTTAGCCTCATCTCAAACTCGACCTTTAAATTAAACCAACCTAGAAGTTTACCCGAACGATGAACCTATCACATAAACTAGAGCAGACTTATGTTCAGCTGTACTATCAAAAGATGATAAACTACTTAGAAGGAAGAGAAGAGACATCAAGAATGGAGGTGAAGTTGTCATATGACTAGACCTATCATCTCTAGAACAGTAAAAAAGAAAATCAATCTGAGTAAACCTCATTTCACTCTTGAAGTTGTAGGACGTACATATCTTGTTAGCCTACAAAACAAGTTCATTAATATGTGAGGAAACCTAATACTAATATAAGTTAGGATGAAGAAGTCAGCTTTTTGTCAATGGCCCTTCTCTTATGCTTACGCTTAGCCTCTCATGTAGTCGAATTATTTTTCCTGACATACACAAGACCTACCAAAGTACCTCTACGAGACCTACTGTTTCCTAAAAAGTCTGTTAAGTTCTTCCTTTGAGGCCTGCTACGTCAGTTTCATTTAAGAGGCTTACAAGTGAAATTGGAGGAGTTATTGATACATAAAAAACTAACGAGCCATATTTGGAGTTCCTGAGTTTGTTCTTTCATACTGAGAAGCTCACAAAGTGCATTTAATCTTCGTCATGTGATTAAGCTGCACTTGAGATTTGAGGAAAAAAAAGTATTTCACTGACATTCTCTGAGAGGGTAGGAGATAGAACACTTGAATTTCATGCAAACAAATACGTTCTTGGATTACTCTTGAATTAGAAACTGACTTTATCATCGGAACAAACAATATTTCAACGACGAATTTGACAGGTCTACTTACGTAAGCCACAGATGTTTTCGACATCGCATATGATTTTCGTATCAAATAGAGTTGCTTGCTTAACCAAGCAGCATTTCTTATTGGCACTGTATTGCAGTAACAACCAGGTAAGCCTAAGTACAACTAGGTTTCAGTCGGGATTTTTCTTCCAATTTATGTTCTTACGCATATGTTTTAAACATTTTGCTTTCAGAAGTATAAGGTCTATCTTCTGAATCTCTTGTGTTTTTTAGCATCAAATATGGGATAAAGAGGAAACTAAAGATATCAGAATTTAATATTAGCAAATTTAAAAGAGTGCCGCGTACGTGCTTTGGAGTATTTTTGCAGTTTCAAATGGCCATGTGAAATGACTCTGTGATGAAGGCATACAATCCAATGTCCTTGAAATTGTACGTAGGATCCAGCTGAGGCTGATGCAACTCTTGACATGATAAAACCCCCTTTACAATGGCTGCAAACAAATACTTCCTTTGATTAAGTAATGGTAATAAGCATGGAACTCCTTGTTTGTTACCCTGTTGCTATAAAAAATGCACCTTATGGTTGATGGATTTGCTGCCTAACGTGTTATTCTAGTGAAGCCATGGAATCAGATTCAATTAAATCTGGCCCAAATGGAACCATGTATGTTGAGATGTTACAGGTACATTTACATCCGAATGTAGTTAAGTGTAGCCTAAGGAATCTCTGCATATTTATAAGCAGAACGGGTGAGGACTTGCTGGTCTGAAGAATCAAGAGATGCTTTTAATTGTCTCCTTCAACCGGTTTTACCCTTTGCATTTTCATTTATTACATACGAACAATTTTGCCGCCGCAAACATGGCATTTGATCCATTAGGTTACTGTTCAGCGTATACTATTTGAACTTCTAATGATGTCAGCAGACATTTACAGAAACATTTTGCTGCAGGGGGCAACCAAATTACCAGGCAATGTTCTTTTTTATCCAACATAAGATTCCATCCAGTGGGGTCAGGAAAATTCTATGTACTGCCTGATACGAAATGCACTCTCTTCGTCACCTGACCTGAAGGATGGTTGGCAAATCTAAACGACAGGCTTGGACGTTATATGAAATGCTTTCCATGTACCATGTTGTTTTTAATAATCATTTTCATCACGTTTATTTACCATTACAGATTTAATGAAATGTTGAAGAATGGGAAGAATGCTCCGGCCACCAACTCAACCTTCACAAATGAGGTAGAATTCTGACAGGCCTTCGGCAGATTCCTGTAGGTTGAAAACATCCAAATATTGCCACTAAACCAATCACTTGGTGGAAATCGGGCCTTCCAAAAGCCCGTTTCTCTTTATTTTTGTTTAAGTAATTGGGGTTTCTGTTCAATTGTATAATTGTATAGTCAAGAAATAGAGGGGGAAAAAAGTGCATGAAATTCGTATAAGATGATACAATGCAAAATCCTCCGCACAAGATGAACATTTCAAGTTTCCATGTCAGGACCAAAGATCCTGTAGATTTCAATGCTCATTCAGATTTAACTACGTTTCTGGAAATTGCAGGCTGTAACTGTTTAAACATTGGAGAATATCTATGCCCCCTTATAAACATGATCAATACAATGGTGTTGGCAACCATGAAAACCAAGCTTGCCAACCACAGCTGGATTAACACATTTTTCCCCTTAAATTCGAGCAAGTAACCCCACATCAACCAATGAGTCTGAGCTCCAATCCAGAGTAGCATGCAGTATATGCCCTCCCATTTCAGTTTCATTTTGCTCCACGGCAATATTAGTGGCAGCAAACAAAAAAACCAGACAAAATACTGTGCAGTGATCACCTGTTTAAAGAGAAGAGCCACATGACATACTTAGCATTTATACCAATAGAGATTTTGCATTCCGATCCACGATCTATTGATCACTGGGATTGTGCAATTATGTGTCACCGGTGAAAAGAGGACTTCTCCCCATTTCCAATATCTAATAGATATGACAGGCAAAATTTAGCAGTTTATAACTGATTGATCAAAATCATAGAGGACAAACCTTATTGAATGCCACAAATGCCATTGTCTGCAGAAACGTGCAAAATGGAAGATCTTGGGCAAAGCAGCAAATGAAAACAACTTGTATTATCAACTGAGGTATAAAAGAAAACAGCTTTTCCATCAATGAAAACTCGTGCTCGTAGTGGAGATACAAGTGATAGAAGTAGATTGAGAAATTATGCCTTGGATCTGTGCGAGTAAGATGGTACAAGAGCGCCTCATTTAAGAACTCCCATCCATACATATAGAAGAAAAGAGCAGTACAAAGGATGAAAACAGTTCCTGAGACCAGTCCAAACATAATTCGTTCTTTTGTAAATACGTCTCTCAATGCAGCGGATACATTGTATTGACTGGAAAACTTCATGCCGTATTGATGTGTCTTGTTTTGAATAGGTTTCCAGTTCATAAGAAGAGGCTTTTGTCCATATTGAAAGAATTGTCGATCAAGACACAGAATGATGGGAAGTGCATAAATTATAGGGTATATTCTAAAGTGGACAAGAAGGCCATACCAAGTTGCAGCTTGTATAACTTTACCTGGACAACAGAAACAGCAAACATTGAAGTTAAATGGGCACTGGAATCAACCATAAAACACCTTTAAGGTCAAACAGAGACTTTCCTCTCTCATCTTCGCCTTTCTTGGCCATCTCAGAGCCATAACATAAAATAAAGAAAATTTTCTTAAACTCTCATCCTTTTCTGACTATCAGAAAAGTATCCTTAAGTTCGAAACATTAAAGTAAATGAAATTTAAGAATGTGAAGAAACATTTAGATTGCAAGCGAACATTCCCTATAAGACCTTGCAAATGGAAACCGGAACTAGATCCTACATTGCTACAGTGTAGGATTCCATTTACTTTATTAAGTTTAGAAAAAAGATATGGATAAAATATTTGCCATAGATTAACAAGAAAACAACTTGACAAATCAACTGCACATTAAGCAACTTCTTGAGAACAGAAGCAGAAACATACCATTCATAAGGCAGATAAAGATCCACAAAACCATCGCACAAACAATAGGCTCACAGTTTCCTCGAGTTCCAATGGTGAAAGTAAATGGATTAAGGAGCCATAACATTACAGAGTAGAGACATAAAACCTCAGGCACCTCACGTTGCTTCAAGATGTTGTGGATAAACAATCCAACAAGCAAATCTGGAAGGTAAACAATCGTAAACATCTAAGACTATTGACTGAAATAAAACCACCTCCCAGAAGTTTAGAAGTTTAATTACCAGAAATAGAGAAGAAGAACTTCCCCCAAGAATGATGAATGATAGAATTAGGAGTCAGTAAGAGAGCAAGCAAAGGCGAGTATCGATATGTGGTTCTTTTATAAGGAGACTGCCCAGAAGCCATCAATGCAGCAGCATCAGAAAAGACAATGTAATCTACATCTGTGTATCTAACCTCCAAATGGGCATCTTGCCATTCTCCATACATAATCAAAATGAGACGGAAAATTGCCGAGAATAGCAAGAGTGTATGAATATTTAACAATTTCATGCTGCAAAACAAATTATGAAAAGCATCAACAGACTTTGCAAGAAAAGTTTAATTATAGGTAAGCTGGCAACACTCCCTAACATCACTTATCTTTCCAAATTTTAAAACCGTTCCTAAGCTATACTTCAACAACCTTCACTTAAAACCCAGAAGCCTCACTCAACCACGACCTCGAAAGGCCAAGAGAATTTTACCGACAACAATTTTGTATATTTTAAGATTCGGGTTCGAAAAAGTTAGTACAGATAAAAGGCAAAGGCAATAACTCTTCAAGTTGGAACCTTCACTCCCACCAGTTTTCCACCTATGATAATGCAGCTACAAATAATATTAAGAACATTACGGGGAAAAAAAAAACATGATTTCTGCACATACATGAACTCTAACTTGGTTACTCCATTGTGTTACCTACATCTCCTGATCTCGAAATTAACATACTTTATTGCCCCGATGTTCTATAGGTTCGAAAAAAAGAAACCTTTTATTTCTCATCTCCTGATTGCAGTCCGACACAAAAAAAATCTTCACTTTGGCTCTGTTAAGTACTAGAGTGAGGAAATTTATAGCTGTTCTATCCCTGCTTCGTGATAGATCCATTCAAATTAAAAGTCGGGTAGTCTGCTTCAACTTTCAACGGTATACTTAAACAAAGAAGAAGAGACATATTGTTGCTTGACCACTTTCTGGGGAAAACCCCTTTTCTCAGTCTCATCTCCAGATTCTCCACCACATTAGCACTTCCCTTTAACATCCCAATTTCCCAACTACTTTCAACCTACTAAAGTGGAGAAATATCAAGAAACAATTAACACCAGCAAGTACCCATTTCTACTTCACACCAGCAGTTCCCATTTCATCTAAGGTTCTATAGGCATAATTAGCAACCACCAAACAGAAATAGACTTGACGTGCTCATAAAATAAACTAACCCTTACAGTCTATCCAAAGATAGAGACAGAAAGAGCTATTTCAGAGAAACTAAGGTGTTGAAGTAGGAAAAGATGAGATTAAATGCGAGAGGATGACGTCGAAGAGAGAGGTGACGACGGTAGAGTATCCGCAGCGGAGAAGTGACCGGAAGCCGCGACGGAGAATAACGGAGAGATCTAGTTGGAAGCCGAAGTACACGCAGCACAACAAACGTAACAAAGAAAAGCTCACAGAACAGAAGATACGACGCTGTATCGCATCGCAAATGGAGTCTTTAACTAAACCTATTATTCATTGATCAATTCAGTAATTCAAAACTAAAAGATTAAAAATATATTTATTTATTTATTTGAAATCTGTTGTTTCCTTAACGCAACGGAAAGCTTTAGTTCCAGCAGTTGGGCCCCCACACAAAGTAACGGACGCCTCCAATTCCCGAGGCCAGTAACAGACGATTCCACTGACTCCGTCAATCTTTCACCTTCTCCGAGATAACGGCGACTTAGACGGAGAATAAATTTATTAACAATTGAGTTGTTTTTGGCGGTAAAATAACAGAAACGTGAGACGTGGCATCCCCCAATTGGATGTGGATGCATGTTTTTGCCGCCATGACATGTATGTATGTCCATATCCATGTTGGATTTTCCCGCGCTTCTAGAGAGAGAGAGATTGTGATAGGGTTTCCTCAAAAAGAGAGCGAGAGAAAGAGTCCTCTGATAGAGAGCGAAAGTGAGGAAGTGACAAAAAGAGAGGGTTAATAGTTCTAGATTTCCTCTTACGTTCTGGATTTGTTGTTGTAGTGCTTGATTTTTTGGAAAGTTTAGACCATTATTGGAGGAGCTTGAGCTAGGGTTTGGCTTGTTTGGAGTTGGATCTGCAGGTCAATTGGGTTCCTTTTAACAGATTTTTTCAAAGCCATATGTTTCTCCTTCCTGTTGTGTACCAATTCATCAGCCTTTGTTTTCTTCGTTCAAATTCGGCTTCCACTTGTGTGTATGTTTGTGTACTTGTTGAAATATGGACTTCTGGGTGTTAAATTAAGGAAATTACATGTATATGTAGTGTAAAGTTTTCGATTTTGGGGCGTTTAATTTTTTATTGTTCTAATTTCTGGATTTCATCGGTATCGTATGTTATAGCGTTTTTCATTGTGGAAGCTCTATTTTTTGTTTCCAATTTTCTTTGAGTGGAAACTGTTTTTTTTTCTTCAAGATTTTGAATGAGTCCAGTGGCTTCAGATAACATGGAAAAAGACCCCAAATTTTCCAATACAACAACCAGTAATGCGCGTGACAATGGAGGGGAAAATGATGGAATACAAGCCCGTTTCTCAGTCTTTTGCAAGGTATAAACCGTTGTGATTTTTTTATTTGAAGTGTTGCAATTTTGGTTTTATGGGTGGTACCTTTTTTTTTTCATATTGTCAAGATATATTTGGTGGTTAAGACTATGTCTTCTTCTTTTTTGGTTATTGAGTATAACTTGGGATTTCTTGGCAGAGTGGTTTGGCTTTGGATGAGAATACTTATACACAAGCTATGAAGCTCTTCAGAGAAACAAAACATTTGCTAACTAGTGCTTCAGCTTTTGGCAATGGCACGGTAAGTTTTGCAACTTATCTTTAATGTTTCTTTTGATCTATTCATTAGGAAATAGTTTGAAAAACTGATGGGCTGAATTTTGTTTATTAGTTCGAGGAAGCAGAGAGGTTTTGGCATGCATTTGTTTTATACTCTTTAAAGAGGTTGAGCCAGGAGAAAAGACTTAATGAGAAGCAGAATTCTGATGATACTGGGCTCACTCTATGCAGAATACTGAGATGTGCCAAGTTGAAGTATGGACTCCTTTTGGTGCAGAAAAATTTTAATAACTTTTATTCCCAGCTGATTTTTGACTATTTTGCTTTAAACCTTGTAGTGTTGCAGACTTCTTCAAGGAGCTACCTCAGTTTGTGGTCAAGACTGGTCCAACTCTAAGTAATTTGTATGGTGGAGATTGGGAGAGCAGACTTGAGGTATTTACCATGTCTAATTTTGAAAGGGGTTCATTATAGTCTTGCAGACTTGTTTATAGATTTATGAATTGGTGTTTACCGCCCCATTAGGCAAAGGAGCTGCAAGCTAATTTTGAGCACTTGAGCGATTTGAGCAAGTAGGTATCACTGTTCTTCTCTTTGCATCAATAATCACCACATAGCAATTTACAGCTTGATTTACAGATAATATTCACTGGGTTAATTTGTACACATTTTAGTAAGTAATTCATAAGCACGTCAATGTGTAAAGCTTTTCAAAATTTAGGAATATTGTAAACATTGTACAGTTAAACTTATTTTAAAGATATATTTGTAAATTTATTTGATAAAAATCCTGAATATTAGGAATTAAAAAAAACTCAGATAAACTCATCATTATGATAACTGCTCAGATTTATTTGATGGAATTCCTAAAGCTTCCAATCTCTTTACTGATAACCCCTTGAGCAGCCCTATTATGGAGTGCAGTCACCTGACATTTAGTATTTATTCCATTTCTTGCATTTTTTATTACAATTTTTCAAAGTGTTTATATTTGTTAAATATTTGACTTAGTAACACTTTATATCCTGTTTGAATGTTACAAAGGCATTACAAACGTTCATATCGTGAACTTTTCTTGACTGGTGATGCAAATCTTGATGAGCTGTCGGCAGTTTCTGGTGGCTCAACATACTTATCAAATTGTTATCGTTTTGGATGGATGCTGTTTCTAGCACTCCGCGTGCATGGATTCAGCCATTCTAAAGATTTGGTTACTTGCACAAATGGCTTGGCTTCTGTCTTGGTTAGTTTCTCCCCTTTTCCATTCCTTCAGTATTGTGTTATACTGCTCTAGTTACACAAAATGAAGGAGCAATTATTTCTGTTGTCCAATTTAAAATTATATGAATTTTCTCTCTTTTGGATGTGTTCAATCTGTATGATCTTTACCTTCTTTTTTAACTAAGTTTCTTGTCTCTTCACAAATATATTTTCATACTAAGTAATGAGATCTGTATCAGGCTGTTTTGATTATGCATATACCTGCTCGCTTGAGGAATTTCAGCTACGACAACTGTCAATGGTTTGGTAATAACCTTGCCCATTGCTGTATCTTAATTTTTAGTGTGGAATGTTTTGTTCTGACTCTTTTTGATTGTTGCATACATATATTTGCAGTAAGGAGAGGTGATAAAGGTGTTGACTTGCTTGCATCTCTTTGCAACAAATATGATGCCTCAGAAGATGAGCTGAGGAGAACAGTGGAGAAGACCAATAACGTAATAATAGACATTTTGAAGAAAATGCCCATTTCAGCCACTGAGAATAAAAATGAAAATATAGCAAATCTCAACACAGGTCCACACTGTATTTATTCATATGCATCGCTGCAATCTTTTAGGAGGAATCATTCTGTCGAATATTACTGAATTCTTGTTCCCTATGGTGCAGATGGTTTGATCTATTTTCAAGATTTAATGGACGAATCGTCTTTGCAATTAAATTTGGATATCTTAGAGAAGGATTACAGCGAAGCGGTCCGTGATAAGGGTGAACTTGATGAGAGGGTGTTTATAAATGAGGAGGATGTCTTACTCGGTTCAGGGAATCTATCTGGAGGTTCACCTTGTATAAGTGGTACCAAGGTGAGTTGAGTGCATGGCACATGATTTTCTAAGGCCCTTATGTTGAAGCAATCTGTTTATAGTTTTTGGTTTAACTTTAACTTGGGCTAATCTTAGTCACTAAATCTTTGTTTTGCATAGAGGAAATTTGATCATATGGCCTCCCCAACAAAGACTATTACGAGTCCGCTGTCTCCCCATCGCTCTCCTGCTTCTCATTCCAATGGTATACTTGGTGTTTCATGTTCCAAGATGGCTGCTACGCCAGTGAGCACTGCAATGATAACTGCAAAATGGCTTCGGACAGTTGTCTGCTCTCTTCCTTCAAAACCCTCAGCACAGCTGGAGCGCTTCCTAGCATTATGTGACAGGGATGTAACTGATGATGTAATACGTAGGGCACACATAATATTGGAGGCCATATTTCCAAGTTGTGCTCTTGGTGACCGATATGGATCTGGTCTGCAGAGTACGATCCTGACAGATGATGAATGGGCAAAAAATCGAAGATTAGAGGCACTAAAGCTATATTATAGGGTCTTGGAAGCAATGTGTACAGCAGAGGCTCAAATATTGCATGCAACTAATTTGACCTCTTTGTTAACTAATGAGAGGTTCCACAGGTGTATGCTTGCATGCTCTGCTGAGCTTGTTCTGGCAACACATAAGACCATCACAATGTTATTTCCTGCTGTTTTAGAAAGAACTGGAATCACAGCTTTTGATCTTAGTAAAGTGATAGAGAGTTTTATCAGACATGAAGATTCTCTCCCAAGGGAGCTGCGGCGGCACTTAAATTCTTTGGAAGAGCGACTTTTGGAGAGTATGGTGTGGGAAAAGGGTTCCTCAATGTACAATTCTTTGTCAGTTGCAAGGCCAACTCTGTCTGAGGAGATAACTCGTCTTGGTTTATTAGCAGAACCAATGCCATCTTTGGATGCAATTGCCATGCATATGAACCTCTCTTCTGGAGGATTGCCACAATTGTCAGCAATGCCTAAACATGAAAGCAGTCCTGGTAATTTCCGTTCTATAGTTCTTCTGCTTTGGATATTTTCTTTTAATTGTATTCATAATTCTCAAGATATTTGCATACTGTGCCATATTTCTATAAAAATCATTTTCAGGTCAGAATAGTGTTGTAAGATCTCCAAAGAGACCATGCACAGATTACCGGAGTGTACTAGTGGAAAGGAACTCCTTCACATCGCCAGTGAAAGATCGTCGACTGGCCTACAATAATTTAAAATCCAAGTTATCTGCACCACCTTTGCAGTCAGCATTTGCTAGGTAATTTTGATGTTTTCATTTCCATAAAAATCAACATTATCTGTTTGTGTGGTACCCATCAAAAGAAGGATATCTGTTTACCTGCTTTATTACTTCTTTTCTGCATTCTAATTATGGATCTTCTACAGTCCAACACGCCCAATCCCTGGAGGAGGAGGGGAAACATGTGCAGAAACTGGGATAAATATCTTCTTTAGCAAGGTGCTAGACAAATTTCATTATATCTTTTATTGTTTCTCCTGTGTTCCATGCCAAGATAGTAAGATGAGCTTGTATGCACTTAGGCAAACGCTTAATATATTGGATGTAAGACCTTCTTGCTTTCTACCTACATTTTGGGGTAAAGACCTAGGGATGGAAAGTTGACTTTGTAGTTTGAACTGTAGGCCCTGTAAGTTGAATATGTTTGAACTTTGTGGTTGCTGTTTTTATGCTTCACAAATGAAGTTAACATAAATCCCTTGGTCACATGGGTTTCAAGAAGATTGTATAGATAGTATGACCGCCCATGCCCTTTCTCATAAAGCGATGTTGAGATTTATAAGACTAAAATGTTGTTTTCTGAGTTTTCTGAGTGACAATTTTGCAAGCCACTATTTTATTTAACTTTGATTATTTCCTTTCCTTGATTTACTTGGTTCTTGTGCTTACTTATTTCATCGTTTTCTTCCTTCACAGATTATCAAATTGGCTGCTATTAGAATCAATGGTATGGTTGAAAGATTACAACAGTCACAGCAGCATATAAGAGAGAATGTCTATCGTCTTTTTCAAAAAATACTTAATCAACGGACTTCACTCTTCTTTAATCGTCATATAGACCAAATTGTCCTTTGTTGCTTCTATGGGGTTGCCAAGGTATGGATGTCTACAACTTGTGGAACTTGTTTCCTTACTAATCAAGCTTTCTTATTCTCATATTTTCCTCTCATATTGTGTGGTGTGTCTGCAGATATCTAAGGTGAATCTGACATTCAGGGAAATTATATGTAACTATAGAAAGCAGCCACAGTGTAAAACACAAGTATTTCGCAGTGTTTATGTCGACTGGTCAGTAGCCAGTCATAAAGGGGTATGCCATTGACCATGAACTTCCTCTGTTGTTGTCTTCTTTTGCCTACTCCTAACCCTTTTTGGTTGTCTGGAAAAAGAGGACAGGGCAGGATCACGTCGATATTATAACATTCTACAACGAAATATTCATTCCTGCTGTAAAGCCTTTGTTGGTGGAGATTGATTCTGCTGGTACAAACACAAAAGGCAATCAGGTTTCTGAAAGCAGTAACAATAAAGATGGTAATCGTATAAAATAGATTATGAGTTATATTGATACAAGTTGTCTACAGTCACTGTTCTTCCAGCTGTTATTTAACACAGTTTGTTTTTGTTTTGTTTTTTTTTTCTTTGGGTTTCAATTAGGTCAATGTCCCGCATCTCCTAAAGTGTCTCCATTTCCAAGTCTCCCTGACATGTCCCCAAAGAAAGTATCTGCATCCCACAACGTGTATGTTTCCCCATTGCGGAGCAATAAGGTATGTATATGTCTTTGTTCTCTGTGTTTATTGAATTATGTTCCTGTTGTTTCTTTTTACAACAAAGTGGAGTTAACATTTGCGAAACCTGGAGTTCAATGTAATAACCTATTTTTACTCCCTGTAAAAAGTTTCAGTGTGATGTTTTGAGTGTCAATTTTATCGTATGATACATGCTTTGTTTTCACCAACTCTTATTGCTTGATTGTCATAGATGGATGCGCTGATCTCAAGTAACTCAAAAAGTTATTATGCGTGTGTTGGAGAAAGTACTCATGCATATCAGAGCCCTTCAAAAGACCTGACTGCCATCAATAACCGCTTGAATGGGTAAGCTTCTCACGTTGACAACAGCCTAAAATGTGTGTACAATCAAATTGGTATTTGTCTTCTAATGAATGCTACTTTTGATGGTTTCACATCTGCCAGTAATCGGAGGATCAGAGGCCCGCTCAACTTGGATAATGTTGATGTTGGCTTGGTTAGTGACTCTATGGTGGCAAACAGCCTCAACCTTCAAAATGGGAATTGTGCATCCTCACCCAAGGGACCATTGAAATCAGAGCAACCCGAGTCCTGAGGAAATGGTTTTATGCTTAGCCACTTTGTAAATTCTTAGGTCTACTCTCTATACTTGAAAGTGCATGGCACAGGGTATGTATGGGCGGGCGGTGAGTTGTATAATGGCTGTCACTTCCCTCGTGTGTCAAGTTTATGCTAGGTACCAAACTTGGAAGCCAAAGAATAAAATTATACTCTCATTTTGCTTTCAGATGCCATTTTTTCTTTTCTTGCATTCTTCGTCTGATGCATCAAAATCTTCCAACTTTGACCCAATATTTAGAGGAAAAGAAATGCAAAAATCTTTATTCGGTTAGAGAGAGATGATAAAAAAGAAGTAACCAGCTTGCTGCTAAATTTAGTGTATATCGCTATTGCAAAAGAGAGAAACTAGCCTCTCAAAAGACTCTTGTGCACAAATTACAAGTCGTCTTCGTCATCATTATCAATCTCTGAAGTGTTGCAGTGCAGCGGGATTTGGGAGAGTCTGATAGTACACAACTTTATTCTTATATGTTAAAGAAAATGTTTTCGGTAGACCCAAATATAAATCGGATAGATGTTAACAGTTTCCAGAATTTTATATCCTCCGCTGAGTTTTGGTGTTAACTTACATCTCCTGTAACAAAATTATACAAGAGACGTGTATTTTGTTCAGCTTAGCGACCACCAGATTCCGTGAAGCTAATTGTACAATGGCATTTATATACACAACATATGTACACATATGATAGCTAATCTGCAATGTCATTCATCTGAGTGCCGGTATTGTTGAATGACCAAAACTGAACCATTGATATTAAATTCTGAAGAAGCCAGAAGATCCCCAACTGTGCCAAGCTCAGGACACTCCTCCCAGTCGCTCAAATCAGTGGTAATGGGACACTGCCCTCGACCACCCTTCCCTACGATGAGCAATGAGTACGTCTCAGCAACTTCTCTCAGAATTTCCGCTGTCTGGTTCCCATTGTTGGTGAACTTTTCTATGTATCCAACAGAACCTTGCGTCACGTATCTGTTGAAGCAAAGATAATTAGAATTACAGCCTTATGCAGCCAAGGAGATTGTAGCTAGCTAGTTAGGTACCTGCTTTGAAAGTCACCTAGAAAGGCATTGTCAATCTCAGTCTCCATCTGTTGACTTGATATAGCCATTACCACTTCATCATTATTGCGAGTTGTGTCATCAATGCAATCCTTCTGTCCATTGTTTTCTGCCGATGATGATGTTAGAAAGCGGATGACTGTCAATTTGATATATGGATGGAAAGCAATCCTTCTGCTACATGCCAATGCTTCCCGATCATCAGGTCCTCCAAAGAACAATGCCGCAACATGTTGCACTACTTCAGGTCTTGGTTGCTGAAATCCTGTCTGCCCTCTGTCGACAAAGATTCCTACCGAGCAACGGGCATGGAAGAGAACCTTTTGATTGGTGGTTCTCATGTCCTCCTTGCCACTCTCCATCTTCTTATCAAGACGCTGGTGCTTGTGAAATGTGATTATTACTATGGACAGTCGCAAGTCCTCAACAAACTCACAGACATCCTCGTACATTTTCGCTGAGGACGAAACAACCTTTAGTTGGTGGACGAAAAGTTCTTTGTCCATGTTATTAGCATCCACAGCATCATTGATTTCCAGCACATCATTCCCACCATAGTCTTCCTCATCACTGTACTGGTCTCCATCTTTCAGCTGATGGTACATCAGATTCTTTTTGTGGCGTTTTTTTGGGAGCTCAACTAGGTGCATCAAGAACGCTGTGCTGGGAGCTTTCGGAAATCCACTCAACGCCATGGTTAGTCCTATTTTTGATGATATGTGGCGAGAGCCATAGACGCAGGACATCAATCGAAGTTCACTCTCTGGATCATGCAACTCAAGTGGGATAGTTTTGTGAGAAAAGAACTTTTCCTTTTTCCTCAGTATGACAGCCACTGCTGGTCCCGCGATAATTGTGTCAAGCACTACCACTATTACAACCAAATTGCGTGCATTTTGACTCCAGATATTCTTCAACTATTAGACAAAGCAAATGTGATATCAGCTCATTACGGAAAAACAATATTTAATTATATGCATTGGCAATTCAGATGGCTATAATAGGTCCATCCTGGCTTTAGAACCCTAGTCATTTATGAATAGGTTTGGAGAAACTCACAATGCTAATTGGTATCGTCTGAATGAGTAAAAGTTCAGCATGCCCTTTCACACATAGTAGAAGGCCTAGGAAAACGGCCTCAACTTTAGGAATCTTGAGGTGATGACAAGCAGCAACCACGCCAATTATCTTACCCCCAAAGCTCAAAAATATCAGAAGTCCAGCCACAATTATGTTCCTGTAACTGTTGAGATAGTTTAAATTGAGCTGAAATCCTACATAACCAAAGTATATTGGGAGGATGAAGTTGTGAACAGCGTAATTGAGTTTTCGCAACAATGTCCGGGTAGTTTTGCCTTCCCTAGGGAACATCAAACCGACGAAGAAACAAGAAATCATACTGTTGTATTCATACTTTTCTATGAAAAATGCCAGGGCTATAAGAAGGAACAAGATGACTAAGACCTCTGCGTTGGTGACATATTTTTGGGTTTGGTTTCGCTGGTTGCACCAAGAGTTGAGATACTTGTTCAGAACGATAAGTGCCACAGTCATAAGCAGGAAAAGAATCCCTTTTCCGAACATTTTCCATGACTTAAAAGCGAAATATAGAGAGAACCAAAGTACACAGGACATCTCACTGATCAAAGAAGCTGATACTCCCAATCTTCCCACATACGAGGTCGCAAATTTCAGCTCTACTGCCAACCGAATCACCACGGGAGAGGCTGTGTTGGCTAGAGTTATCATGATAACATAGACTAAAGTGAGCTTGTCATGTTGAACTTTCAACAATTGGATGATAAAGGAAGAGATTGCAAGCCCGAAGATCCCACAAACGGTCACCCCACCAAAAGCAACAATGCTTGACCTATGCAAGTTCCTCTTTATGTAAGGAATATCTGTCTCAAGCCCGATCAGGAAGATAAAAAGTATGGCAGAAACTGACGAAAACACTTCATAATATTCTGCTGAAGAAGACTGGATGAAGAATTCCTTCACTTTGTGGATGCGGGACAACAAGGTTGGACTTAATACAACTCCAGCCTGGTAAATAAGAAATCATGTCGTCTGCGTAAGTTGGCACACAAATTTGCAGTCCAATGCAAGCCTACAACTGGAAAAATGAACTCCAGGAAAGGAGAAAAAGATGGCAGCTGGAACTTTCATTCTTCTACTACCAATCTAAATGGAATAGATACATATGTAGGTTGGGCAACATACATGAATGCATCAGGAGCTCGTATTTAATGACACCAATAGTTATATATAATATATACAGGAAATGCTAAACTTACCAAGATCTGAGCTATAGGTCCAGGTTGTCCGATGGGCTTCAAGAGAAGGTGAAAAAAGTGGGATAGGACAAGAATGCTCGAAGCCTGCAGGGTGGTTGTAATGAGAGGGTTAATTGGATCATCTAGACACATGGCCCTTTTTGCTGCATCCATATTGACGGAACTGGTAAGTATATTTCAAAGATGGTAAGGTTCTGCTGGTAATTAAGAATGATATGGTTCAAGGTTGTTTCCCAAGAAGCTGAAAGAGATTGCATAAATGGGATTTTGACAAATGCTACAGGGGTGATGGTAACTCTCAATACCTGACAATCTCTCTCTGTAACCCTTCTTGATCTTGATTCTATGTTCCTTCTCTTTTCTGTGTGTCTGAAAGAGTTTTCTTTTCTTTTTTTTGTTTCTTTTCTATTTTCTTTCTATTAAGTGGTGGCCAAATGGGGTGAGACAGGCATGCAAGAGAAGTAAGCCAATGATGGATAGCCTTGTTTCTCGGAAAATGGCTCATTCATAGTTTACATGTTGCTCTTCATTTCTGTTCTTTTTACCAAACTCGTAATTAAACACACAAAAAGAAAATGTCTTTGTGGCAATCTAGGGAGTCAAGCAACTAATCTATATATACTTATTCTCGAACCAAAGTATTCTGTCCAATATTAACCTGTCTTATTCTGTATCATGAAATCTCAATCATTTATTTTATGAGACCTACGCGGGATCCACGCGGGATCTATATAAAACTCACATAAATAAATAGCTGAGATTCATTGGACACAATAAGACACCGTAATATTGAACAGGAGATTTGGACTCCTTATTCTCATGTTTTATAAATGACTCGACTCTCGAGATTGAGTTGTTATAGCTACGTGTATATTATATATACGCACAGAAGCAGTCACGATTGTAAAACTGATGGGTCCTTCCTATATTTCCTCGTATTTCTTGTTTTTCATGTCTTAACGTGTCTCCAATTTGGCAAGCGTAAGTTGAGATCAGAATTGTAACAATAGAACCAAGGACAATAAAACTTATCAAGCGATATTTGCATCTAAGATGCAGACGTGCCCAGTGACGGAGCCAAGGACAGAGATATGCGGGGTCCAAATAAAATATAAATTTCACAAAAATTTTCATATCAAAACTAAATAAAAAAAACAAAGTTTTATTAAGAATATAAAATAGCTAAAATTACAATGATCCTCGTCTACTTTTCATAGATTGAAATCTTTTCATAACAACATCATTGTCAATATTTGCAAATACATCTCTTTCAATATAACATACTAAACAATCATTCAATAGATCATCTCCCATTTTATTACGAAGTGAACTCTTGATAATTTTCATTGCGGAGAAAGCTCTTTCCACTGTGGCTGTAGC
>JANZLF010000001.1:11611491-11641641 GCA_026546835.1 Erythroxylum foetidum | reverse complement strand
TAATAATTAACTCCACAAAATAATCCCTTAAGGACCTCATAATTTATTTAAATCATGCTTATTCCTCAAGAAAAATTAGGGGGCCAACATTAGCATCTTTCTCATGTATGTTTACATAATGCATTAAGTGGAATTAAGTTGAAATTTGAAGAATTATAGAGTGAATTGGACTAACTTATAATTTGATGCAAATACATAAGTGCTTAACATTCAATGAACTTTGTAATTCAATGAATAATGGTGAATCTTGATTGATATTTTTTATGCGTTTAATGCTTTCTCATACTTATTTCTTATTAAGGTTAAGAGTAATGAAATTAATTTACTTGAGGGCAAGCAAAAGTTCAAGTATGAAAGAGTTTGATAAGTTCTTAATTGTTCGCATTTTTAAATTTATATTTAGTTCATTTCATTTGTTTATTTGAGTATTTCTTGTACTTAATTAATTTATGTTTTGTTTTGAAGTCATAATTCACTTATTTGGAGCAATATGAATGAATTTGGACAAGTTTAGGGTAATTTCGAGTTATTTTAACGAAGTTATGAATGTCACAACCCAGTACCACATCAGACCCATGACAATCGCCGCATAACTGGGCCATGAACATTCACGATATCCTTAATCCGACTTTACAAGGCTAATTAAATTATTTATTTATTAAAAAAATTTGGGCGGCACAACGACTGTATTTTAGAAATCCTAAAACTTACAAACAATTTCAAATACATTTCTATATTTACAACCAACCACAACTTTAAGACTTTAAAGCCTACTCAAGGCAATCTCAACCATAGCATCAAAAGATTCAGCCATTTATAAAATATAAGGCAGTCAAAAGTTATCTTACAAAAGCATAAAGCATATCTACATAAGCACAATCATGAGCCACTAGACAATAAAAATACAAAATAAGAGGCTGCCCACATACGGTAATACCCCGAAAATGTCAAAAGATCGCACGATCCACTCAGAGCTTCAAACTTACTAAATTAACCTGCATGGTTGGAAAGCGGAGGGGGTGAGTACACTCGGTACTCAGTGAGCAGGAAAAACATAGAACACAAATAGAATTCGATTCATACTAAGACGGTGTAGATAACCTATGAAATGAATATATATATTACATAGAAACACATAGGCCTAGCCTATGGCTCAACGTATACTGATTAGGTACTACATAGGCCTAGCCTATTAATCACCCATTCGGTGAACATCGATTCTAGTTCCAGTACACAAAGAAAAAAACATCACATTTATGAATCAAATCTCATTAGAAAACAAGCATCATAATAAGCCAAAACAAATTTGTGTGTCACTACTAGTTGGCTAAACTAATGTGTAAACCCACCAATCCTCTATATTGGCTCGACTTTCATCCGTGGTGAGTCCAAACTATAGTCGACAAGAGCGTCATGACCCTAGGTGATGACCTCGTCAATGTCCAGATCCTAAGTGTGGAATCACCCGCAAGTCCCGTAGAAAGATGTCGATACGGGGACTTGGCCTTATGTACCCGCATCAAAGGTACAAGGATCGCTTAATCTATTGTGCCCAGCACACGATTGGCCAATTGTCTTCTCACCAATCTCCAAAATTATATACAAAAATTAAGTACAAAAATCAAGTAAACCATCACATTTTTATTTATTAGTCCAATCGATAAAATAAAATCCTACCATCACTCTAAGACAAAGACAACAAATACATGTAGAATATATGAATCGATTATACATTGTAAATTCCAAATCATTTAATGCAATAAAAGTTATATTTTGCAATCCAAGTGCAAAGTTATTCAAAAAATGTAGTTTCATAAAATAAAGCATTATTTTTTGCAATCCCATTAAAATAGCAAGTAGATTTTAGAAGAAATTTTGGAAACTTATTTCTCTAGCTTTGAACCAATAAAAATATTGAAGTCAAGGTATTTACTCTCATATAAAAAAAAACTAGTTTTCAATTAAACTTATAAATACTTATGCGTTATTTAGATTTAATGCTTTATTTAAAAAAAAGGTATGAAAATGCTTAAAGAGTTTAGCATCTTTCTCATGCATGTTTACATAAAGCATTAAGTGGAACTGAGTTGAAATTTGAAGAATCATGGAGTGAATTGGACTTGACATATAATTTGATGCAAATACATAAGTGTTTAACATTCAATGAATAATGGAGAATCTTGATTGATATTTTTGATGAGTTTAATGTTTTCTCATAATTGTTTCTTATTAAGTTTAAAAGTAATGAAATTAATTTACTTGAGGGCAAGTAAAAGTTCAAATGTGAGAAAGTTTGATAATATTTAGTTCATTTCATTTGTTTATTTGAGTTTTTCTGGTGCTTAATTAATTAATGTTTTGTTTTGAAGTCATAATTCACTTATTTGGAGCAAAATGAGTGAATTTGGACAAGTTTAGAGTCATTTAGAGTTATTTTGACGAAGTTATGAAGCTGCAAAAAAAAAAAAGACATTAACATGCCCATTTACTTGCTTGTGTACTTCTAAATAGCCATATTTCATACAGGACAAGTTGTTTCAAAGTTTTAAAGTTACATGACCATGAGCTTGCTCATGTTAAAGAAGTACATGCTCATGTACTTGCATATGTTCATATTATGAGTTCATGTTTTTTTCTATATTCAAGGATTTTGTTATTTTTTAAAGTACACACTCATGAACATACTTGTGTACATGGTTGTATATGATAATTTTTTATTTAATTATTTTTAATCTCATATTTAGTGCATTTTGCTTGTTTATTGAAGTATTCTTATTGTTTTAGGTACTTAAAGTTTTTGATTTTTTAGGGTGTAATCACTTATTTAGACCAAGAGGAACAAAGTTAAATAAGTTTGGAACAATTTAGTGCTATTTTGACTTAATTATAGAGCGCATAGCAAGTATGTGGTTGTGCTTGAAAAATTTTGGTTATATTGATTGATTTTGTGAAACAAACTTATGTTGATGAGAAACACGGCTATGTTAAGTGACAAGTGGGTCGTGTTAATAATACATGCCCATCTTCATGCATGTGTTGGCTCTAGAAAAGCATCTTATGTCTATTTGAAGTATACGATATATCTTTTAAAATCAAAATTTTGAATTTTAAAAGTCAATATTAAGTGGTGGAAGGAAGGAGAAGGCTGAGGAAACACAATTGGACTCCCTAAGACAAAAGGAAGGAGGACGCTACGGAAATACAATTAGACACCCTATGATAGTAAAAGGAATTAAAAATAACCAAATATACACTTTTGATCAATTTAGAGTGAAAATTTTAACGATTAAAGGGATTTCATCATGTTATCTTTAATTTTATGTTTTCTCTTTAACTTTGATGTTATGCTAGATATGTTCCAAATAAATATGATATCTGAATTAGAAGAACTATAGGATATACCTTGTAGTGATTTATGTTAATTTAATTTATTCTTTAATTTCATTAAGATTCAATTTTCTATTCTTTATTATTAATGAATTGATATTGCTGGTATGTTGACTCATATGTGAATTCATATAATTGAGTTTAAGAATTTCTTTATATGAATAGATCTAACATAATAGAAAAGAGTTGCATGCAAACCTATAGATACATTGATATGGTTGATCCCTACCTTATAGATATGTAAGTGCACCTATCGAACTAAAGTATAGTGTTAGGGAATACTGAGTGTCGATCTCACAAAGACTACAAGTAATAGTAATTACCTCCTTTATATTATTTATTAGATAAATTAAGATGATAATTTAATTAAAACAAATAAAAATAAACTAAAGTTTAACATAATAATAAACAAAAACACATATGATATTAAGATTAATCAATATCAAATAATAATTACCTAGGTACTAGATCCTCCCTACAATTTCTTAACCCTTTATCATGAGATTTAATTATTGATCATTAGAAAGTAGAAATTCCTATCCCATGTTAATATCTTTCTAGTTAAAACCCCTAAGATTGCATTAATCAATCTATAAATTTCACTATTAGATTTGACCCCTAATCTACAGGATTTAGGTCTATTCATACAAAAGAGTTTCTTAATATCAATTATATCTCGAATATATTAATTCATGAATTAAAACAAATAAATGAATCGCAATGAATCAAAAATCAAATTGCATTAAATAAATAATCAAATCACAAGGGCTACCCCAACTTAGGGTTCATCCTACCTAGGCACTAAATAAATTTGTTTGATAAACATAGAAAACAAAATCAAAAGTTTAGAAAAAGAATTATAAAGGAAGAAAATAAGTTATATATCCCTTTTAGCTTTGATGGAAGTGCCACCCACATACCCCTCCTAAGAGGATATACAAGTGTCACATAAAATAAAACTAAACAATCCATAGCATTCCAAGTTTTTCAAGAAAATCATGCAAACATGTACTACATTTCATTTGGTCTTAACAATAGTTAACCTTATATACATTGTATATATATCAAAATACATGCTTTAAAATTCAGATCAAACCTGTATTATAGTTATTATAAACTATATACACAAAATAGAAAAGTTCTCATCATAATGAGTAAAACCCAAAAACGGACTAAACATTTACAGAACAAAATAAATTCTTTTTAGCCACTACATTTATCTTTGTCCCGTCTTTAAACCTTCTTATCAGAACTTACATGGAGGTAAAACCACCGTGCTAAGCATAAGTTTAGTAGTGAATAACTAAATAAGATATCAAATGGTGAATACTTTAACAGTCATCTAACATTCACATGCATTGAAATGTCACATCAAAAACAATCTTTAATTACTCAATTTAAAGAATAATCCAAACATTATTTGTATTAGAACAACTTATATTACATCAAAACAAGATATTCTTGTGTCAGAACAAAACATGTAAGTATCGGAGTAGAATATCATTACTTCATAGTAGAACTCAAAATTTTATAACAAGATATCATTGTATCAGAATAGAACATAACTTTTATCAAATTATACTTATTTATGTCATAACAGAATTTAGCTTGCATCAGAGCTGATCATATATCAGAACATAAATAGATTAGCCTATTAGTCCTTTTTACAGAAGTGAGTAATGAGACCAGAACAGGAGATACCATGATTGGTATCATAGAACATAAGAGACTTATGTCTCAAAATCAGGGCACACCGTAGTGTCAACAATCAGGGGATACCTTAATGTCAAATTACAGGAGCAACTGCAGACCCTTCTAAACATGCCTATTTACCCACAACTAGAACTTGGAAGTTTTAAAACAAAACATTTACATTTCAGAATCCTTATGTAAAAGTCATATTGCAAAACATTTGAATTTATTCCATTTTGCTCAGCTTGAACATATTCATTCACATTTGATCAAACTCAATATGCCTTATAAATATAAGCATTTGCAATGATGCACCAATGGATACATTAAGTAATTACATTTTGCATGTACTCACCTAAGTTCCCAATTCATAAACAATCATAACTAACACATCACTTATATCATTTTAATCGCATTTGTGTTCATAAGTATACTTCATTTCTTTAATAACTTATAAGTTCCAAATTAGATATTTGTTATCATAATAACTCCTTCCATAAGTTATTACCTTAGTTAAAAATCCAAAACCTATTCAACTTTTAACCAATTAATCTATTCTCAAACTAGGTTCATTTCAAACCCTAATAAGCTTCAATTATACCAATGTAAGATATATTATCCTAATATGGATCAACAATTACAAAAAACAAAGATTACCATGTTAAGGCTTTGCCCAGGAACATAAGGTACATTTCTACGATCGTGACAGAAGCTAATGCATCTACCCATGATCATGGGATGATTGCCACGATCGTGGACTACCTATTTTCTTGTGAATTCTAGATCCAAACATCTTCTTTCAAATTTCAGAACACCAATATGACAATCCCTAAATCATGCTTCAAGTATACCTTAATTATATGCCAACTCCTCATCAACTTCATATCTAATTTCAACTCAAAATCACTCATTTGGCAACTCACAAATCATTGTCCTTCATGCAACAAAATTCGTAGCAAAATCCATCAAACAAGCATCATGTTCTAGACCTTATTATATCATCAATTCCACACATATTCCATTCCAATTCAAGTAATGTAGAATTCATATTAAAACATACCTTCAAGTTAGAATTCCCTTACCTAATTAACCTCAAGTTCCTTATTCAAAGAACCAACCAAACCAGCCCTTCATGTAACCAATACACTTCCAAAATCTAAGTAGGTGTAGGATGATCTAGATACACAAAAGACAACAACATAAAAGATAACTTGAGGTAGCTTCTTGATATAGTATATGGCTAGGAGTTTAATGTGATATTACATCAAAATTGAAATAAAATTCAGATCAAGAAAACGGGACGATTTTGGTGGACAGAAACAAAAATGAGGGCTGCAGAATCTTCTTGCAAGCTTAACACCTAAATGGCTAGGTGTCACTCTCACAACATGGCATTTGTCACCATTGCATATGTCCCATTTTTCCACCATATAAGCCACCAAATGTCTTAATTCTATTAGCCCACTCATCACTTAATCAATGCTATCAATTTTCATTCAATTATAATGTCATTTATCCCTTATTTACCTGTGACAAATGTCACTAAATGTAAAGGCTTAGTCATCCAAATTTTTATGTACCAACTTGTCTTGGTACTTAACATTTTTCTTGTTCAAATGTATATTTTAATACCTCAATTCTCTAATTATAATAATTAATTCTAAGTCACTAAGTATGATCCATTAAACCAAAAATTCAAGACATATACAATTCACATTCAATTCATATCACAATTTTAACTCCTATCTCATTTATTTTCATGGACATGTATCATTCCAATTAAGGTGTAATTTGGGGCCTTACAGGAAGAGTGGCCTTTATCAGATCTTTGGTGTAAACTTTGTGTTTTTTTCCATCCTATGTTTCGGAAGTGTGTTTAGAACTCCCACTCTGCTTTTTAACTTCGACTTTAACTTCACTTCTACTTTTACTTCCTTTAAATGTCCTTTATAATTGCCTTTCATAGTATAAAATTAGGGTTTTTTTATAGTGTTGTGTGCATGACAGTGTCCCTAAAAAACTCTTCAAAATCATGTGTAGACATATTCCCAGAAGCTTACATAGGTAGTGGACATGGCTATTTACATGACTTACATGGGCATGTCCACCTTCACACAGGCGAAGTAACATCTTCAAGTCGTATATGCTCATAAAGACTTATATCATCCTTCACATGACCATTTACATGACTTATACAAGTGTGTCCTTCATCAACACTAGCATGTCACTCTAAAATAGCTCAAATTCTTATGTTTTCTATCTCGATCCGCCCTAATTTTTCTCTTTTTGATTTATAACGGCAACTAAGTGCTACAAACATACTAAGAACCAAATATGTACTAAAAACAACATAAAACTCTCAAATAAATATGCAAAACATACTAAATATGGGAATGAAAACATAATCTATTAAGCATTTATTGAACATTTCCAAGCTTAAGCTTTTACTTGTCCTCCAGCAAATCATAATCCAAATCATTAAACTTAAAAACATCCATCCCTATTCAATTTTAACTTGTTCGTCCACACCCTAAGTTATCATTTTATATTAACCAAATTAACCTACAATTAGACTTTAGTTATACTAAAACAAACTTTTATAAGCTAATATCAATAGCAATCACATTGATAATCGTTCCAAAATCAAAATCAAAAAATTTCACTTTCTCACAAAGGATTCACTTAAGGCACTCAAAGTGGTAAGAGTGAAAAATATGAAAAACTCTCAAATAAATATATGGGAGGATTCTTAATTATAAGTTTATAATAAAATCACATCTTCACCACTAATACTACTAAAAAAAATCAAAAGGTCTTTTAAATAGGGTGATTATGCTTAGGTAAAGGTACATAAAGGATAATTAAAAGGTAAAAAAATTCAAGGAAATTCACATAATTAAGATTACATAAAACTTGGTTCTTCATAGCATAGGTCCTTTAAGAAAATATTCAAATTAGCATAAAAATAATTCTTCTAACTCTCCAAGCATTCTTTTCTTTTCTTTTCTTTTTTCACTCTTTTTTTCTTTTCAATTGATATGATCACAATAAATAAATTTCAACTTGAACTTTGAGCAACTTTAAAGATAAATTGAACAATTATTGGGTATCAAAAATCATAAACACGTTGGACCTTCCCTTTAAAATTCTTCAATAAAATATAAGTTTTAAGCAATAAAGTAAATGTAAATTCTTTAGGGCTCAAAAATTGATGAAAATTTTTTAAGCAAAATGGGGTAATTGGCTATTAATGTGGCCATTTTCAAAGAAAAGCCCAAGTTTCAAAATTTATTACTCTTAAGGGATAAAATAGGGTATGAAATAATTAAAGAAAAATAGGTTAAAATAAATGGTTAAATATAAATGTCTTTATCATTTGAATTCCTCTAATTTAAGAATAATATCTCATCATGAATAATAGAAGCAAGTTCTAAAATCAACCAACTATGCATGATAAACACACAACAAAAAAAGAGAATAATATAATGATATATTGCTTTGTGACTCAAAAGCTCACATTTGGGTTTCATATATGTTAATAATATGTAATTTTCATTTAGATTAACTATCTTAATGATAACTAAAAAATATGCTTAGCATGGTACTCCTTTCAAGCTAACTTCCTACTTTAAATCCATTTTCTTATCTGTCTTGATCTCATTTCTAGTCTCTTAGCTTTAACCTTGCCTCTATTAGTTTTTGATAGTTGTGTCCTTGTTTTATTTTCTACCATCTTTACTATTCATTACCTTGATAGTTATTAAGACAAAACAAAATATTAAATAAAAAGTAAGAAAAATAAAAAAATAAAAATAAGGTGACCATAATTTAGCATCTTGGACTACCTTTGTATTCATCAGTCATTCGAAATAGTAAGAATGTTCGTGAACTCTATGTCCTTAGGTATTGCTACCGGAGTGGATGATGATGGGTTAATTCTAATTAATGGAAGTGGTACTTTGAATTCAAGGTATCCTACCATCCTGCATAACACCTCATCCATCCATCTTTCATGTGCCTTCAATTATGTCACATACACCATTAGCTCATATGGTCATCCCATATAACATTCTAACTTCCTGGTATAATTTTCATGTACTTCTCCAATTAGGCAATCTTCAACTGGTCCTAATATGGAAATGGTTTCAAACTCCTAAGCATGCTTGTGCTCTTTGTCGCTTCATCTTGCTGTCCATGCTCTCTTCTTAGTAGTAACAGTCGATGTGAGTTCCTGGTTACTAGTCTAGTATGTTGGTTGACACTTATAAACAAATTTTTGGCCCTATGCTACAATTTATAAACATGTTTTACGTGCAATTATCATGAACTCCCTTCTCCTTTCTAAATAAAAAGCTCCTATAGATTATAACAGGTCCCATGCATTATTGTAAATACTTGACACCATAACAAGGATTATGAATGACATCATAACATAGTCTACGCATGGTTGCCTACGAAATTTTAAACTAAAATGTGATTAACTACGTTGTCGTGTAAATAACCATATTGAACAAAACCTTTATTGGAAATCGTTTCCTCCATTGTCATGTGCCAATCTATGTACTTCACATTTTTAATTCGAATTTTAAACAAGAACACATTTGATTGTATGGTCTTGCATTAAACATGTAATTTTAGATATGTGGATTTTCTTCTTCTTGTTGAAAGATTTGAGGACCTTAGTTATTAGAGAATTCTATCATAGAGTTATAATCATTTTACTTCTTATCCTTTTTACATTTAAATAACATAAATTATAATAGCATATGAAAGATTACTAAAATCCATTCGGCAACTAGTGCTTCAATAATTCAATATATTTGACTACCATAGGCGTAAGATTTCTAAATTCTAAAAGGTTTTTCGTTAATTAAGGGAGTGTAAGATGAATAGGTTGGTTAATTAATGACTAAATTATATACTTAAAAGCACGTATTGTCAACCATTATATGAGCTATAAATGGAAAACAAATTTGCTACACATTATTGTCGAAAAACTTTCAAACCTTGTATTCACAAATGAACTTCTAGTATTTCAGACCTTATATTCATCAATGCATTTTCATAACTATATTATATTAATGATATTTTAAATCTTATAAGACGAAATTAGGAGTTAAGAATCCTTTTTCTTATTTTCATTATATGCCATGGAAATTTTTGAATGCATGAAACCTAATTCAACAAGGAATCACAATCATAGAGGAACATGAGTGATATGTGCATTTCATCTGAATAAATTATGTAATTCAAAGCTTACAACTTAAATACAATATGAGAGGTTTTTGTCAATCATCAATCATTGATACATGCTCAATGTATTATATGATTTTTATCAGTGATTGGAGGATCCATAAGTAGTTAACACATGGGCTTGTAGCAAACATCACATATGTATGCCAAAATCTTTAGAAGTTGTATTAAAAAAGGCACTATTGTTATATAAGGTCACATGACTAATTATGAGACTAATGTTTACATCATTACATTTATCAATATATTTTCATAATATAATTCACAGCCATGGTATTTTGAATCTTATAAGACCAACTTGGAAGTAAACATATCTTCAATCCTTTGTATAATTTTCATTATATGACATGGTAATTCTTAAATTCATGCACCCTAATATCATCAATCTTCGTAATCGATAGCATGCACATAGTTTAAATGATGACCTATATATACCCTCATCTAATTTGGGGATGCTTTAATTCACGATGGTATTAATTGTAAAATCAAACAAATGAATCCACATATGTATGAAATAATGGCTCGAAATTCATAAACATTCCTTTATGTAAAAAAAACTTAATCATTGTATTTTATAGGACAAAACCAATATAATCATCATCATAATCAATATAAGTTACATGCACATAGTTTCATACATAATACCTATGACCTATACTATTGGGTACACAACCATGTAAAGTCTAGTAAGCTTCTGATTGGTCATTCATGGATGATTCAAAGTGCTAATATAATTTTACTGAGCATGGTTTTCGTTCTATTTAGTCAATATATTCCCATTAAATACTACACTTCTTATCAATTTAGAAAATATAGACTTTTTTTGGGGAAAAAAACTTATGTATTGTTTTATCAATATTTACAAAGTATTAAATTGTTTCATAATTGAATGTAATCAATGAAATGTACCACTAGTTGTTACAAGATTGAACTTTATATAGCATCATCTAATTTGAACATGGGTCTAATTGTCTACAATATTACTTGTAACATTAAACAATTGAATCCACACATTTATAAAATCATGGAATGAAATTCATAAACATATATATTAAACATTAATAAAAATTCCAAATATTATATTCATGTCTACAAATGTAGGTTGAGATCAGCCTAATAGTTTTAATTTATCGTTTATCATTTATGAATATATAATAATTTTGTATCATTCTTTGTGCTATATTATAATTAAAAAATTTAGTTTGCTTAAAATGAACACAATAACAATTTATCTTATAAGACAAATTAAAATTTATTTTCTTTGATTATTTCAACAAATAATAATACATTATAACACTAAGACATATTTCATAATAAGGAACCTTCAATAAGCTTCACTATTTCTAATATGATTGGGAAAAACTAGCACTAACACTATTAAAATTAACACCATTTGGCTAATGTCAGGCGTGTCATGATCAATCATGATTATACCTTCAGTAATAACTAATATAAGGATTTTTTTCTTTAATGACACACCTTAACCATAAAAATATATAGATATTCACTAATTTAGAATATTGTGTGCCTCAGTTAATCGTTTTTGCCAGTAGGTCTAACAATCACTACTTCATCATATTCTGAACCGTATATATAAGAACATAGAAAAAAGTTAATGTTTAGGAATTTTAGATAATTATATCCTTCAACATAAGATTTTTGAAAAGTATAATGGTAAAATATATTCTTATATCTTAGACTTTAGAGGAGACACTGATCAGGCATAAAAAATATTAACACTAAAAGGAACTTTAGTGGGTATATATTCCTTTTTCTAGCATCATTACTCTAAACAAGAATTTACACTACCATTCTTTCTCTGTTATCTCAATATTACTATGTTTCAAAAGAGACATCATAGATAAATATAAAAATTGACATGTAGAGGAAAACACTTTATGGGTATTTATTCCTTATCATAATCATAGTTTTGATTAAAATTTTACATATTCAAAAGTTTATTTCTCCCTAACCTTAATATCTTTGCCTTATCACTCACTTCTATACAAATTCATTCATATGTCATAACTAATTCTTTAATGAGAAAACGTTTATAATAAAAACATTGAGGAATGTGTGGTGGAATTTCAGTGGGTATTCCTTATCATAATCATAGTTTTTATCAAGAATTTGTATAGTCGAAATTCCACTTTTATTGTTATAATCTAAATCTTCAAACGAGACATCGTTCATAAATTTGGGTTAAGTCTTGTATGTTGTTTATAATGCATAGACATGAAATTAAAGCCATAGATTAAGACCTTTAGAGGGCCCTAATTAGTTTTTCCCTTACTTGTGTACTTTATAGTTAGAGACATAAGTAATATATAATTGTTTTTCATGAGAGAAGAACTAGAATTATCACTTCAATTACCAATTTTAAGAATAAAAATATAAGGTTAAAAATATATATCATATCTTTTGTAGGGCTTAATAAAGCAAACACCTATGTGTAACTATTCAATCTTATATATGTTGCCTTTAATAAGTACTGTTTGTAGGTAGTTATCATGAACTCCCTTATCCCTTCCAAGTAAAAAAGGGCTCATACATTATTATAGTTCTTATGCATTACTATCACCACTTAACATCACATCATAGCCCATGCATGACATTATAAATGGCCCATATATAAGTCCTTATCAAAATTTAACCTATAACACAATTGACCACAAAGTTGTGTAGTTAATCAAGCTCGAAAAAAAAACTTTAATGGATGTACTGTCTTGCGCGATTATATACCAATTTACATACTTGACACTTTAACTTGAAGTTTTTAAATAAGAATACAATTGACTACATTGTCATGCACTAAACCATGCTAAAAAAAACTTTGAAAACATAGTTTTATTCATGATCATGTAACAAATCATATACTTCACAATTTCCATCAAATTTTTCATCGAGAATATGATTGATCAAACAGCCATGTAGTTATTTGTGTTCACTAAAAACTTTAACAGACATAGTTTATTGTAAGATTAACCACACAATAATGTATTTGACTGTGTTAGATAAAACCTTTATACTACACACTTCATTATATAAGTGTGTATCAATCCATTTCCATCACATTAACACTTAGTATTATTATGACTTAGTCATAATATTTTTATTTTGCACTCAAGTTGTGACTTTTTTAAATGTGTCATGGTAACTATTATTTATAGTTATGGTATTAAATATACTAAGTTCTAGTATAATTTGCATCGAGGCATGATACTTTTCCAATCAATCATTATATTCCCATTTAAAAGTGTAGTTGTTGCTTATATGTAATCAATGATAATATTTTTTGTACCTAGATATGGTATTGAGTAGATAAAATACTATTATAGTTTATACTAAGGCATGATATAGTTTGCACTTAGAGATACTATTATTATTTTTCATTGAATTTGTAACTTATTTTAGATGCATCTTGGTAACTTTTGCTTTAAGTATTGGTATTAATTGTACTAAGTGTTGATATATTTTTATTGATTCATGATATTCTTTCTATTCAATTAATATTTTCCATTTAAAAATGTATGTCTTACTTATCTATAATAAATGATGGTTTTTTAATGCATAAGTATGGTGTTGATATTATAGTTTGTATTAAGGCAGGGTATGGTTTGTACTCAAAGATTTCCTTGTTCATTGAAGCTGTTACTTATTTCAAAAGTGTTCTAGTAACTTTTACTTACTATTATGGTATCGAATGCTAGTATAGTTTGTATTGAGGCATGATATTGTTTTCTCAGTCACTATATTCCCATTTAAAATGTATTGGTTACTTATTTATAATCAATAATAGTATTTCTTTTTATACCTAGACCTGGTATTGAGTAGATAGAGTGCTAATATGGTTTGTATTGAAGTAGGGTATAGTTTGTACTCAGAGATGAAGTGTGTGTGGAACTTATTTTTAATGACTGATAATATTTTTGAACATTAAACTCGTATTACATGTATTAAGTAATGGTATAGTTTCTATTGAGTTCTCGAATTGTTTGTACTTAGTCATGGCATTCTTTTTAAAATTGAAGTTATTACTTGTTTCAAATAAACATCCTTTTTTCTTTGCATATGTGTGCTCTATAATACAATGCGTCATAGTGCTACTTGGACAATATTTTGGTATAATAATCATATTCAAATACATACATACATATATATATATATATATGATTCAGCACAAATAACAAGAACAATGTTCTTCTATATTCTTTTTTTCAAACTCTACTTGATTCTCTCCGTGAAAGAAATCAACTGACAGTGTAGATAAGGTATTATCTAAACAATTATATGAAAATCTTCTCTAAAGATGAAAGGAAGAATAAGAAAAATATCAAGATAGAGAAGATGGAGGGGATAACTAAACAAAACAAGTAGTTTTAAATTGAAGTTATAGTAAAGGGTCCCACTTTCAAGTTTCGACAAAGCATTATCATTTAGAGCTAAACTTTAATTAATAAAAGCATTGTGAATTCCGCTCATATATATTACAGTGCTCAAATATTCTTATCCAGAGGATTAATCAAGACCATTGAGGGGTTAATGAGAAAATTTGAGTGAAAGCAAGTATAATGCAAAAGTAAAATGGGTAGATGTATGCAAGCTCTTAAGTGAAGGAGGTTTAGGAATCACTCCCCTAAAAACTAGTAACAAAATTCTTTAGGGAAGGAGGATTGGACAGTGTTAATAGACAAAGAATCTTAATGGATGAAGTAGATCTATAGTTATATACTAAAGGTTGTAAGTCTATAGGACCTTCCAAACAAAACTACTCACCCTTGGTTTTTATTTCAACCGCCAAAGATAGGAATTCCCCTTAAGCTGAACATCAATTGTAGGGGTGGAAATGGCAAATCAACCTCACTTTTGTATGATAATTGGACTAGTAATTGTGCTCTAATAAGAACCAGGTTACCTAGGTTAGGCTAAAATGTGCATTAGGAGGGACAATGGTATGGTTTTCCAAGTGATATAAGGCGTTCGATCTCTAATTATTCTCCTATGCATATATGCAAGATTGTCACTTATAACCATTCCAAGGGCCAGTTCATAAACAAAAATTATAGGGATTGGTTGATACCAAGTGGCCCTAAAGTAGACTGGCATAAGCTGGTGTGGAGCGAGCATCTCATGCCTAAAACTTCCTTTCTTCTATGGCTAGCTACAAGGAAGATTATTAGTATCTTAGATAGATTAGAGCTTCTCTAAATCCAAGATATGTTCTTTGTAAGGAAATGAATGAATCTTTGCCTCATTTATTATGTGAATGTAGTTTCTCTAATGTAATATGGAGCACAATTAAAGGTCTAAGTCGATGATAAATCAACTTTGGAGTATTCCTTGACATTTTAATATGGATATAAAACAATCATGGCCTTCTTAAAAGTACCCTTGCAGCGTACTAAATTTGCCTTGGAGCTTAATTACAAGTATTGTGGCATGAAAGTAATGCTAGGCGATTCAAAAACATGGAGAAATCAAAGGAAGTAGTGTTATAAATTTCCTTATATAGAAGTGGAGAGCAGTTTATCGTTCATAAAGAAGCAAGAAACTTTGATAAAACTATAGCTTGATCTTGGGGAATTGACTAAATGCACTCACTAGATGCTTCGATTTAGAATGAGCTTCCAGTCTTGTGTTTTAACTGGAATGGACATATAGTCAACTGGCATTGTATCTTGAAACTTCATTTCTTTCGAGACTCTTTTGATTATACTATTTTGTTAATTAATCATATCATTTACCTTTTTTAAAAAAGTTTAAGCAATTATCTCTCGAGTCTCGATCGCAATAATCTAAAGAAGGGCTTAAAAGTGATCAAAGTTCATAAAGAAGTGGAAGTGGACGCTGGAGTATTGATGCGTGACAGTGGGAGTGGATTTTCTGAAGGTTATAAATATTCTCTCTTTCGTCAATATAGTTTTTACTGCGAATATTTTTTTGTAACAGGTATCTGTGGCCTCTTACACCGAACCAGGAAGGTGTAACTACAACATGTGAGTCGTGAAAAGAACTAGTGTGCCGATTTACTAGCTTCTATTGCAAGCCTTTATATGCTTACCGAGCTTCCAATGATGATTGTGAAACTTCATCGTAATCAGCAAGGCGTTGAATACCGTAAAACGCTACACTAGCTAGGGTTTTTTGTTGTTGATTTTCCTTACCTTATAGCAAAAAAAAATAAAGTTCTGAAACAAGTAGCTGACAGGAGAAATATGAAGAAGGATAATTGTTGACGATAAAATGACATCACAACCTGTTACAGCGAGTGCTTGACAGGTGCTCTTGCCAGCCAGAAAGATAGAGATCCACCACACGTGACAACTTTTTTGGCATGACAAGATAATGAGCACCAAAAATAGTGCAAAAAGGGTATGATAGACAACTGTATAGGTGGGACAAGAGTGGGAAAAAGCCTGCAAATTTGTCTCCACATATTGACCTTCAGCAGTCTACATCATTCACGAGCGCACACTTCACCTATTCCATTTCTCTGTCCTTTAAGACTTTCTGGTAACTTTTCCACTCTATTCTTCAACTTTTAACATTCCAGTATTTCACAGTCTACTTCAGATTTACTCCCTCCCAACACGCCAGGAGCTTACCTACTGCGGGATTTTCCTTCCAAGTTTTTATGTGTCGAAAACACATCATTTGTTGAACCAAAGTTGAAAAGATGAAATTTCCAACCTGTGAAAACTAACTATACTAAAATAGGGCCTTCTAACTGCCTGATTTTGTTTCTGCAGCAAAAGAATGTAGGCCAGGTTTATCAACTTGAGCTGTTGATGTCCAAATTAGCATAAATATTAGTACAGTGTCACCGACAACACAGGAGCGGGGGATATAGAATATGATTCGTTATTGGTATTTCTGATTGTTCCACTCTCGATAGTATTAACTCACAAGCTGAGTCATACGGAATTACAGAAACTGGTTTGCAGAGCTGAGCTTTATCTGCACTAGGTCGCTTCGTCCTGTTGCATGCCTCACAAGAATTCTGCAAAACAACTTGCATATGCTTCTTACCCCATCTGCAGATTTCTTACATCCAACGTATGTGACAGGATTTGATAATTTTATGCTTCTTCCTACTTAATTATTACCACGTGTAATGATTTTTAGCATCAGTTGAACCAAAGTGAGGTTTAACAGAAACTTTAACTGGTAGGAGTTGTGTTAGCTAGATGATAGCCAATGATGGTCCTCTCTTTGATTAACATTCTCCATGAATTACGCCGATTCACCGTAGCTTCTCTCTTGGAACATCAAACAATGACCATGCAGATGTCATAAAGAAAATAGAATTCTGTTTGTAAACACATTTTATTTGATAGACTTTTCGACTTCTTTTCCATTTCTTTTACATTTAGTTAATCATGCACACTATTGCATTCTAAATCAACTACACTATTGCTAATCTTAAGATATTTGCATCCAAATACCAAAAATATAAAAAGATACAGTATGTGTAGTAACTGACCTACAATACCAAATGGAACACAATCTGTTAGCAAACAAGTCGGCCCACCCCTTCTATCCCACTTATTCTATATATCTACAAACTACCTCTTTGTCAATAATCCGAAAAATCATTTAACTTCTCTTCTGTTGGAGCATGAAAACCTTCCTCCTCTGTGTACCCTTCTTCTTCTTCTTCTTCTTCTTCTTCTTCTTCTTCTTCTTTCTTTCCATAGCTCAAGGGCTCAACCTCAAATGTGACATCCAAGACCAAGGCTCAACTCTCCAAGTTTTTCACATTTTTAGCCCTTGCTCACCTTTTAGGCCATCTAAGTCAATTTCATGGGAGGAGACCGTGATAGAAATGCAACAAAGGGACCAAGCTAGGCTTCAATATTTGTCGAGCTTGGTGGCCAAGAAGTCTGTGGTGCCTATTGCTTCAGGCAGGCAGATTATACAGAGCCCAACTTACATAGTCAGGGCTCAGATTGGGACCCCTCCACAAACTATGCTTATGGCGATGGACACAAGTAATGATGCTGCTTGGGTGCCTTGCAGTGGCTGTGTTGGTTGCTCTTCTACAGTGTTCAACTCTGCCACCTCGACTACCTTTAAAAACCTTGATTGTGGAGCTGTTCAGTGCCAGCAGGTGATGTTTACTCATCTACCACCTGCATCCCATGGTTTGAGTTGATAAGAAAATCCTAAGGCACTAAACCTGGGAACATCCAATATCTAAGTTACTTTCATCCTTTGAACTAACATTGTATAATGTAAAGGCACCTAGTTGTGCTTAAACCATTTAGTAATAGTATCCCTTACAATGATACAACTTTACAAATAATTTGCAATGACAACTGTGAGTTTCCATTTCGTTTGTATTATTCGTTTGCAACGGGATTATCATTTACTTTCTTGGTGTTCACAAAAGCTTCACATCATATGACAGGGTCTGTTCCTTAGCTAAAAGATTCAGGGGTTAAACGAAGCCTCTGACCTACTTTCGTTTTGGTCACAACTCTGAATCTACTCTTGTTTTGGTTACTGTTCTGCAGCTACTTTCCAAAAATCATTGCAGCTCACGGAGATTGATTGTGGATAATAACAGTGCAAGTGATCGTTTTTGCAGGTTCCAGTGCCTACATGCGGTGGCAGTGTGTGCGGGTTCAATATTTCTTACGGAGGTTCCACCATAGCAGCAAGCCTTTCACAGGACACATTCACTTTAGCCACTGACCCTGTTCCAAACTACACCTTTGGTTGCATCCAGAAAACCACTGGCAGCTCAGCGCCTCCTCAGGGTCTTTTAGGCCTTGGAAGAGGGCCTTTGTCACTTTTGTCCCAAACCCAAAATCTATACCAGTCAACATTCTCGTATTGTTTGCCTAACTTTAGGTCTCTCAACTTCTCTGGCTCATTGAGGCTGGGACCAAATGGCCAGCCTCAGAGAATCAAGACCACTCCGTTGCTCAAGAGCCCCAGAAGATCTTCACTTTACTATGTGAACTTGATAGGAATCAGGGTTGGCCGGAAAATTGTTGACATTCCTGCTAGTGCTTTAGCTTTCAATGCCACAACTGGTGCAGGAACTATATTTGATTCTGGTAAAAGAAACATCTTTTACATACCATCACTTGTCCGTGATAGTTTCATTATGGATCATAGATAATCTATTTGATCGAGCTCTACTTTCTCCAATAATTGAGTTAAAACTGGTATATTCTAATATTAGTTCATCGGAGTCTGTCTTATATAATAAAGTGAATAATGTTCTGCTTTTCTTTAGGCCTTCTGAAGTAGACAAGCAGCTAGAAACTAGCTCAATACGACAGAATATTAGTCAAAGTATTTGGTTAATAATTACTGCCATGGGCCAACATTGAAAATTGTTAAAACTTTTGCTTTTTGGTCTTGCTGACTTGATTTAGTGACATGATCAAGATATATCACGCATTGTATTCTTCTAAAGTTCCAGACTTTGCTAACTTTCTGATGATTCTTCTACAGGCACGGTGTACACCAGATTGGTAGCACCTGCCTACGCGGCGGTGAGAGATGAGTTCCGAAAGCGAGTTGGGAAGACACCGACCTCTCTAGGCGGATTTGATACATGTTACTCTGTGCCAATAGTTGCACCCACAGTCACATTCATGTTCTCCGGCATGAACGTGACATTGCCAGAGGACAACCTCTTAATCCACAGTACCGCTGGTAGCATCACATGCTTGGCCATGGCGGCGTCGGCCATCGGAGTTAGTTTGGAGCTAAATGTAATAGCCAACATGCAGCAACAGAATCATAGGGTGCTCATTGACGTGCCCAATTCAAGGCTTGGCGTGGCTCGTGAGCAATGCTCCTGATATTTCCTTTTCAATTTTCTAGTTACAACATTCTTAATGTTGTGGATGCAAAGCGAGTGTATTTTTTTTGTGGGGGTGGGGCTCATTAGATTTGAGCTCGCTTTTAATAAGATGAGCACCAACTTTAGGCAACATACCACATGAAAAATTCTCGTCCTGTTAGAATGTTTGCTTAAAGAACTGCACATTGACTTTATCTTATTTTTTTCTGTATGTTTTGATTTTTCTGTTAGCTTCATGTCTCTAGACTTTAGGAAGAAGTTGTTTTTTGTTCCTAATAATCTGAAGGTTGTTTTAGATCATGTTTAGTGAGAAAATAGTATCCCATGTTTCTAGTATTTTTTGTTTTATTCCTTCAGCTATAAAAGTTGTTAAGGTGACAAAGAATAATATATTGTATCTTCCTTTCTACAATTATGTCTCTCTTTTTATCTGGTTTTTTTATTTGATATCAGAACTCTTTTCTTTATGGGACTTGTGAAGACAAAAATAGGATATTAAAACTAGTTTCTCTCATTTAGCTTCACCTACATATGGCACAAATCAAAAGTCATAAGGAGAAGAAAACTAGTAAGTCAAAGGCAAAAGCATGTTTGTTTGCTGTTGTCTCCACTACTATTTTCACAAGAATCATAGCTCTCAAAATAGCAAAAGCTATTTGGGACTATCTCAAAGAAGAATATGCTGGAAACGAGAGGATTCATGGCATGCAAGTGTTGAATCTAATAAGGGAATTTAACTAACAGACGATGAAGGAGTCTGAGATAGTCAAAGAGTACTCAGATAAATTGCTCAGCATAGCCAATAGGGTAAGGTTATTTGGTAGTGAACTTTCTGATTTTTGAATAGTAGAGAAAATTTTTGTAACCATTCCAGAATATTATAAAACTTTAATAACCACCCTATAAAATACAAAGGATCTATCCAAGATCACTTTGGCTGAGTTGTTACAAGCTTTGCAGGCTCAAGAACCACGAAGGCTCATGAGACAAGAAAATGTTGTGGAGGGAGCCTTGGCTGTTAAGCATCAAGATGACTAGAAGAACATGAAGAAATATCAAAAGCAATAGGGCTCAATACAAAGATAAGCGTCCAAAGAAGAATTTTCCACCATGTCATCACTGTGGGAAAAAGGGGTATCCACCATCCAAGTGCTGGAGGAGATTAGATGCAAAGTGCAACAAATGTAATCAACTTAGACATGAGGTTGTAATTTGCAAAGTACAAAAGTAGGAAGAAGCAGATGCCCAGATTGTAGGCCAAGTTGAGGAGGATCAGATTTTTGTAACGAAGTGATACTTTAGTAACACCTCAGAATGTTGGTTGATTGACAGTGGGCGCGCGAATCACACTGACCTATGACAAAAATCTTTCAAGGAGCTGAATTCCACTGAGATCAAAAAGGTCAGAATTAAAAATGTTAGATATATCTCTTCTACAAAAGGAAAGGGAACTGTGGCAATTACAACAGGTTCAGGTACAAAAACAATTCCTGATGTTCTTTATATACCAGATATTGATCAAAATTGTTGAGTATGGGCCAGCTAGTTGAAAAGGGATTCAAAGTGTACTTTGAAAACATGCATCGTCATGTTTACGATATTATTAGAAAGGAAATTTTAAATGTTAGAATGAGAGGGAAAAAGTTTCTCATCTTATCCAACTTAGGAGCATATATCCTATCTTACTGAAGCTAGTGTCATAGAAATTTGGCATAAAAGATTGGGCCATTGTCATCTTCAAAGAATGCTTGAAATGAAGAACAAGAATCTATCAACAGACCTACCCAAATTTGTTGATTCTTTGCCTAATTGCAGTGCTTGTCAATTTGGCAAACAACACAAGAAGTCATTTCCTAAATCAACTTGGAGAGCCACAGAAAAATTGCAGCTTATACATTATGACATAGCTAGACGCCACAGTACTCCACCATTGAAAGGTAGTCTCTACTACATTCTGTTCGTTGATGATTTTAGGAGAATGTATTGGATTTATCTTTAAAAGTTCAAGTCAGAAGTATTTGGTGTATTTTCAAAATTTAAGAAAATGGTGGACAACCAAAGTGGATGCAAGATTAAGACACTAAGATCTAATAATGGAAAAGAGTACAACTCTACAAAATTCAATCTTTTCTGTGAAGAAACTGGCATAGAGCATCAATTTATAGCTCATTATAGTCTTGAACAAAATGGAGTTAGTGAAAGAAGAAACAGATCAGTCATGAAGATGGTCAGATGTATGTTGCATAAGATGGGGCTTCCAAATAAATTTTGGGCAGAAGCAACTAACACTACAGTGTTCTTACAAAATAGGTTTCAACAAAGGCTTTGGAGGAAAAGACACTATTTGAGGCTTGGTATGGGTTTAAACCTTCACTAAATTTTCTTAAAATTTTTGGTTGTGTGTGCTTTGTTCAAATTCCATAACAAAAACGTGACAAGCTAGACAAGAGAGCTTTTCTAGGCATCTTTATGGGCTATAGTACAGTTATTAAAGCCTATAAAATCTATCATCCCCAAATTGGAAAGATAACCATCATAAGAGATGTTCACTTTAATGAAACTAAAAAGTGAAATTGGGAAGATTCAGAATGAGGCAAAGAAAGTAGCACTCTTTTTGTGGAACAATGGAGAAATGAACTTGAAGATGGCACTCCAATTGAAGGAAAAATGTTATTGTCGGATGTCCTTCAAAGATGTAATGTAGTCATATGTGAATCTATTGGTCCTGAAGAAGCTTTTCGAGATTCAAAATGGAAGAAAGCAATGGAGGAGGAAATGTCTATGATCCATAAGAACAAAACATGGATTCTAGTTAACAAACCTGAAGGCAAAAATATTATTGGTGTAAAGCGGGTGTTTAGAACAAAGCTGAATGTTAATGGCTCCATCAACAAACACAAGGCCATACTTGTAGTAAGGGTATGCTCAAATTTTTGCTGTTGATTATTTTGACACTTTTGCTCCTGTTTCCATATTAGACACAATCAGATTGTTGCTAACTATAGCTGCACAGAAAGGATGGAAAGTGTTCCAGTTAGATGTCAAATTTGCATTTTTAAATGGTGATCAACATGAAGAAATTTATGTGGAACAACCATATGGGTTTGTGATGGAATACAAAGAGGACAAGGTTTATCTGCTCAAAAAGGTTTTTTATGGTCTAAAACAAGCCCCTGGAGCTTGGAACAATAGGATAAATGATCATTTACTGAGTTTAGGTTTTGAAAAAAGTTTATATTAAGCCACTCTCTATGTTAAAAAAAGAGGAATTGATATTATTATTGTATCTCTTTATGTTGATGATTTGTTGGTGAAAGGAAATAATGAAATATTGATTGAGGAGTTCAAATATGAAATGATGCAAGTTTTTGAGATTACAGATCTTGGGCTTATGACCTACTTTCTTAGAATGGAAGTCAAACAAAGTAAAGATAAAAGTGTTTATCTATCCAAAAAAAATATGTAAAGGAAGTATTGGAGAAGTTTCAAATGGAGCAATGCAAAGAAATGAGCACACCAATGAATCAAAAGGAGAAGTTGAGTATGGAAGATGGTACAGATAAGATGGAAGAAGGATATTTCAGAACTTTGATTGGTTGTTTAATGTATCTTTATGCAACAAGACCTGACAAATAGTTTGTTGTAAGTTTTTTTTGTCTCATTTTATGCATTGTGATACTAAGATGCATTTAGTTGCAGCAAAGAGAATATTATGTTATATCAAAGGCACCATTAGTTAAGGAATCAAGTTTAAGAGGAGTCAAAACTTCAAGCTTAGAGGTTTTTTAAATAGTGATTGAGGAGAAGCTTTAGAAGATATGAGAAGTACATCAGGTTATTGTTTCAACCTAAGTACTAGAATTTTTTACGGTGTTTAAGAAAACAAGATTTTGTACTCAGTCTACTATAGAGGTAGAATTTCTAGCAGCAGCTTCTGCAGCAAACCAAACTTTGTGGCTAAAGAAAGTATTGGTTGATTTGCATTTGGAACACGTTGAAGTAACTAATTTGTTTGTGGACAATCAAGCTGTAATTTCTATTTCAAAAAATTCAATTTTTCATAGGAAGACCAAGCATTTTAACATTATGCTTTTCTTTGTAAGGGAAGTTCAGCAAAATGGGGAAGTAACTTTAATCTACTGCAAGTCAGAAGATCAGCTAGCAAATTTATTCACAAAGCCACTCTCAGCTAAAAGGTTCAAGATTTTAAGATAGAAGATCAGGGTTTACAATCCTTGAAGCAAAAGAGGAGTGTTGAATGTTTGCTTAAAGAGCTACATATTGACTTTGTCTTATTTTTTTGTTTGTTTTGATTTTTCTGTTAGCTTTATATCTCTAGACTTTAGGAAGTTGTTGTTTTTTGTTCATAATAATCTAAAGGTTGTTTCAGATCTTGTTTAGTGGGAAAATAGTATCCCATTTTTCTAGTATTTTCTGTTTTATTCCTTCAGCCATAAAAGTTGTTAAGATGAGAAAGAATAATATATTGTATCTTCCTTTCTACAATTATATCTCTCTTTTTATCTTGTTTAAAAAAAACCGACACGTCCAACTCTAATGAATTGGAGAAAAGTGGTAGGGATTTTTTCGGAAAACCACTTGCTCTCCTTTCAACACAGAGCCAATTAAGATTACGACAGTTTTAAAAAATGAAGCAAAAGTATGTAAAACCATAATTGTTTACTTCTATCTAAAACATTGACGTATTTCCAAGAAATCAACAAATGAGCATAAACAATATGGAAAAGCAGAGGGTTACAAAAAGTTCTGATTTTGAAATATAATCAAATCTCGTACAAATTTCAAAGTAGTTGAATCTGGTCCACAACACATGTTTCACATGCCTCTCTTTTTCCAAGTCAGGAGAACTAACATTGGGCTAGATAGAGTCAGGCATGATAATATTCCATTATAGGTGAATATATATAATATTCCTATAGAATACTGAACAACCAAAGGGCTCAGTTCTTTGGCAAGTTATATAGCAAGGCCCCTACGTAAACGCATTGGGTTTGCTCGTTTTTGTATTATTGTGGGATTAGATCAAGAGCTCATAAAAACTATTTTAATTTTAATGCTCATCAAAGAAGGGAAATTAGTAAAAGATGAATTGAATATATCCAATAGTTGGAGACCTACTATAAAGCGCCCAGGCAATGCCTAGAAGCTTACTGAAAGGTCTTTACTAATGAGGACTATGAGGAATCATGAAAGCATTTAATATATCATTATAGAGGGGCCAGAACAATCTTTTAATACAAATTCAAATCCAAATGTAAACCCCCTAACCAAATCTAAGTAGAGGAAAGAATAATACCAGTATAAGGAAATAAAAAAAATGTACAGGAACCAAACAACAATTCATTAGTGTTATTCTAAGTGGTAAAACATTAGGAAGTGGGCAAGGAAGATTCTAAAAAGTATGATCTAGCAAAATCCAACATAGAGTAAGAGATAGGTGAATTCCAAAGTAGTAGAAAGAGGAAAATAGGTAGAAGGGTAAGAGCCTTGCTACTTCTCCATCTATTTAATGTCCATTATAGCATGGAATACTAAAGGCATAAATTACCCCAATAAACTAGCAATAGTTAGAGATTTTTCTAAAGATAATAAGCATGTTTTGATGGGATTACTTAAGACAAAATTGAAGTAGAAAAATATAGAAAAGATTAGAGTTTTTGGTAGTTTTTGGACACTCGCATCAAATTACCAAGACCAACACTACCATTAGTCCTATTATAGTGGCATTTGACCTTATAAGTGTAATGATTGAATTGATTGATTTAGATGACTAGATGATGCATTCTTAAGTGACGATGCTCTAAGGCAATATTAGAAGATATGTAACCTTTATGTATGGCCCAAACTTTAACTTTCAAAGAAGTTTCTTTGTTAAGAAATTGAGAAATATCCACATAATAATGTAAGAGACATGGATAATACTTGGTAACTTGAATAGTGCGCTCCATAGGGATGAGATAGAGGGATAACTTGGCCTAAGATCCTACAATATGGAACTCAAGGATTACGATCAAAGAATGGGAGTGACTAACTCAAAGATGGAAGGCTAGTTTTACTCTTTGAGCAATAAGTATAACCAAAGATGGTTTTTGAGGAAAATACTAGATCGTACGTTAGTTAATGAAGATTAGATGGATAAATATCCTGCAAGCAAGGTAGTCTTTAAAGCCTAAAGAATTTCATATCATAATCCAAAAATTATTAAGGACTTAGAAACCAATAATATTAGAAAATGCCAATTTAGATTTTACCAACTTCCTGGTTGAGGAAGATTGCTAAAGTAACAACCAAGTTTATATACTAAAAGATCAGAGGAACAAAATTGTTTATATATGCAAAGTCATGAAACAAAATGAAGAATTTTAATACTGTGTGACAGATTCATTTAAGGGGAAACATTAAAGATGTAAAAACCAAAAAAATCAAAGCTTAGGCAATAATTACGCTTCTAATTGTTTACTTAAAGAAGAAGAGGAAACGACACTAAAGAAGTATACCAAAGCCAAGGAGATTCACAATTATATAAGGAAGTAGAAATCACCTATCAACTAGTATCAGAATAGTTATAAGAACACCACATTTTTTCATTATTCAGTCAAAGCTAGGTCCTTAACAAATAGAATCTTCTTTATAACTAAGGTTGATGGTACTAATATCTCCATACAACATGAGTTGAAGGAAGAAGTATTCAACTATTTTAATGTTGGGATATAAGCAAATAGCAGATCCTCAGTTCCTTTCATTAGATCCTTTATAGTTTTCTCAATAAAAAGATAAAAAGCTCCTTATGCAATCTAGTATACATTCAGGAGATTGAAAAAATATTTTTTTAGTTGAATCCTTACAAGGCTACAAGCTCCTATGGCTTCAATGGATTCTTCTTCTACAGGCTCGAATAGATTTAATGGATTTTTCTTCCAAAAACCATGGCCAATGATTAGGCAAATGGTAATTGATGCAACCCATTGGTTCATCTCTAAGGGTAAGGTTCTAAAAGAATTAAAAAAACATATCTAATTGGTCCTTGAAAAACATAACCTAAGCTTTTTAATTCATTATAGGCCAATAGTTTGATGCATTTTTATTTATAAAGCTATCTCTAAAATATTTGCCACTAGATTAAAGAGAGTTTTACACTCACTGTTATGAAACTTTCAAGGAGCTTTCTTGGAGGGAAGAGTTATAGACGATAATATACTACTCGTGCAAGAATTATTTAAAGATTATACAAGGAAAAGGTTCTAAAAAATTGTGCTTCAAATTTTTATTTCGACAAGGCATTCAATTCCATAAGATGGGAATTCACCATGTAGTTGCTCCATTTATTTGAATTTTCATATTAATTTTATACTTGGATTAGGGACTGCATCTCCTTCACTTCTTACAGCATCCTAGTTAAAGAAGAATCTATAAAACTCTTTAAAGGAATCAAAGGATTGAGGCAAGGAGACCCTCTATCTCTATACTTCTTCATTTTATAAATGAATCTTTCTCAAGATAGCTAGTCACAGTATCTCCCTAAGTCCAGGTTTTGAGTTTTAGAACAAATACAAAGAAATTGGCCTTACTAACCTATACTTTACTGATAATCTCCTAGTCTTTTGCAAGTCTAAAGATAGGCCCATTTACACTATCAAATCTAACTTGAAGATGTTCAAAGAACTTTCAGGCCTATGTATAAGTCATAATAAAAGTCAACTAATCTTTTCACTGAATGCGATGAATGAAGAAGATTATTTATTAAAAAAATTAGGTTTTTAATTCATACAACCACCTTTCACATATTTGGGACTACCAATGTCGACTAGAAAACTAAGGTATATGGATTATATCCCTTTGGTGGAAAAAGCACCAAAAAACTCATTATTAGACGAATAAGGACTTATCTCATACTGAAAGACTTATGTTGATAACAGTTATGCTAAAATACCTTCACATATATTGGTTAGATCATATAGCACTCTTAAAAGTGGTTATCAAGACATTTGAAAAAATTAGGAGAGCTTTCATATGGGGAGGAAGAAAGGAAGGAAAAGCACTGACTAAGCTAAGGTGGGAAGAAGTTTGTAAGTCAAAGGATGAAGGATGGCTAGGAATCACCAAGATAAACCTAACAATCAAAGTATTTATTGCTAAAATAATTTAGAAACTAATTGATGGAGGAGAAACCTTATGTCTTAGATGGATTCACATACATATCCTTAAAATTACAAGCATTTAGGAACTGAGCACTGAAACAAGAACTTCTTGTTTTTTGTGGTAACTCCTCAAAGCTAAGGAAGTCCTATCGAACTTTATAAAGTGATAAATTAGGAATGACAGGAGAGAATCCATGTATTTTGATCATTGAAGCAAGGAAAGACCCTCAATACACTCTTAATTATGTGATCACTTGCTAGCTAAATAACCCTTAAATGATAAAATGGAGATATGGGTACTAGGGATAATTGGAGCAATTATCTAGCAATAATCTCCAATTTCATTGTAGATTATAATCCTCAATAAGGTAGAGAGGATACCTACATTTGGTTAGGACACTCTTCATGTAGGCTATCCAGTCGTTCTTACAGGGAGCTTATAAGGGAAAAAGGAAACAAAGTTGACTGAAATCCAATTGTCTAGAACAATTCTCTAACCCTTAAGGTATCCTTTCTATTATGGTCAACATTAAAGAATGGCCTAACCAATAAGGACAAGAACAATTTTCTAAATGTTCAAAAAAACTGTGAACTATGTAAAGTAGAGAGGGAAACCATCTCCCACCTATTCTTTGATGGCTACTACACAAAATGAGTCTGGGATAAAATCCAAGACAACACCAACATGAGAAGGAAAATATATAATTTAACTTCTATGGACACTAGCTCCTGGAGGATAGAACAATAACGACTGAAGAAAGAGATATCATCTGTAACATCCCAACACCGAGGGGAAAGACAAAATAGTAAATTTGGATCGGGTTGTAATTTTTGTTCGTGTAGTTCGGTGTACATGCATAAAATGGCCTCTATATAGATATGAAAAGTAATAACTGCAAATGCACAAGATTGTACATGCACTTGTGACAATTTCCGATTTTTTTTGTGTCTTTGTGAAAAGTGTGAAATTGTGTGTTGAAAAATGAAATTGGAGTGATTTATGTGTATTTTGGATAAAATTTCAAAGTGGGTACCGATGAGATTTTCAGTACTGAAAATGACTGTCCAATTGACACTTCATTAAAGACATGATTTAGGAATTTTTGTTAGCATGAGCTATGAAAATTTGGGAAGATTTATGAAAGTCAAACAAATAAATTGATTGAATTGGAAATTGATAAGCATGAAAGCGAGTGATTCTGAAAGGATAGAATCTCAATTCAGTTCCTAAGGGTCGAAATTTCTGAATCAAAATAGTAAAGTTATAAGATTTGGTATGAGGGCATTTTGGGCAAGATACTTAAGATTATAAAGTTTAATGTTAAAGGAAGGGGTAAAATGAACTTTTCATTATTAAAGAGGGTATAAAAAAGGGAAAATTAGGGTTTGTGGAAGAAAAGAATGGGAGTGATGTCATGGGAGAGAAGAAGAGAGGAAAAAGGCTTGAGTTTTGATGAAATCATGAAGAGTTTGAAGGTTAATGAAGCCAAATTCAAGTAAGTTTAAGTTTCTTTCCTCTTGACTAGATGATTGATTTATGTTTTGAGTGTTTATAGCTAAAGAATGGGTTATTAAGATGTTGGGTGTAACACCCAAATACCCCCTGGGAGGATACATGGATGCCACCCAAGACAGGACAAACAAATTAAAACGTTTCACACATGCATTTTTACAAACTAAACGTAACATACATATAATACATCTCATAATTTCAGAAACAAATCCAAAGAATATTTACAGGCCCAAACAAACCAAACACAATACATTTTCGCGCAACACAAAACTCAGACTCTTTTGGCCACTGCGGTTGACTTGTCCCAGTCCTTAATCTCTTAG
>JANZLF010000001.1:11560924-11574283 GCA_026546835.1 Erythroxylum foetidum | reverse complement strand
ATTATTTCGTTTAGATGCTGGAAATCAGGACGCAAGTTATCAGTTTTTCAAAATCCTGCACAGGGGTAATTTTGGAAATAAGCAAACAAGTGAGGGCAACTTGGTCATTTATACACCATTTTAATGACATGGCAGTAAAACCATAGGAGTTGTCGTTTTAGCCATTCAAAACAGCAGAAGATTCACGAAAATGAAGAGAAAGGAAGAAAGAAATAAGAAGAAGAGTGGAGTTGCTTTCGTATGGGAGAAAGAATGGGGAAGAAGAGGAAGAGTGAAGCAAGGTTTGATTTTTTATGGGTTTTCTTAGAGATTTTCGTTGGTTTTAAGAGCAAAGAGGAGGAAGAAGATGGAAGTTGTCTTGGAGCTCTCAAAATAACGAAAATGGAGGAAAAAAAGGTAAGAGAGAGAAAGTTGTGATTTTGAAATTTTGATGAGTTTGTTGGTTGAATTGGCTTGGGATGGTTATGGATTTAGTTTATCTATGATTAATTGAAGAGATTAGACTATGATTATGTTTAATTTTGGATTAACTGAAAATTTGAGTTTATGTCAAAACCAACGAAAATCTCTAAGAAAACCCATAATATACCCTCAATAATTTTTTCTTACTAATTATTTCTTCTAACCCTACCTAAACTCATTTATTACTGTACACAAGCTTATCACAGATATCTATTTACGGTCCAGTTATCATTTCCAGACTTCTCTTTTCGTTCTTCATGTTTTACCACTTCTTCTTTTCGTGTTGGTTATTGGCGGGGAAGCAGAAGAGGAGCTAGAAGACTTGGTCACCATTGAGTCTTCCTCTTTGTCGAAACCTTCTTTTTATCCTATTTATGTTCATTGTCGAATTTTGTTTAACAATATATGTCCGTTGCTTTTATTATTAGATGCGTTTTGTTTTGGGTGAGGAGATTGTACTCTTATCTGTTTTTGTTCACTTTACATAAGGGTTTACCCATTATTCACTTTACACTGAAGTAACATTATCTGTTATGGGTTGAGCTGCTAAAAATATCTATTATTTAATGTAAAAGGCGCATATATATAGGTCAATGTTGTTGTATACTCTTGCGATCCACTCATTTTACCGTATGTCACTCATTTTATATGTTGTGTTGTCTGAATATGGGGTGTTTTTCAATCGTCACTGTCTTCTTTATTTTTGTTTTCCTATTACTTTGCTTGAAATTTCAGTGGGGGAATGATTCAGATGAAGCTTTCCTCTTGTTGCTTTTATAACACCATATATAAATGGACACCATATATAAATGGACATATTTATGTCATATTTGTTATATTTTGATTTTCACAATCTAAAAACTACTCCTAATTTTATTTTTTATACATGAACAGTGAAGGTAATCGAATGAATAATCAAAAACAAAAATTTCGTATACATCGATTAGCACATGTTCATGTTGCTTGTCTTGTGATTTATTGATGGATGTTATGTAAGAGACGTGCGAACGACAAACTTCAAATGCTTACACCATCAGAGAGACTGCAATCAAGGGAGAGTATCATCTGAAGAATTTTATTTCAATCTAATAGGAGAAATATAATTAGAATGTAGCCTAAACCATTTGTTAAATTATGTGATTTATTAGTTAGTAAAGGTGTGCTTCAATCCACTGTACATGTAACTATTGAAGAACAAATAACGAAGTTTCTATACATATTAAGGCATAATGTTACCAATCCAGAGATTGAGTTCTTTTGGAATCGATCTAGGGAAACTGTAAGTCATCATTTTCATAGCGTTTTGAAAGCAGTTATACAACTAGAGGATATATTTCTAAGATAACCTGACATATTAGAAAATACTATCTTGTTGATGTTGACATAGTTTAATTCATAATAGTTTAATTCATAATAGGAAAATTACATTTTGACATAGTTTAATTCATAATAGGAAAATACTATCTTGTTGATGTTGGACTCATATTGAGAAGTGGACTTATTACATCCTATAGAAAGGAATGATATTTCTTGAAAGAATATTCAAGGAATCCTCCATGAAATGCTCGTGAATTATTCAATCATCGACATTCATCATTGTGTAATATTATCAAAAGGGCATTTGATGTGTTAAAAAATGGTTCTCGATTATAACATCCACCACAGAACCATCATATGGCATTTAGACTCAAAAAATTATCATGACTTGTGTCATTCTGCGCAGTTTCTTAATTAGTGCATATCTAGATGATCCATTTCTTAATGAAGAGTACGATGGAGGAGAAAATGATGACAAAGATGGGTATAAAAATGATAACGAAGATAATGCACACAATGAAGAAATTATAAGAGGTAACATGGCTACTCATATGTGGGCTGATTATACTTTATGATAGATATTGTCACAACGCATTTATATTTTCCATGATTTTACATTACTTTAAAAATATGTATTGGCTACTTGTATCTAAATATGACATTATTTATTAGTACTGTTAATGTTTTCACATCCAATTGTATCTTTGTAATGCTTATTCATTATTCTGGCCTTTTATATTATTTGAGAAATTTTAAAGCTTCAATATTGTGTATGTTTTTGATATAGTTTTCAGATTTTGTAGTTAAATTTGTAATATACAAAATGTCACCCCTAAGAGAGTCATGCTTTTAGAATCAAGCTATGGATGATGCTTTGCTTGATGCATACTTGTACCAGTATCGACAAGGCAATTGTGTTAGTGGAACTTTCACGACGCATGCACTTGATATAATTGAAGTTAAACTAAAGGAAAAATTTGCATGCAAAGGAATTGATAAGGAAAAAATAAAAAATCGGAACAAGATTATTAAGAATAAGTGGAGTAAGTGTTTGGATTTATTTTCAAATGGGGGTAGTGGATTTACATGGAGTCCTTTAACAAATATGTGGACTGTTGAGCCAGAAGTGTAGGAGACCCTGATCCAGGGGAATTGTTTACTATTTTGTTGGAAGAAAATATGATATATGTTGTGATTTGGTTGATTCAATAAATTTTTTATAACAGGCTAAACCAGAAGCTACTGAGTGGATACAGAAGCTTTTTCATAACTACAAAAAGAAGGTAGAGATTTATGGATGTGATCGAGCAAATGGCGAGCATGTTGAAATAGCACAGGAGATAAGAAGGCGCACCATTTCTGTCAATAGTGAGTTTTCCAACACCATGGATGAAAATGATGACATTTGGACTCACAATAACTTAAGTTTTGAAGACAATGTAACGATAGATGTTGATCGCACTGAATCTCTAATGAGAATGCTAGCTTATTCACAAAATGCAAACCTAGGAATATCATGGAAAAAGAAAAAAAAATGGGCAAATGAGGGTGAAGATGTAATCAAAGATGGCTTTCAGACAGTTGCAGAAGCTATTATAAAATCTACTTCACTGTTAGTTAAACCACTTCCTATTTTAGAAGAAGAACTTTATAATCATTTGGTAGAGTTGGGACTAGAAGGATCAAAATTGTATGAAAGTTATATTTTTCTTGTTCATAGGCCTGATGAAGTTAGGGCATTACTTGGTGCACCAATAAATATTTGGAAGAATATGTTGGATTTTATGATGTTTTCTTAATAGAAGACAGGTGTAGTATGTATTGATGACTTGGTATCAGGTCCTTTTCCCTCTGCTTAATGTGAACATTTTGTTAGATATTTTTGTATATTTTGTGGATGAATTTATCACGAAGCCATGTAATTGAGGGAACTATAAGAAACTTACTTAATGAAAGGTGTTTTTGATTATTTTGCTTCTCTTTTACAACAGTCTAGCAATTGTATTTTCTTGGAAAATTTACTTACAACAATCGAATGTTTTTTCTCTGTCAAGCACGATCGTGCAACTCCTTGCTGTTTCCTCTCTATTGTGCATGATCATGCAACTCCGTGCTAGGAACCTTCCATTCAGAGAGCTGTGTAAATTGGGTTGGGTTCTTGATCACTAACATTTTTTTTATGATAAAAGGGTTCTTGACCTTTTACTTAATAATCTAAATATAGGTCGCAGGAAAGCTACAGATTAATAATCTAAAAACAAGAAAGCTAAAAGGTGAATGACAAATGCTAGTAACAGGGTGACTTAATTAATCACCCCGTGACTGGTGGCCAGAACCATAACCTTAACCTTGGAGGTCAATTGCAAGAACCATAACCTTAACCTTAAACATCACTGTGAAGCATCTGCCATCTCCTTTCTTATTATATCATTGTGTTTTCCTCAGATCCAACAAAAAGAATAGTTGTGGCATGTAACGTATCCATTTTGTTGGCTTTGCATTGTGCTATAGAGCATCAAATCTGCAATTCTCTGCCAAACATTTCTCATCGAGTCACAGTTTCACAAATCTCTACAATATCTCTTTGGTTAAGGATGGACTTAGTTTTGCTAGCTTTGCATACACATCCCACGAAGATTTTTGAATTCATTTTAGAGCAACATAAAATCTGACAAGTAACTGCGTTCATTCGAGCCTGAAAAGCAAAATGTCTGTACGACTAAATGATCGAAGTCAGGATATGAATGGTAGGGGTTGGGAACTTGAGATTCTAAGTTTTAACCTATGAAATTACTTCAAAGGTGACGCTTAGATTGGGTAAAACTGAACATCGCCAAAAGGGCTACAAGATCTCGTACATTGGAACCCACCCATTCACATCACTACTCATCAAGTGACGAATAAAAGACCACTTCAACTGCAAAAGGAAGAACTTTTCTTAGTTTAAATGCCCTCTCACCGTTCTAGCTGCAATGCATAGTTTCTAGTCACTATGGTTAGAACAACTATCTGCTTCTCCAAATTCATCATATAACAGGATTAATCAAGAAAACGTGCTGGTTTGAAGGCCAATGCCTTCTGTTACTTACAATATTCGTTTGAGGGTTATACTCTATAATGAAGGACACTATCTTGAATAAGCCCTTCGACTTCGACTTAAAAACTGGTAACCTTTTACGCTTTTCCCACCACTTTACAAATGCTCGTTAATGGCGTTGCCTGTTTGCTTTCCATCGTATTTAATGATTCTTCCTCGTAAAGCGACTTGATAACTTTGAGTGTCAACCCTTGTTGCTATTAACTTTCCAAGCTCTACAGACTACAAAGATTTATTTGCTACCTTGCTTTGTTAATATCGTACAATCTAAGGATAGAGCCCGCACCGTTTAGGCTGTCAATAACCATTAGCCAAAAGTGAAGGAAGTGAAAACTAGCTAACCGGCAGATTTAGAGCATGCTGTAAGTCTCGTTTCCTACGATGAATTCTGACCTTTTATCTTAGTACCATAAATGAACAATGCCAATTTGCGGGCAGTTCTTTCTTTTGAGCAAATGAGTACAAGGCTGCTATTTAAGCAACTAGAGAAAGAAGAGTCAACTACAGTAGATTGCAAAGTATCAAGGCATGATGAATTGGAATCCTCACGCCTCTCTTCTTGACCATATAAGCTTAAAGCATACGTCTGTTACAACGCGGTAACACTCACAGTCCAGTCAAAGGTAGTTTTGTTGTACGTTCCCTAATCCCTACGCATGTTGTGACAGATTGCCTGTCAGCTAGCTTTTGTTTGGTTTGACGTCAGATACATGTAATTGATGCAGTTTTGTTGAACTATACCTGGAGATTGGAAGAATAACAAGTTTGATAAGAAATCTTTACATAAAAGAAGGGCGATTCCGTGAATTGAAAGGCCAAGATGTTAAATCTAGTGAATTATGAATATAAAATTCATTCATCAAGATTCTTCAATCGACATTTACTAGTCTCCTAATCTTTTTTATGGAATACGACAACGTTAAGCAAATGAAAAGAATGTCTAAGACCATTACCATAAAAACAAAGTCTAGCTAGTGGCAATGAATCCACCAAGTAAAAGAAGGGCTTTCAAAAGAAGCAAAGCTGAAAAGAGAAAAGACGATCCAAATGGGCAGACCCTAAGCATATTTTGCTAGTAGTGGTAGAAAATGGCGCTAGTGATATATAGCACAGCGAAAGAGTGGGTGACAGACCCACGTGAGTGACCCACTTCTCCTCCCTCTGACTTAGCTATAGGCCAGTGGATTTTCGGGTTGGCTTCATAACAACGCTAACAGCCAAACTAATCCAACCATAGCAATGAAACCAACATACCCACAAATCACATAAACCCCACCCCCAAAAAGTGCAAAGAGAGAGAAAAGAAAAAAGTTATGAGGTTACTATCATTAACTCATTTGACAAAGCGAACCTCTTTCATGGATGGTTGCCCACTATCCCCTAAAGACTCCCCCTTTCTGTGTAATGCTAGTGGTTCTTTCTCTTCCTTTGGTTGGCCACTAATACTCTACCCTTTCCTTCCTTTTCATCTCTAATGCTAGTGGTCTCTCTCGTCTCTCTCTGCCTTTTTCTGAGTCTTGCGCTTATACTTGCGTGAAGTTGTGCACAGAACTGGTAAACAATGGTAAAAAAATTCTTTAGCATGTAGAGAGATGGATAAGGAGACCAACCACGACACCCCATCTCTTCTCTCCAACCATAACGCTACTATCAAAGAGGATTCTCCAAGAAAACATCTTGGAGGTGGTGCTGTTGCCAACGTTGGACTTGGTGGTGGTGGTGACAGGCTTAAAAGAGATGAATGGAGCGAAGGAGCTGTGTCAACCTTGCTGGAAGCTTATGAAAACAAATGGATACTCAGAAACAGAGCCAAGCTCAAAGGCCATGACTGGGAAGACGTTGCACGTTACGTGTCATCAAGAGCTAATTCCACCAAGTCATCTAAGACACAAACTCAATGCAAGAACAAGATTGAGTCCATGAAAAAAAGGTATAGATCAGAGTCTGCAACCGCTGATGCTTCCTCTTGGCCCCTCTACCCAAGACTTGATCTTCTGCTACGGGGAAGTTCAACGGCCCCTCCACCACCACAGTCACAACAGCAGCAATCTTCTCTTCCGCCTTCCAACAGCCCTCATCTGATGCTTTTGGAGTCATCTCCGATGACGACAACAATACCACCGGCGACAATTCAGGTTCCGGTTGCTCCAATTCCTGTCACTGTGACCGCACAGAACTCGCACGGCTCCAACGGTGTAGATAAGAGGGCGAAGGTTAGTGATAAAAGATCCTATCTTTTTTATATACTATATGGAATTAATATAGTTTGGGAGATAGAGAAGACTTTATCAGTGGGTTTTTCTAAAAAAAAATGAGACAAGTCTAACTTCGTTGTAAGGTATGTATCATGAATCATGAACCAAAAAGTCAATTGTAGGTTTGATTGTCTGCTAGTAACTTTAACAATTGACGACGCCTCTAGAGTTGATGATATACAAAAAAAATGATGGACTTCACTGCACAACAACTATACCACACAGCTTACGTTTTGGGAAATTTTCTGAAGAATCACATTCGTTTTTAACCAAGGAGTTCCATGTAGATTTTCTTTTCCATATGAACACGGCATTGCTATAACAGTCTATAAGACTGATCATCCATGATGTGTGAAGTTGAGATCCCTACGAAGTTTCTCGTATATCGTATATCCCAAAATTAATGGGGACCAATCGTTTTTACTGAAGTACATATTGTCTTGCATTTTATCAGAATGAAGGTATACTGGACGCAAAATTATCAGATCATGTATCAGAACAGAATGCTATTGACACAGATAGTAGCACTCCTGCCTTGTTACATAGTGATAATGAGAGGTTAGGATCCAAAAAGATGAAGATGAAAGTGGATCAGAAAAAGAAGAAGAGAAGAAGGGAGGAATTGGAGATATCTGACAGCATCCGATGGCTAGCAGAAGTAGTGGTAAGGTCAGAACAAGCAAGAATGGAGACAATGAGAGAGTTAGAGAAAATGAGAATAGAAGCTGAAGCTAAGAGAGGTGAAATGGACCTCAAAAGAACTGAGATTATAGCTAACACTCAGTTGGAAATTGCCAAGCTTTTTGCCACCGCTGGTAAAGGTGTTGATTCTTCCTTGAGAATTGGAAGAAGCTGATAAGGACTAGAATTTATGTTTATGTATAGACTTAATGTATGTATTAACACCGATTAAGAAAAGACAACTTTTTAAGATGAAAATGGTAATGGGAAGATTTAATTAACTCTTAATTATGAATTAGTAACAGCAGGTGTGAGAGGTGAAAATAACATCCCTATACACCTTATTCTTGTATTGTTCTTTTTCTTGATATATATAATGGAAAATTAGTATTTCTATGCAGATAGAAGTGCATGTGATGTAACCCAAAACAATCTGATATCAGTCTATTAGTTCAACGGTGAGAGGCGTGAGTCTTGCACCTAACAAAACCCTGAAGTTTCAGGTTCAACTCTCGAATTTCCCAAGCGGATGAAATAAGGAGGCTTAGGAGATCAAAGGGAACAAAACCTCAATAGTGCAGACCCACCTAAACTAAAGTTGAATATGAATTTTGTGCCAAGAATATGTGAATAATGGAAATAAGAGTGCATCTGGTACCCTTACTGAAGATTTAACTGTTACTGAGTAGAAATCCAAGTACTCGCATATATTCCCTCGAATGATCTTCTAATGAATATGAAATATGGCTTTTACTTTTTCCAAAGGTCGACTCGACGCCCTTTTAGGGACAGTAGGAGTTTAACATTTTGATACCAAATTTAAATGCCAACGCCACTTCTATTGAAACATACAAAGAATGTTTGTCAACTCTTTTTAGCCGAACACCCTGGGAGTACGAAAAGAGAGTGTTGTGGAAGGAGTTGTCCTTCAGTAAGGGCGCTTCCGTGCTTTACTCATAACACCAACAAAGAAAACTTGCCCCCACTGGTATACAATTTGAGTACAGATGAAATCAAAACATTGTTACTCGTACTTGTAGAAGAACAACATATATTTATAAAAAGAACTTCATCCTGGCTTTGAGATCAAAATGAAAATTTGATTATACCAAAACAAATTTGTAAAAAGGAGACCTGGAGATGCATCTTCCTTTTCATCATTGTCTTCGTTATTGTCGCTGACATCATCATCATCTTCATCTATGTCATCTTCCTTAACATCTACCAATAGAATAACCTCCTCGTCTTCGTCATATTGGAAATCAAAATATGAGGAATAATAAGGGAAAAACAAAAAAAAGATAAAGTTTACAAAAAATTCAGCATATCATCATATAGGTTCTACTTTTAATTTTTTTTTAAAAAAATCCACATTAGTAAAAAAAAATTTGCCAAGTTAGTAGTTAATTGACAAAAGCTTAACACCGTTAGTGGTTCGTCTAGCTAGGGTTAATTTTAAACATTTTCTAAATATTATATTTCATTTTAAAAATCTTGAAACATTAGGGTCTAATTCAAATGTGAGTATAAACGTTAGGGGTTATTTTGTTCTTTTAGCCTAAAACCTATTTAATCACTAAAGTTATTAATCAAATCAATACAAAACAAATAAGGGTCAATCCCGAAAAGAAAGTTTGATTTACCAAATAAGTTTATTTGTTAATAAGTTCATTATAATATTTTCAACTAAAAAGAGTATTAAGATCCCAATAATATAATTTCATATTTTAATCAAACAAAAATTATTATAAAATAAATACAAGAAATGCATACAAATTATCTATCTTATAAATTTTTAATTCAAATTTATAAACTAACATCTTGAGCTTATGGTGTGGATATTCTAACAATTTTGCTTTATATGAAAGAAATTCTAAACTAAGGGAAGAAAAATGATCAATGTATTGGTACATCCTATTCTCTTAGACTAAATAATTATTATGTAACATTAAAACTTAAGAAATTAAGCTTGAAACACAATCTTTGGAACTACTCAATTAGTAATCAAAAGCTAAAAAATTACTTATTTCAATATATAAGGCACGATCCTCCACCATATAAGTTTAGCTGTAATTTTGTAATATGATTTGGTACAATCGAAATTTCAGCTAAGTAAACTTATTTTTAAGCTACATCAATGACCTATTATCCTTCTAATATCACACAGCTTCCATTCAAGCATGATTCAAGTGGTTTTGCAATTCTAAACAACCCAATAAAAGCAAAATAAATTAATTCAGCAAATTTAAATATTTTGGAAGGAAATAGTTTTACACGTACTTTCAATCATACTTTAAAGTGAACTCCTAGCTTCTATTACCTATCAAACTCAGTTTTAAATGTTAATAAATATTAGAACATATTGTAATAGAAGAATAGAGATTTAAGTTACAAAACCAATGACAAATCATATATATTTCAACTCAATTTTCTTTCTAACTACTTCTATTATTGATTTAAGCATGAAATAATGTTTCGGTTTGTTTAACAATGTACTTACTTACCATTTCATCAATCAATGACAATGGGTAAGGTTATGTTTTAAGTATAAATAAGAGTTTGAATAATCAAAATTCATCCTAGGACTTGCACATATAAACTTGACACTTTTCAATTTCAAACTTAAACTTATAGTAGCTATAAAATCAAACTAACTAGGTAATTCAACATCTAAATTGAGTCCTAAGCTTAATTTTGCATAGTTAAATATTTGACAATAAAATGTTAGTCACATGAACCGACTCCTCTTTTTTTAACCTTGTAATACTTCTTTAGGGGATGTTTAGAAAGGTGTGAATTAAATTCAATATTGTAATTGAATTGGAAATACAAAAAATAGATGGGTTCAATTCATGCATGTGATTAAAACTCGTTTCCTTTATAAATTGAATTCACTCCTCTAAGTATAGGAATTCAATTACATTAAAGCTTAAGGTAGACACCTTTGAATACAAAATTGTTATTTGCTGTGAGTTTATAACCAGACATTCATCAAAATTTATATATTTATTGTGGGTTTTTATTGAGTATAATTCTTTGCCCTGTATTTCTTATCAAGAATCACTCTGTGTCATTCAAAGGTAACTCCTTGTTCTTTTGCTGTTTCATTATTTGGACTACTTCACTTCTCACTCTCTTGTACTTCACTTGACTTGATTCCAAAGATTATTAATTTAAATATTATCAATAATTAATTAACTATAATATAATTAATTAAAATATAATTCATTCATTAATTAAAATATTATAATTAATTAATTACAATTAATTACAATATTTTAATTAATCAATATATTGTAATTGATTAATTACAATATAAGTAATTAAAATATGATTAATTAATTAATTAAAATATAATAATTTTTTATTTCTCAATATTTTTTACAAATCAACTACTGTTAATGGTAATAGTAATCATTCCTTCTTCTTAACCAACCATTATAATAATAACAATAATATTCGTTCTCATTTCTCACTATATTTATTTTCATTCTAAACAGTGTAATTGAATTTATTTATATTATTAGTGAGTTTGTTCGAAACAGTGTAAATTGAATTTAATTCAATCTCATTAATGTAATTGAATCCAATTCGTTAATGAATTCAATTCAAAGCTTTTCAAACAGCCTGTAAGAGAAACCAATCCTCTTCAATTTATGCACAGTGATGTTTGTAGATAAATCAATCTACCTTTATTCAGTAAGAAAAAAAAATATTTTGTTTATTTTTATTAATGATTTTAGTGGGAGAATTTGAGTTTATTTTCTTGAGCAAAAATCACAAACTTTGGTTGTTTTAAGAATTTTAAGATGGTCGTGGAAAAGTAGAATGGCTACAAAACCAAACCTTTGAGATCCAATCGAGGAGCTAAATTTACTTACAAAGAATTAAGTGACTTTTGTGCAACTCATAACATTCATCATCATTTAACAATTCCTAGATCATCATAACAAAATGGAGTAACCGAGAGAAACAATACAACCATCCTTAATATGCCTAATTAGTTTTGGATTGAAATTGATTCTTGTGCAGTGTGTTTATCCAACTACTCTCCAACATCAAATATCAAAGACCAAACCCTTCAAGAAACATAGATTGTAATAAGGCCTAATGTGTATAATTTGCAAGTTTTCAAAAGTGTAGAGTATGCTCAAGTCCCATACCAAGAAAGATTCAAGCTTAATGTTGAAGAATTAAATACCTTTATTGGATATAATTCACGTTCCAAAGGCTACAAATTATATAACCTAGACAATGACAAAGTGGTGATAAGTTGAGATGTTCAATTTAATGAATAAAGTTATGTGGAATTAGAGGCTCATGAAAAGAAAAATTATAATTTACTTCCATTTTTCGAGAGGAAGAAAAAGAACAAGAGACCACAGTACTTATACAAGAATTACTTATGTTCACTTGTGAAGAAAATTCAAGGAAAATGAAAGTTATAAGAGACATTTACGCAAGACCTAATGATGTTATTCTTTAAAATGAGGAATTGTATTGTCTTCTTGTAGATAATAAGCCATTAAATTTCGAAAAAGTCATACAAGATAAAAGATGGAGATTAGCCATGCTCTTTAAGATTGTTGATTTTTTTTATTAATAGACTTTTTCCAATGTTTATTATATATGATGTATTGTCATTTTGCAATAGAGGATTGCTTGTGATGTCCTGGCTTTCCTTCTGTCTGTACACCGCAATAGAAGACAGTGTGGAGCATTTGAAGATTTGTGACAAGTGTTAATCTTTGCAACATGCATATGGCGATGGGTGTTTGGAGGAGTTGGTTCTGCGTCATCTTGGTGCTGAGGATGGAGAGACTGTGACTGCTAAATATATCAGGTTTTTCCAAATTAGTTTGAAGTTCCCATTGACGAAGAAGGTATATATGTTTAAATATTCTGCAGGCTGTTTGATTTCCTTGGCAGCTTCTGTTCAAGGGTATATGGTGATATGCCGTATGCAACTGAGGTAGACCCGAGACAGAGAATAATTTGGTTGACGACGTCCACCATCCACAAAGTCTTCTCAATTTTTCCGCATAATACAACCATCCATCCTGTGAAAATGAAATAGATGACAAGTAAGGCTCTCTCTTTCAGGAGGTCTTGAGTTCGAGTCACGACAACGAAGGAGAAATAAGTATTATTCCTATTGATGATCCTCTAGCTCCTTAGGCACAGCTCCTTAATCGGATCAATTACGGACGTCTCGTTTCCAGCGGCAGTATGGGAGTTGGAACTACTAAGGAACTTGGGGGCTGATGGGAACCTAATGCTGAGCAAAGGGGAGGCCAGCGATCAATCATCAGCTGAACAATCAAGTACGTGAAGACTCCTTATGCGTAGACGTGTACAGGCGACGTAGGAACCTAAGGGGTCTCGGAGTTTCCAGGTTTACCCCCTCTAGGGCTCTTGGGGTGGGGCCAACGATCAATCATCAGCTAAACAATCAAGTATGTGAAGACTCCTTGTGTGCAGACGTGTACAGGCGACGTAGGAACTTGAGGGATCTTAGGATTTTCAAGTTTATCATCTCTAGAATTC
>JANZLF010000001.1:11515884-11529394 GCA_026546835.1 Erythroxylum foetidum | reverse complement strand
AAAAAATATTGTTATTTGAAAACGGATCGGGTATGGGTATCCATCGGTTCGGGTTTTGACTAGACCCATATCCAAATTCATATCCACATCCATTTTTTAACATCCATTTACAATCTATTTAAAATTCATTTTTTAACATCCATATCCATTTTTTAGGGTCAAGTAGTACAGATATAGATCGGGTTGAAAACCCATTGCCATCCCTATCTGTGCGTAATGTCCTTAATTAGAAATTGGTCAGAAGCAGTGTATAGTGGTGCAATGGTGTGTAGAGAGAGACCCAAGCCAGAAGAAAGCAAAACTGTTATACCCAAACCAAACCAACCCCTAAAGCTAAAAGTAAAATAAAAATAAAATACAATACCCCTACCCCTCAAAAAATCGCTCCCAAAAACACCAAACCCTCATTTACTCACATCCCCTTTATTGTTGTTGTGGTTAGTCGTGGTGGTCGTCTAACATCTCTTCCTTTCTTTTTTGTACTATCAGTTGCTCATTCATATTATTATTATTATTGTTATTAATTAATTATTTGCGATCTTCCTTTCCTTCCTTCATTTAGATTTTCCCACAGATCTGCTTTGATCTCCTTCACTTCTCCGATTCTTTTGATTTTCCACTACCTTTTCATTCCTCATTTATAATTTGTTTTGATTCACCCAAAAAACATGAAAGTCCCATGTTGCTCTGTGTGCCAAATACGCTACAACGAAGACGACAGAGTTCCTCTGCTGCTTCAATGTGGCCATGGCTTCTGCAAGGACTGCCTCTCCAGAATGTTCGCCGCCTCGCTCGACACCACCCTCGCCTGTCCCCGCTGCCGCCACGTCTCCGTCGTCGGCAACTCAGTCCATGCTCTCCGCAAGAACTACGCCGTTCTCACTCTCCTCCATTCCGCCGCCGATTTTGACTGCGATTACACCGACGACGAGGACGACGACGCCGGTGATCGAGACGAGGACCGTGAGGAGAGGTGCAGCCGTGGGTCCCAAGCGTCTAGCTCTGGGGCCTGTGGCCCGGTGATCGAGTTCGGGACCCACCAGGAGGTGAAGTTGGTGAGAAAGATTGGGGAGGGGAGGAGGGCTGGTGTCGACTCGTGGGCTGCGGTTATTGGCTGCGGCGGGAAAAGGAAGCATAAGGTGGCTGTCAAGAGAGTGGAGCTCGGGGAGGGTATGGATGTGGAATGGGTTCAAGGGCAGCTGGAGAATTTGAGGAGAGCTTCGATGTGGTGTAGAAATGTTTGTACTTTTCATGGAGTTGTTAAGTTGGATGGGTGTTTGGGGCTTGTGATGGATAGGTGCTATGGGTCTGTTCAATCCGAGATGCAGCGAAATGAAGGCAGGCTTACTCTGGAGCAAATTCTAAGGTTTTCTCTTCATTTTTTTTTTTTTGGGTTTCTCTTTGTTAAAAAGTTCAATCCTTTCTTCTTTATAATTGCTTAATGGAATGGAGGGTGATTATCAAGGATTCAGCCCTATTTTTGGTACGTGTATCGATTTAGCACTTCAACGTGGTAAGGAATAGAGATTAAGAACTGGCTTGAATTGGGGTGTGGACAAACTGCAAAAAAATTGTATTTCTTATTGATTTGTATTAGAAATAATGAATTTACTAGCATGTGACCCCTACTTTGATGAATAAACTTGTTTGTGGCAAAGAGGAGGCATTTGTGCCCATCTGATTCGAGGGCCTCTCTTGATGCAAGGAATCATTTGTACAACTTAAAAAGCCTCTACTTTCTTTAAATTGGGACGAGCATAATAGGATAGATAGATAAGGAAAGATAGGTATGATGTTGTGCTGGTAAATCTTGTGGATATAGGAAGACCAAAGTTTTTCCTTTTAGTAACTACAGCCGTAGAAGCAGCTGTATCTAATTGATATTCTTTTCCTTCAAATTCATTAGACCATCGATTGATTTTCCATTCAATTTGAATCCTTGAACATTTTCAATACCAGGAGATGGACAAGGCTTTTATAAGTGCTTTCTATCATAATAAAAAGCTGTGGCTGTTGTTATAATGTAGCATTAATTGTACCCCTGTAGATATGGAGCTGACATTGCTCGAGGGGTGGCTGAACTGCATGCAGCAGGTGTTGCATGCATGAATATAAAGCCGTCCAATCTTCTTTTGGACCCTAGTGGTCGTGCAGTGGTTTCTGATTACGGTCTTGCGTCAATCTTGAAGAAACCTTTCTGCCGGAAGGCTAGGTCGGAGTGCGATACTGTCAAAGTTCATTCATGTATGGACTGTACAATGCTTAGTCCTCATTACACGGCTCCAGAGGCCTGGGAGCCTGTTAAGAAATCATTGAATCTGTTCTGGGATGATGCAATTGGTATATCTTCTGAATCTGATGCTTGGAGTTTTGGTTGTACCTTAGTGGAGATGTGCACTGGGTCCATCCCGTAAGTGGATACATTTTAATTTTCTCATTGTTTATTCGTAATATTTTCCTTCTAAGGTATGCTTGCCTAGTTAATGGATATTCTTGCTGCAGGTGGGCTGGTTTAAGCTCAGAGGAAATTTATCGAGCTGTTATGAAGGCTCGAAAGTTGCCTCCCCAATATGCCAGTGTTGTAGGTGTTGGATTGCCAAGGGAATTATGGAAGATGATTGGGGAGTGCTTGCAGTTTAAGGCATCTAAAAGGCCAACTTTTAATGCAATGTTAGCAATATTCCTTCATCATTTGCAAGAGTTGCCACGAAGCCCTCCTGCAAGTCCTGATAAGTGAGAACTCTATAATTTTGATCTTGACATTTCCTCCTTTAAGTATTTTTATTAGTCTTTAGACAGATCTTCTGGCTATTGTCAGTTGGGATTGATATTTAGTACCAGGCATACTGAGGTTGCAACAAATTTTTTGATTCCAGTAGCTTTGCCAAACTTACGGGTTCAACTGAGACAGAACCATCCCCACCACCTGATATAGAGGCTGTTCATGACAGTCCTAGCCGTCTACATCGATTAGTGTCTGAAGGAGATGTAAACGGCGTTAGGTAATTTCTCTTCAAAGCCTTCTTTTTTGGTTACTCTGTGTTTTTGATAATAATTATGATGTATGGTATTGTTTATATTCCTTCTCATCTTCTTCTTTGCGCCTGGTGGCCCTACAGGGATCTGCTTGCAAAGGCTGCATCAGGAAATAATGGTAGCCCCCTATCTGTTCTTTTGGAAGCACAGAATGCTGATGGTCAAACAGCTCTTCACTTGGCTTGTAGACGTGGTAGTGCAGAGCTTGTTAGGGCTATACTAGAGTACAAACGGGCAAATGTCGATGTTTTGGACAAAGATGGTGATCCTCCACTTGTTTTTGCTTTAGCAGCTGGATCTCCAGAATGCGTCCATGCCCTAATTGGAAGAGGGGCAAATGTGAGATCTAGGTTAAGAGATGGTTTTGGTCCATCTGTTGCTCATGTTTGTGCCTATCATGGCCAACCTGATTGCATGCGTGTAGGTACTCTGGAGATTTGTTTCATGTTACATTTTAACATTACTTTGTTTTGATATTGGTTTAATATAATTCCAGGAACTACTTTTGGCTGGAGCTGATCCAAATGCTGTGGATGATGAAGGTGAATCAGTGCTACATAGAGCTGTTGCCAAGAAGTATACAGATTGTGCTATTGTTATATTAGAAAATGGAGGCTGTAGATCAATGGCTTTGCTGAATTCAAAAAATTTGACGTGAGCGTATAACCATTTTTTTACCATCTTCGGTTTCCATAATTCTTTTTCCTTGGTATGGATGACTTTGCATTTGCCATTGTTCTGCTGCATGTCTCAATTCTGTGAATGTTCCAGGCCACTTCACTTGTGTGTAGCAACATGGAATGTTGCTGTTGTGAGAAGATGGGTAGAAGTTGCAACGCAAGATGAAATCGAGGTTGCAATTGATATACCAAGCCCTGTTGGGACTGCATTATGTATGGCGGCTGCTCTAAAGAAAGATCATGAGAATGGTAACTTTGGATGTCATGATTAAGTAGACAGTAGCAATAGTTCGGTAATCTGTTAAGCTTTATTTCATTTGTTAGTAAGGAATACTAATACGGGGAATATTATACATATTTTTGGTCTTCTAAGTTTTTCTTAGCTTCATCTAGTTTTACACTTATACTAACTTTATGTAGAGGGAAGAGATCTGGTGCGCATATTGCTTGCAGCTGGGGCAGATCCAACTGCTCAAGATATGCAGCATGGAAGGACTGCTTTGCATACTGCTTCCATGGCTAATGATGTCGAGTTGGTGAAAGTAAGCTATATACCATCTTTCATCTTGATGCATATATCTGACTTATTGCTGTACAGTATGTATATGATGCTTAACTTAATCTGTTGCAGATTGTAGAACTTTTGAGTTTGCTTTTTATTCTTTTGTTTTTGAGTTTATTCAAGTATGTTTGCAAATTTTGTAATAGATCATCCTTGATTCTGGAGTTGATGTGAACATTCGCAATGTGCACAATACCATACCCCTTCATGTAGCCTTGGCTAGAGGGGCGAAGTCATGTGTGGGATTGTTGTTATCTGCTGGGGCAAATTGTAATATGCAGGTACTTTTGTACTCTCTTTAGAAATTTTGTTGATATTGATTGCTATCCATAGTCTTAATCACTTGATATTTGCGAGAATATGCATACTGAAATGGTTGGTTATGAAATGAACTATTCAGCATTCATATAGCACTAGTACCACAACCATCAATAGCATCCATCTAGCATGCCTACTTTTAGAGGAATAAAGTGATTTTCATCTTATTTGATGGCTGAGCAATGCTGTTTTGCCAGTGCTCTTTGTGTTTTCTATTCTTTTTGGTGAAGATCTATTGTTTCTCCATCCAATTTGTACATTCAGGAAAAGTAATGTAAATCTCCTAAACACAGAGTTGAGTTTGTTAGTCTCTAGTAAAGGCTATTAGAAGTTCCATTCTTATTGGTCTTTAGAATTTAAACAAAGTAGCTTTAGAGGTTTGTTGATGATAATGATCTGTTTATAACTATTAGGATGATGAAGGCGACAATGCTTTCCACATAGCAGCAGATGCAGCAAAAATGATACGTGAAAATCTTGAGTGGCTGATCCTAATGCTAAGTAATCCTGATGCTGCTGTTGAAGTAAGGAACCACAGGCAAGTACTAGCTTTGATGTCGCATGTGTCTCCCAGTTTCTCCCTTGTAAAGAATTCATGCTTGTATTCCTGTTTCAAGTGTTAAGCCTGATATTATTATAGTTTTCTGATTAATTAAGAAGCTAACATTAAGCTGCAAAAGTTTATTTAGGATATATTTCTGAACCTTTTATATTCCCTGTCTTAATGTGTGCAAATTTGAATGGTAGTGGCAAGACACTTCGCGACTTTTTGGAGGCTCTTCCCCGTGAATGGATTTCGGAGGATTTAATGGAAGCACTTGTGAATAGGGGAGTTCATCTTTCACCCACAATGTGAGAAAACTTGATCATTCTTCTGTTATTGCTTAGGATTAGAGTGCTAATTCTGCATAGGTCTTTTGTTGTTGAATGTATGGTGATATATGTACTTCCTCTTCTGCTTAGATTTGAAGTGGGTGATTGGATCAAGTTCAAAAGAACTGTCACAAGTCCGACTCATGGTTGGCAAGGTGTGAAACATAAGAGTGTAGGCTTTGTGCAAAGTGTTGTGGACAAGGACAACCTCATCGTCTCATTCTGCACTGGAGAGGCTCGTGTCTTAGCCAATGAAGTCCTGAAGTTGATACCTCTAGACAGGGGACAACATGTCAAGCTTAAATCCGAAGTCAAAGAGCCAAGGTAATTGAGACTGTGAATTGAGACTCATACTGAGTAGCTTGTGTGCAATTTCATTGGAGCATCTTGCATTGTAACTTTGTTATAGTTGTTATACATTGCATATATTTGCGTTCTCAAACTTAAGGTTGTTGATGATGTCCATGCATAAACTGTTCATAGATAAGTGCTCACAATCATTTTCCTTGCTAGGTTTGGATGGCGTGGTCAATCCCGTGATAGCATTGGTACTGTTTTATGTGTTGATGATGATGGTATTCTGCGTGTTGGTTTTCCTGGGGCTTCTAGAGGATGGAAAGCTGATCCTGCTGAAATGGAACGGGTGGAAGAATTCAAGGTTGGTGATTGGGTTCGAATCCGCCCCACTCTAACAACTGCCAAGCATGGATTAGGATCTGTAACCCCAGGTAGCATTGGTATAGTGTACTGTATTCGACCAGATAGCAGTCTGTTGTTAGAGTTGAGTTATCTTCCAAATCCATGGCATTGTGAACCAGAAGAAGTTGAGCATGTTCCCCCTTTCAGGGTATGTATAAATTTGAAGTTTTCTCGTTTATGGATGGCCCTTGATTTATTTAGCTAGGATTACTTGGAACTGCCCAAGTGCCAAAAGCGGTAATCCATGACTTGATTTACAGATTGGTGATCGTGTGTGTGTGAAGCGTTCTGTTGCAGAACCTAGATATGCTTGGGGAGGTGAGACACATCATAGTGTTGGAAGGATTAGTGAGATTGAGAATGATGGTCTCTTAATAATTGAAATACCAAATCGACCTATACCTTGGCAGGCTGACCCTTCTGACATGGAAAAGGTTGAGGATTTCAAGGTAAAATGGATCTTATAATTCGTAGCAGAGTGGAATTTATCTGCCAAATGATATCATATTAAGTAGACCACTTATTTTACATAGGTTAAATGGCATAGTGTGGAGGTTCTGAATATCTGTCTTGGCTTTATATCTGCTTCTTTATGGCTAGGTTGGGGATTGGGTCAGAGTCAAGGCTTCAGTATCATCTCCAAAGTATGGATGGGAGGATATTGCAAGGAACAGCATTGGTATAATTCACAGTTTGGAAGATGATGGTGATATGGGAATAGCCTTCTGTTTCAGGAGCAAGCCATTTTGTTGCTCTGTCACGGATGTAGAGAAGGTTCCTCCTTTTGAAATGGGGCAAGAGATACATGTTATGCCATCTGTGTCCCATCCACGGCTTGGATGGTCAAATGAAAGTCCTGCAACTGTAGGAAAGATTGTCAGAATTGACATGGATGGAGCTTTGAATGTATGAGAGTCTCCCTTTGTTCTTCTGTTCTGTTCTGTTTTTATGCTCTTTTTTAATCTTTTCTAATAGTTCTTTCTATATTGTTCTGCAATCAAAAGCATTTTAGTTGCCTACATCTGCCATAATATCGGCATGCTGTATGATATTTGCTTAGATGTAATTTCAAGTCAAAAGTAATGTATATGCATAATCACATCTTCCATTCTTGATGATTAAAATGACGTCCTTGTTTTATAATGTATATTTTATTGATTTGCTTTGCTTTGATGTAACTTAATATAGTGATATTAGTGAAGTAAAAGAACAAGTAGAAAGCAATTGTTGTTGATAATATGCTTCTGATTTTTATTGTAGCTGAGGGTTGCGGGAAAACATGGCTTGTGGAAGGTTTCTCCCGGAGATGCGGAGCGCCTTTCAGGATTTGAAGTAGGTGACTGGGTTCGCTCAAAGCCAAGTCTGGGGACTAGACCAAGTTATGACTGGAATAGCATTGGAAAGGAAAGTTTAGCTGTTGTTCACAGTGTACAAGAGACTGGTTATCTAGATCTGGCTTGTTGTTTCCGTAAGGGAAGGTGGGCAGCCCATTACACAGATGTTGAGAAGGTCCCAAGTTACAAAGTTGGGCAACATGTTCGCTTTCGTACTGGTCTGGTTGAGCCAAGATGGGGATGGAGAGGGGCTCTTCCTGATTCACGGGGCATAATAACCAGTGTTCATGCTGATGGAGAAGTGAGGATTGCTTTCTTTGGTTTGTCAGGGTTGTGGAAAGGAGATCCTGCAGATCTTGAGATTGAGGAGATGCCTGAAGTGGGTGAGTGGGTGAGGTTAAAGGAAGAAGCTGGTAAGTGGGAGTCAATTGGGCCAGGCAGTGTTGGTGTTGTACAGGGTACAGGGTACGAAGGAGATCAATGGAATGGAAGCACCTATGTAGGGTTTTGTGGGGAGCAGGAAATATGGGTGGGACACTTTTCCCATCTTGAAAGAGTGCAAAGGCTTGTGGTTGGACAGAAGGTTAAGGTTAAAATCTCTGTGAAAATGCCAAGGTTTGGGTGGTCAGGTCATAGTCATGCTAGTATTGGAACTATATCAGCAATTGATGCTGATGGGAAGTTGAGAATATATACTCCTGTGGGCTCCAAAACTTGGATGCTTGATCCCTCAGAGGTGGAGCTGGTTGAGGAAGAGGAACTTCTAATTGGGGACTGGGTACGTGTGAAGGCATCAGTTCCAACACCATTCTACCAGTGGGGAGATGTGAATCATTCCAGCATTGGAGTGGTACATCGAATTGAGGATGGGGAATTATGGGTTGCATTTTGCTTTATGGAGAGGCTGTGGTTGTGTAAGGCCTGGGAAATGGAACGGGTTAGGCCATTCAAGGTTGGCGACAAGGTGAAAATTAGAGATGGGTTGGTAACACCTCGATGGGGGTGGGGAATGGAGACACATACAAGCAAGGGCTGTGTAGTGGGGGTAGATGCTAATGGAAAATTGAGGATTAAGTTTCAATGGAGAGAAGGAAGGCCTTGGATCGGAGATCCAGCAGATATTGTTCTCGATGACAGCTGATTCCTGAATATAGCTGCTTCAAACACCACTTTTCTGTTCTGTGCTACTTTCAGTTGATCCCTTTCCCTTTGAAGAATTTCACACTTGGTAAGTAGGACAATCAACTCCTCTCAGCTGAAGCACACAATAGGAAATTAATACACTTGTCTGAAGCAGCCAACTTGAAAATTGAGATTTATTTGTTGTTAATAATCTGAGACACGAATACGAGAGCAAGGCAAAAATTGGTTTGATGTATTGTCATTATAGGTGATAGCACAGTAGGACAAAAAAATGTAGCTTTAGTCCTTGTATCTTACAGGTAGCTATAAGCTTTTTGAGGTATATATTGATCACTTGTGTTATTTTTTACGGACGAGACTCGTATAAATGCTGGGAGTTGCTACAGTTTTCAAGTTATCAGATGCTCTTTATGGCATTTACAGCAACAAGCGATTGACCTTTGGGAATGATAGCAAAAACTTGGGTACATTAGAATATTTTGACATCTCTAGACAGTTACTAACCACCGCCGTTTGCTCTGCTCTTAAATTCTTACTGCAGTCCTCAAGTTATGTTTTAACGAGTTGATATCAATCTTCTGTTATGATGGCTTTGAAGATTAATTTTTTGTTTTAATCATGTCGTTTGAAGATGCGAAGGAGTACGAACTGATAATCGTTTGGCATTGTTGGGGTTTTTGTAAGAACTGGTTTCGAGTTTCAAATTTATCATATTGCGAGACATTAAATAGTGAAAGAAAGTCATAGTTATCAATGTTATAATTAATTCTTTTATCCAGCCAAAATTGTTTTATTATTCAAAATAAAATGCATCAGTTACATACTGGAATAAAGCAAGCGAATTAGGTCTCAAGTGTCCCTAACATGCTCTTGAACCGCTAGTTAAAGTTATATTGGAGCGAAGAGCATATCAATCTTTTGATAAAGAAAAGTGAATTATAGCTTCTTCCATCCATTTTGTAATAGGCTTAGAATTTTTACTACAGCTTGTTTGATACTCGAGTACATTTTCGTTTTTAATTTAGCCTTATTACATAAAACACTTTGTTAAAAGGGGAAAGGAATGTAGGAAAATGCAAAGATACATATATTAAAGAACTCTCTTTTTCATGATTAATGATATTATGATACACATAAGGCTTCCTCTTTTGTTCCTTCCTAGAGTAGACATGGAAGATCTACTTGATCCAATGGTCTACAATAATTTTATAGAATACTTCATACTATTATGTATGCTTCATGTATATAATGCACCTATCTACAACCTTCTACTCTCTATAATGTTCCATAATATTTTACAATGTTCTATAAGCTTCCAAATTCTTTCATAAGCTTTTATCATGTTTCAGAAGCTTCCAAAGTCTTTCTTAAGATTCTACTATGTTTTAGAAGACTCTTCGGACCATACCTTGTGGGCTTTAAAATATGCGGAATGTGACATTTTCCCTTACCTAATCTAGCAATGTCCTCGTCATGTCTTGTGAAACTCTTGAATTTTGTCTTTGTATTACCAAAGAGAAAGCTCATGTTTCCAACTAGCTTGACTCTTTGATTGCCCCTTCCATTCGGTCAAGTACTCGTCATATGCTAAATGTAAGCCTCTCCTCAGTATAAGCCCTATATGCTAAAATCTCTTCCACCTCACATTCGTGCATTTTAGTCATAACAATGGGTGCGTGCTTTGATTCACCCTTACTTGGATATTCCTTATCAACATGATAAGGTTTTAGGAAACTTACATCAAATATAGGATGAATCTTAGTACTAGGCAATATTGTATTTGGTCTTGTATAGTCTTAATTCTTGTGTAATATACTATTGTGCTTGTACTCAGTTTAGGTTACATCAAGTCTGTTCAGGTGGGTTGGTTTTGTTCTTGGTCTCGGTATGAGATCTGGGTTTTGGGCATTCTCTAGCCATATACATAAACCCCTATTATCTTGATTTATAATATTACTGATTTATTAAAACAAAGGATGAATCTCCTAATTTGAAGGTAAAGTACGTGGTTTCAGGGGTTAATGTTAATGGCTTAGCTTTCAGAAACTTAAAAGTAGAAATATATCTTTTTCCATTTTTATGATATGTTCGATGATAAAGAGATGCTTGAAATGTTACTTTAGTACACAATCGTTGCAAGAATGACAAATTGAGCTGAGATTAGGAAAAGGCATAGTCATTTCTTGTTTGCTTTTTGTTAACTGTTTCTTGTATTGGACAAATTGTTGACTAGAGATATTAGAATTGATCTTGTATTGATAAGAATTGATCTTGTATTGATAATGTTATTATTGCTCCTATAATCTCTCCTATAATTGAGGGATTTCTTATAGTTAATAGCTAGATTACTTCCTAAATAGTCCTTGGAAGTTTGTATATAAACCTAGCTACACCTTGTTCCTATGTACAGAAATATAGTGAATAAACACTTTAGACACTTTCAACATGGTATCAGAGTCCTATCTGATTTAGGGACTGTTGTTTTTATTTTTTCGGTTGTTCTTCACCGGCTAAGTTTGTATTCGCCCCAAATAGCAATGATTTTTTTCTCGCCATCCTCCTATATTGCTTCAGTAGTGACGGCGACCACCACCGTGAAAGACCCGACGTCAACCGGACCTCCACGCGCCGCCATGCACCACCACAGCGTCTTATCATTTCCACGCATGGGCACCACGCGCCCCCTCCTGCCGATATTTCGCCGCCGTTCTTTCTCCAACAGAGTCGCCAGCCTCTTGCCTCTCCTCTGGTGGTATCAAACGTACCCTAATCCTCCACAAGTACCCTTGCTTCCTTGTCTCTCTTCGGTGTAGTATTTCTGGTTTGTTTGGTAACGTTTCTGCCCATATATACCAGTAGTACAATTTTTTAAACAACTTTTATTTGTTGTTCTAAGCAACACTAAAGAAGATAGAAGGAAAGAAGGTAATTATGTCGAATTCCGATAACCTTTCACTTCAAATTAGTCCCGTAAAACTTGATAGAACTAATTATCTTGCTTGGTCAAGATCTTGTTTGTTGTTCATCAAAACTAGAGGATTACAGGGTTACATTAATGATGACAGTAAGAGACTTGACGTCAATCATTCTGATTACACTCAGTGGGAGTCCGAGAATTCTCTCGTCATGTCTTGGCTCATCAATTCAATGAAGCTGGAGATTGCTCGAACATACTTGCTACTTGACGCAGTAGCAAAGATATGGAAAGCTGCCTTTCTGACCTATTCTCAAATAGGTAACAAAGCTCAAATTTTTGATCTTCGTAATAACTTACACAACACGAAGCAAGGAGATATGAATGTATCACAGTATTTTGCGGAGTTACGTGGGTTGTGGTAGGAATTAGATTACTATCATGCTTTTCAAGCAGAATGCTCAAATGACATTTGGATAGGTCCATGTCATGGAAACTTCACATTGACGATTGCTTATTGTTTCATTGTCTGTTATACAAATGTCAAATGCCTATAACCTGATGGTGTTCCTGCCAAATGCTTCTTTCTTCAATAGGTTGAACATTTCTGGTTATTTACTATCTGTACTACTATGGCAACTTTATACTGTACTAATTGATTCCATGAAAACAACTTTCATTTGTCACTTAAAATTGTTGAAAATTTCAGAGGAAATATAATAATATAAGTTCAGTACTTTTGACTTATATGATCTAGCCAAGTTAGATAGAGATTTTAGATACACCTTTCCACTATTGGAAATATGATTGGTACAAACGTATTGCTATAGTTATCACAGTTGTTTCTTCTTCGTAGAGTTAGCAAAGAATTATCTCTGATTAATGAGATGTAGTTATACGTTCACTGGAAAGAGGAAACTTTCTTTCCAGTTGGATAAGTGCTTTAGCTTCCACATTGAAAGTTGCTCTCACAACTTCAAGTCTTTTGTTTCTCTGTACAATTGATCAAGTACATCCTGCACACATGTTTAGCACAAGAAAATATGACATTGAAGTTATCTTTAGAAAATATGACATTGAAGTTATCTTTCAGACCTAGCTTGTACAAAATCTTATCACGAGAAGGAAAAAGAGCAGTGAATTATAGCAATGCGTTGATCTTTTCCTTGTTATAGTGGCAAGATACATGTAAGAGCTACCTTGGTAGTGGTAGTATCTTTTTGGTTTGAACGTTGGGGTTACAAGGTCTCTCTCCATGTCAAATGGAAGTGATTCCAAACAAATTGCTGTTAGCATCTCAAACCCTCTAAACTGAGTAAACCATTCACATCAGTTATGGAAGCATAAGCCTAAGACTGTAATAAGAGACAATAAACTAGCATGCCCTCGGCTTCAGATATCTGATTATTTCAATTTCTAAATGTACCAGTGCGATCATTGGTTTTGGCCTAACTATTTTATTTTACGTAAATAGATATGATACAAGGACTTATAGTTCAATACAGCTTACAATGATCGAATTCAGATTTTTTTTCTTTTTTTGAAAGTTAGATATTTTATATTTATTGTTCAACAATAATACAGCTTATTAAAATACAATATACTAACCTTCAAGCTGGATATCGATTCACTTGCAGATGATGATTCAATTTTAAAGTCATTTCCAAGATTATCATATGACAGACCACTCATACACCTACAATGATAAAAAGATATGATTGTTGTCAGTAATCACATTTATGCTTCATGTTGATAAACTAATAACAAAGAAATATTTGTTGCTTGGATCGTCCTCACATGAATTCCCAGCTGAAGATAACCAATCCAAATGAAGATTTTGTAAATTTTCATATAATGGAACAACAAATGAAATTTCTGTGGATCTCCAGCCAACATGTAAGTTTAATTGCTTTTGTATTGCTTGTGCTCATGACCACCATCTCCATCTTTA
>JANZLF010000001.1:11439781-11460348 GCA_026546835.1 Erythroxylum foetidum | reverse complement strand
GGGTAGGATTCGAGGAGCCAGACGATGATGGGGATGTTGTAGGTGACACCTTGGAAGGTCATGGGGATGGTGCCGTCGGCTTGGAGGAGGTTGACGCAGCGGCCGTCGTTGTGGGTGAACGACGCGGTTTTCGGGTCAAGAGATGGGTACGAGGAGACGAGAGAGAGAAGGTGTTGGCGGATGAGCCATTTGGTGTCTTCGGTGTAGGGTAGAGAGGAAGGTCCCCGTTGGGAGAGGACCGAGGAGAGGAATTGTTGGGTGGCTTGTTGTGTCGCCGGCGGTGGAACCATTACGTTAGAGAGAGATTTGAGAAGACCGGAGGTTTCTTTCTTGGAAACTAAGTTTATTATGACGATTTTCAACTTTGTTAGGAGTTTAGATACATATAATATTTTAGAATGCGAATTAAATTTTGACAAATTGAAATCTTCATCCGTATATAATATATCTTATACAGGAAAATGTACAATAATTTTAAATACATATGTATCACAAAATAAAGTGTGGAATTACTATTTATTTTAAACTAAATTTAAATTTTATTCTAACTAAACTATTTTAATTTTAAAATGTCTTACTTATCCTAAATTCTCAAATTGATTTCTCTTCCTTCTGTCGTGTCGTCTTCTTTCCAACTCCACCAATTTTAATTGCGTTTATTAAATTCTTCTTCACATTAAGAGGAACACATATTATCGATTACAGAGACTTTAGGGATTCTACTAAAACAATTCTAATATTCACAAATAATTTTAAAAAAATCTATTAAATAACTACAAATAATTTATTTTTTAAATTTCATGTCATATGTATTTCTTACGAGATAAGGAATTAAAAATAAATAATTTTGTAAGTCTTTCGCTCTCTCTCTCTCTCCATGCATTTATTCTCAACTATTCATTAATAACTATATAATTAAAAATTAAGTAAAATTTTCTCCATCCTCTCTAGACACTTTTAAATAAAATAGTTAAGGGTTGTTAAGTGAAACGAAAGCAACTTCTTGATTGGTTGTTTTTGTGGATAGAAATTGATGAAAAGACCAAAGAGAAAGGAACCAACAATAATTAATAAACCAATGGAATATTGCAGATTTTTTTTGAAGTAGATTAATACGTAACACACATTACATTAGTCTGAAGGGATTAACGATTAAAGGATAAAATTCCAAACAGTTGAGACAGATATAACCAGTTGGACGATTGAATAGTTTTATATAAACTGTACAATTAATTAAATGACACATCAACAACACTACGATCAAACTATGCAAGGAATACTTCCAATCCATCCAAATGTCCTTTCATTGAGGCCATGCAAAGATTCATGGAACCAATCATGTCATGCCACATCATCAATGCAAGCCATGACTAGCACACTATGCAACATAAAAGGAATGGTTACTAACGAAGCTTCACTTCCTAACTTATATCAATTAATCTCAATCGTGATAATATATAGTATTTGTGATTTCATAACATCAATGGGACAAAGAGACTGAAGGAACCTTGTAAACCTCTCCCGCCAAAAGGAGTTGACGTTTTCGTAAGTATTTCTTGATCATGTCTTCAAATTGCCATAAAGAAGTGTCATTTTCCTGCGTTGCATATATTGCATCTTCACCCTTCTACTTAACAAGAAATCCAATCTTTTGATTCTTTTTGTGTTGTCCCAGTCATCTATAATCAAGAATCTTTTCAACTTCATCGTCATATTGGACTTACACATTTGGAGGTGCACGTCTCTGCTTACTCCTCTTCGATTCCTCATCATCCTGATAAACACATGTGCAAGTAACTCACATAGAATATAGGATGAACTTTCAACCTTTCAGGTAATTTAAGTCAATAAGCCATCTTACTAACTTTCTTGATAACCTCAAGCGAATCATCATATTTCAAAATAAGGCCTTTGTGCGTTGATTTTTCATTGATTTTGTTCCATATCTGAGGTGTTAATTTCAGTAGCACCTTACCACCCATAACAAAATCTACTGGACGTCTATACTTCTTAGCATATTTCTCCATTCTTCTTACAGCTTTTCGAAGGCTATGCTTCGCTTCATCCAAGAGTTCTCGTCAATCTGTTACAAATTTATAGCCAATTGGAAACTTATCACCAAGCTACTATTTCGCAATCTCTAAAGGGATTAGAGTTTGATGTCCCATGATCAATTTAAAGGGACTTTTTCTTGACTGCGGAAGATCGATGAATATTGCAAGCAAATTGTGCACTATCTAAAAGATTCAACCAATTTATCTGACTTACACTCATATAGTGTTGTAAGTAATCTTCCAACAATGCATTTATCCTCTCCGTCTATCTATTGGTTTTAGGAAGATTAGTAGTAGAAAATTTAAGTTTAGTTCCCATCATATTAAACAAGGTTATCCAAAATTAACTCATAAATCGTGAATTTCTATCGCTCACCATATCTGCTGGAAAACTAAAGTGTTTAACAACATTTTAATCAAACAAATCAACAGTTATCTCTATTATACACGATGATGGTGCAACCATAAAAATAGCATACTTTGAAAACCAATCAAACAACTAACACTGAAGCTTTTCCATTTATCTTCAAAAATCCCACAACAAAATCCATAGATGTCGATATCTATGGTCTTTTTGGAATGGGGAGGGACTGAAGTAATCCTGCCTCCTTTTGCCTCTCTACTTTGTCTTGTTGACATATTAAATACATTTTGCAGTAAGTCTTGATGTCTTACTCCACGAGTGGGCAAATATTTAGACAAAAGTGCTATCATCATTTCTCTACCAGGATGTCCTGCCCACAGAGAATCATGTGTCTCCTTTAATAAGTATCTCCGCTAATACTATTTAGTGACTCCATCTTACACTTCTTACACCAATCAACAGTAAACCACATCAAACATTCCACCTTGTCGAATTATGTCTATGAAGTTTGCCTTGATTCTTGATAGATTATACAGTGCAGTCACAATTTCCTTCCAACTAAGTGCACTCTGCCACCTGATTGCTTCCTCTAGGATTGTGTTCCTAAATAAAGACATATTCTACCAAGAATTTCTACCACCTAACTTGCTTGACTGATAACTTTGTATGTACTTTAAGGAAACTATTTACCACATTATCCGTTCTCAACAAACTTATGACCCAACAAATAGACATGCCACATCCTTAGACAGTGAACTATTGCCACCAATTCCTTCTCATGTGTCGAATATTTTTGTTCCGTTTTATTCAATTTCCTGCTCTTAAAAGCCATAAGATGTCCGTCTTGAACTAACACACCCCTAACTGCTTTATCGTATGCATCAATGTGAACTTCGAAGGGGAGCCTAAATTTTGGCAGTCGTATAATTGGCTCCAAAACTATCACCTGTTTAAGTTTCTCTAATACAGCCACACAATGATATGACCAATCCACTTCTTCCCCTTTTTGAGCAAATCCGTGAGGGGTGCCACCTTCTTTGAGTACCCTTCAATAAACTAACGATAATAATTTGCTAAATTAAAAAAAATCGCAACCCTTATACCCCCTTATACCTTTTTTTGTGCTAGCAAATCCATAATTGCTTGCACCTTACTCGAGTCCATCTTCACCTGTTGATTGTTTATTAAGTGACAAAGGAACTTGATTTCAACTTTAGCAAATTCACATTTCTCCATTTTGACATAAAACTTATGTTCTCTAGAGCAATTTAGCACCTGTTGCAAATAAGAAACATGTTCTACCAAGCTACCACTGTACACAACAATATCATCTAAATATACCATAACAAAATCATCTAAGAATTCATATAATACATCATTCATTAAATTGAAGAACATTACAAGAGCATTTGTTAAACTAAAAGGCATAATTAAAAATTCATATGCCCCATACCTTGTTACACAAGTGGTTTTCGCTTCATCACTATCTACAATTCTCACCTGCCAATAACCAGATCATCAATCCAATTTTGAAAACACAGATGCTTTACTCAACATATCCATTAAGTTTGACACTAACAGAATTAGGTACTTGTTCTTTATCATGACTTTATTCAGCACCTGATAATTAACACATATCCATAAGGAGCCATTTGCTTTCTTTTAAAATAAAACTGGAGCTCTATAAGATGCCTTACAGGGCTGAATATATCCTGCATTTAGGAGTTCGTCAAGCTGTTTCCGTAATTCTTTCAACTCCATAGGCGACATTCTATAGGGAACTTAGGCAGAAGGTTTTGCCTTAGGTTTTAACTCAATACATTGGTCTATGGTTCTTCTTGGTGGGAGTTCTTTTGGCAATTCTGAAGGCATTACATCTTTATAGGAATTCAACAATTTTGCCATTGCACTTGGAACTTCCATAGACAAGCCTTCTTTTAATTCTACCATTGTTGTAATAAATGTTTCCTCACCATGTTTGAGTCATTTTTCCACAACCATAGTTGAAATAAAAGAATATTTTTGCTTGTCTTTTCATTGTACACCAAACTATCCATACTTGATAAACCAAGGATCTTGTTCACCCATCAACATTATTCCATTTAAATGAGGATACATAACAACCTTGTTCTATTGCAAGAAGTCAATTCCAAGAATCACATCGAAATCATCCAAAGGAATTACCATTATATTGCATTTTCCAACCCATCCATCTATGATAAAGACACATTGTATGTCATTCTAGCTACATTTCTAGCTTTGGAATTCACGGTTTTCAACCTATTCAAACTTTTGCTCACCTTCAATCTAAATTTAGTAGCCATCCGATCCGCAATAAACATGTGTAGCACTTATATCATCTATCATAAATATAATCATCCCATTTATCTGCACCTGCAAATGCATTAACGAAGCATATGTATTGCCTTTCTCTTCAGTTAAAGTGTTCAGTAATTAGAGAGGATTAACGAGAGTCGCAATTTCTCCTTCTAGCATTAAGTTTTTCTCGCTTTGGAGACTTCCCCGCATAGCGAGGACCACCATATATACAATAAACAAAAGTTTTATGTTTTTGACCAATAGTAGAAGCACTCACTTTTGCCTTTCCTTTATCAACCTGGCTAGATTTAGATTCACCACCTAATTTACCATATCCCCACAATTTTTTTGCTTTCTAGTTGGTTTTATCTTTCTGCTGAGAGGACTTGGAGGTTCCCCTTGCCTCCTTATCATTGTTTGGATGCAAATCAATCAGCCTATCTGCAGTTATAATTGCAATGGGCAGATTTTGCACTCCCTACCTTCTTCTTAATTTAAGTTGTGCCCAAGTTCAGAAAATTGAAGAGATTGTCTTCTTTAGCCATGTTTCTAATGTCTAACATCAATGAATTGAAAATTTTGACCTATTTTTGAATGAAACAATCTTATTTCAATTTTTGCAAATTCTTCCATGCCTCCCAAGATGTATTGCAAGAAGAAGTTGTTTTTTCAGTTTATGTATGAATGCTTCCAATGTATTGATCATAGGACGTCCAACATTCAAGTCTCCATCAAGTCTTCCACGCCACCATAATTTCGCATCACCAACTAAATACATGCTCGTCAATCAAACTTTGTCACAATCTAGCACCTTGGCAGCTTCAAAATATTGTTGCATATCCTAAATAAAAATTTCCAAAACTTTTGCATCCCTCACCTAATCAAAATGCTTCAGATCTGGGACCTTCAACCTTATCCACGTGTCACCACCATCTATGGTACCATGGTTCCTAGTGAGACCCAAAGCATTCTCTAACAGTCCCATCCTTCTGCCTGCTTCTGCCAAAATGGTATCCATGCAGTATTGGAATGTTTGAATCGCTTCCTCTAGGTGATCCAAGTGAGCATAAAAATTATGTGTTTCATCTTTCAAAATGGCCCCCATTCCATATTCCAACCTATCCAGCCTTTCTTGAATGGCTTTAAAGTTCTAATTTGCTACCATTACTACAAACACAGTTTGCCAAGTAAGAGAAATATCCTAAAAATTTCCAATTAAGGCTCTGATACCAACTTATTATAGGGTCAATTTTGAGGTTAGCAAACTCAAGAAATTAACGCTTGTAATGCGATCAGATCTATACACTTGATCCAGAAAAGTCACTTCATCAACAAGGAATGAAAATAAAGTAGTGAAGGGTTATTAATGGAACATATTAATTCTCATACTATAGAAATAAAGACAACGTCTTGATTAGTTATTTTTGTAGACAGAAATTGATGAAAACACTAAAGAGAAAGGAATAAAACAATAATTGATAAACCAATGGGAAATATCTTATTCCTACAAAACGAGAACAATGACACTTATAACTCCTAAACTAAATGAATTTTAACTAAGAACTCACTCATTATTTTCCAACTCATATGCTCCTAAGTCCTAAGACCTCATCTAATGTTCTAAGGATTTACTTGTCTTCTTCTGCTTCTCTCAGGACCAACACTCAAAACCTAGAAACCCCCAAATGCTCCATAAAACTCAAAATAGCTCTCTTTCAATCATCCCATTGAAGAACCAAATGTAAATGAAGAAAATACTCAATTTTTAAGCAAAGACAAATGAGCAAAACGCCATAGAAAGAATTGTTCTTTTGTTGAGTAACTTGGGTTTAGGGGTTCAAGAAGGGAAATGTGTAGAAGAAGAGGAAGAAAAAATTGTTATTAGAGATTTTGCTCTGGTGACAAGAAAAGAAAGGTTGACAAATTTGTTAAAACGAGAGTAGATTAGGCCAAACACACTCTTTTCAATCAAGGATAAGGAAAAAGAAAATGATGATGAAGTGGTCTTGCCATCAGAGAGAGATGAAGAAATTGAGGGAGAGGAAAAGATTGGAAAAGAGAAGAAAAGAAGGCTCCAACATTAGTGGAATTGACGTTGGAGGATAAGGATAAATGATATGTTTTTAAGGGGAAGGATAAGCATTCTGAAAGCAAGATTAATAAAGGAAGTTATGTAAAAAAATTCATGATAAATTGAGGGAAGAGAAGTTGGGAGGCATTGTCAATAGGAGAAAATGAGCCAAAAAATACTGACATTAGTACACTACTATTAGTAGTGTTTGTTTGGCGACAAACTGTTTAAAAGCTTGAGTGATCAGATTGTGATCTTATAAGAAAAGAAAAGTTCAAAACAGTGTAGTAAAGAGAGAGAGGACCATGATAAAAGAATCACAGAATATCACCAATTGCAAACGTGGGAGTAGTAGCGAAAGAGTTAGAATTAGTTGGAGAAATAAAATAATGATTGAGGTAAAGTGTAAGAAATTGACGTCGAAACTCCGAATTTAGTAGAGGTGGACAATTATGCTTGATAAGGCAGTTAGTAATGAAATGTAATATTATTTTAACGTTTGGAGGAGGGTTTATAATGAAATGAAATGGAATATGATGAAATGTAAAATAATAAATATGTACTGTCTAATATACCCTCAATAACTTTTTATAATACCAGTTATATCCTCAACCTTAATAATAAGCAACAAGACAATACATCTCATTATTCTATCAAAGGTAGAATAATCATTCATTATTATTATATATACATTATATTTCATTTCATCTATCTTCTAAACAATATTTAACTATATTATTTTATGAACCCTTTCATCTTTTCCAAATATTAATTTTCTAATATCACATCTATTTTTCATTACATTTTATTAAAAACCTTAGGTCTAGCTATACATAGCTTAAGGGAGAAGGAAAAAAGATGGCGATAAGTTGATGAAAGAGAAGGATTTTATTATCAAATAAAGATTAACTTGTTTAATAAAAAATTGATAATATATAATTCAAATTTAAATGTACATGTAAATAAAAAGAGGATGTTTGAGTTTGACTTGAAAATATTTGTTAAATCTTAAATAAAAAATTGGAATAATAATAATATCACTCTTTTTTGGAAAAAAATATTTAATCAAAATATTATACATCTTTAGCCAATGAATTTGAGACTTGAGAGGCTGAGAGAAGGCAAAGAGATGATGAGTGCAAAGCTATCGCCATTAGTTGCAACGTTAACACCACCATCACCAGTCTCGACGACGACTTTCCATACCCTCTCCCAAAGAGCCTACATACCTTCGCATGTCTACCAGCACCCATCTGCACTCCTGTTAGAGCTGTGCACTTCAGTCAGTGAGCTCCACCAGATCATTCCTCTCGTCATCAAGAACGGTCTCTACAATGAACACCTTTTCCAGACCAAACTCGTTAGTCTCTTCTGCAACTACGGTACCCTGACAGAAGCTGCCCGTGTTTTCGAGCTTGTTGACGATAAGCTAGACGTGCTTTACCACACTATGCTTAAAGGTTATGCAAAGAACTCGTCTTTGGACTCTGCCCTGTCGTTCTTTTGCCGAATGAGGCATGATGGCGTTGTTCCCGTTGTGTATAACTTTACTTATATGTTGAAGCTTTGTGGTGATGATTCTGACCTCAGGAGAGGAAAGGAGATTCATGGGCAGTTAGTTACTGGTGGGTTTTCTTGGAATTTGTTCGCTATGACTGGGGTGATGAATATGTATGCCAAATGTAGGCAAATCAATGAAGCGTATAAAGTGTTTGATAGAATGCCTGAGAGGGACTTGGTTTGTTGGAATACAATTGTTTCTGGCTACGCGCAGAATGGATTGCCTAAGGTGGCATTGGAGTTGGTTCTAAGGATGTTTGAAGAATCGCAAAGGCCGGACGCCGTCACTGTTGTTTCAATTTTGCCTGCAGCTGCCGATATTGGGTCACTGAGAATTGGCAAGGCCATTCATGCGTATGTTTTGAGAGCTGGATTTGAGTCGATTGTAAACGTCTCTACTGCTATTGTTGATATGTATTCAAAATGTGGGTCCGTCCAGACTGCTAGAATGATTTTTGATGGAATGAATCATAGGACTGTTGTTTCGTGGAATTCCATGATTGACGGTTATGTCCAAAGTGGAGATGAGGAAGAAGCAATGGTGCTATTTCAGGAAATGATGGATGAAGGGGTTCAACCAACCAATGTCACTATCATGGAAGCTTTGCATGCGTGTGCCAATTTGGGTGATCTTGAGCGTGGAAAGCTTGTTCACGAATTGGCCAAGCAATGGAAACTCCACTCTGATGTTTCTGTGATGAACTCTTTGATTTCGATGTATTCCAAGTGTAAGAGGGTAGATATCGCTTCTAATATATTTAAAAACTTGGAAAATAAAACGCTTGTTTCATGGAATGCTATGATACTGGGTTATGCCCAAAATGGTCATGTAAGTGAAGCATTAAATTCTTTTTGTCAAATGCAAACCCAGAATATAAACGCGGACTCTTTCACAATGGTGAGTGTGATCCCTGCTCTTGCTGAACTATCAAGTCCTCGCCAAGCAAAGTGGATTCATGGACTTGTTATTCGAAAATTTTTGAATGGGAATGTTTTTGTGATGACTGCCCTTGTTGACATGTATGCGAAATGTGGAGCCGTGCACACTGCAAGAAAGCTGTTTGACATGATGGACGAAAGGCATGTAATAACGTGGAATGCTATGATAGATGGTTATGGTGTGCACGGACATGGAAGAGCGGCTGTGGACTTGTTCATGGAAATGGAGAATGGGCTTGTTGAGCCAAATGATATTACGTTTCTGTGTGTATTATCCGCCTGCAGCCATTCGGGTTTAGTGGAAGAGGGGCTACAGTTATTTAATAGCATGAAGGATAACTATAGCTTAAAGCCTAGCATGGATCACTATGGAGCCATGGTGGATCTTCTTGGTCGATCTGGGAGGCTGAATGAGGCTTGGGATTTCATTCAGAATATGCCAGTTGAACCAGGGATTACTGTCTATGGTGCTATGCTGGGCGCTTGCAGAATTCACAAGAATGCTGAATTAGGGGAGAAAGCAGGGAACAAACTCTTTGAGTTGAACCCACATGAAGCCGGTTATCATGTATTGCTCGCTAATATCTTTGCCACGGCTTCAATGTGGGACAAAGTGGCAAAAGTAAGAAGCATGATGGAAAAGAAGGGACTTGAGAAAACACCTGGCTGCAGTTTAGTGGAATTAAGAAATGAGGTTCATAGTTTCTATTCTGGAAGTACAGGTCATCGGCAATCCAAAATGATCTATGCTTTTCTTCAGACTCTTGTAGACAAGATCAAAGCTGCTGGGTACGTGCCTGACACAAATTCAATCCATGATGTGGAAGACCACGTCAAGGAGCAGTTACTGAATACTCATAGTGAGAAGTTGGCCATTGCATTTGGAATTCTGAATACAAGACCTGGTACAACCCTACATATTAGGAAGAATTTACGAGTTTGTGGAGATTGCCATAATGCAACCAAGTACATTTCTCTGGTGACTGATAGGGAAATAATTGTGCGTGATATGCATAGGTTTCACCACTTCAAGAACGGAGTGTGTTCCTGTGGAGATTACTGGTGATTGCTCTCGCGCCTCATCTGCCATAATTGCAATGCCTTGGATCACCTCTGGCCTTTGAGGTGTATCTTGAATCTCACACATGAACGTTACTCATCTTTGAGCATCAGTCCATGGTCTGGCAATTATGCCCAATATTCCCAAAGGGGTAGAAGCTTTTACCTTTAAGATTAAGGACACAGCAAAGTTGCTCTAAAATCTATTAATTTAACAATTTTGTTTGAAGCATTTTGTGTCAAAAGGGATGTCAAAATGAATACATCTCCTGCAATCATATGGTATCGCAAAAAACGTGAGACTTGGAGTATCTTGCTTATCTCTGTCTATTGGGAGCTTTTGGGAGATTGAAGGAGCAGACTCTGAAGAGAGCCCAAAAGACTTAAGGACATCAACCTGAGCATGATCAATGAGGAAAGCTTGGGTGGTGATGACAGTCCCGTGTATGTGCTCAAGAATTGTTTTTTCATAACAGAGAAATGAAGTCTCTCCAGAGGCTTTCGCCATTGTAGAACTTCTGCCAGGGTTTACTTAATATTTAGGTAAGATCACTAATTTTATACTATTTATATTTCTCAAAAGGCAGCCTAAAAGTTTTCAACAATACTGACAACTTGCAATATTTGTGTGATTATTAACATATCATGCCATTTTACAAATTCTTTTCAAGTATGTCGTAGAGTAAAATTAATAAGAAGAGCTGATGTGGTGAAGATTATAATCCAACATGAGGTTAGTAAAGATTCAGGGGTGCAAGTACAAAACAGTCAAAAGAATTTATCTTCTAAAAATAATATCCGTTACCTCGATGGGTGGAAGGAACTCCTTTATATAAGAGTTGGGTGGAGAGATAATCACATTTTGTCTTCTCTTCTTGTATTTATTTAAGTATTTTCTGACCCACTTTTAAGACAATAAGCACTCTTGAATTGAACCTGTAAAAGAGTATAAACAGAGACCGATATGAAACAAGCCGGCCTCAATATAATGAGGCTACAAAACAATTAGCATATATCATTAATCTGTCATAACTCAAAAGTCACAACATATGATATCTAAACTTGGTTTGTTCAGGAGAACTCGATCATTGAGTTGGGAGTATTCTAGTCAAGCATGATTATTTCACTGAAGACCAAATGACTCTCATTATTACTCAGTCTTTTCACATAATATTTCATAGGGGATGAAAGTTGCTCCTCAGCCTCAAAGGAAGGAAATCATCTCTACATCCTGACCGTTAGCTACCGTTGATCGTGATCGTCAGAAAAAAAAAGCTCATATTCTGTGTTTCACCACTTAAGTATTTGTGAGGGAGAGCACCCTGAGCATTTTGCTTCCGTCTGTCGATTGTGGTGGCTTTCATCTTTCGCCCTTTCTACTACTCGTTTAAATTTCATTCTTTGCTATCGTTATATGTTACCCTTATCATATATATAAGCTATGGTGTTAGTTTAAATACACTTGTTTGAACTTTTGAGAGTTCAGAAGGAAGAATGAGAGGCTGAATAAAATCATGAAAGGATCTCTTATTCATTTATTTCTCTAAGCTTTATTTATATAGTGTGTTTGTTATAAGATACAACGTAATACTGACTTCTTTAACGAATTGAACTAACTCTTTATTTTTTTATGTACAACTCATCTAACAAACTTACTCCCGCTTTTAAGTTTCTTCTTTTTCTTCCTGAAATAGACTTTCATTTTTCTTCTCATACCCTCCGTCAAGATGAGCACGAATGTTGATCATGTTTATCTTGGTAATTAGAAATTTAAATTGAGATGATTTAAGTGCCTTTATCTAAATATTTGCAATTTGCAGTTTAATTGGCACACATTTTACCCTCGGACTCTCTTCTTCAACTTTTTCCCTAATAAAATAACAATCCATCGCAAAGTGTTTTGTCCTCTCATGATGCATATGAGTTTTACATATTTGAAAAATAGAATGATTATCTGAATACATCACAATTTCTCCTTCATACTTTAGCATGAAATTTTGAAGTAAATTTTTCATCCAAAGAACTTCACAACAAGCAAGAGTCATAGCTCTGTACCCAACTTCAGTTCAGCTTTAAGTCACAACTGATTTCTTTTTGGCTTTCCAACTAATCATAGCTCCTCTATACAATGCATAAAAACTAGATATAAATCTTCTAGTACTGAATATATTCCCCAATCACTAGCTATGTAACATTCTAGATGTGTATCTTCCTTAGTGTTCAACATAATTCCCTGACTTGGTATTCCCTACAAATATCTAACTACTTTCAAAGGTGCTTGCCAATGCACCTTGGAAGGCTTACGTATGAATTGTAATGAAATATGCATTGAATAGTTGAGGTTAGGTTTTGTAAAGTTGAGGTATCTTAGAGGCTGGAAAAATAAAGAAGCTACGTGACCCTCTCGAACCACGTTTAGGCAGAGATGAGTATCTAATGGGTAGAAGAGGAGATTGTAATAGGCAAGGTTATAAATAAACAGGAGAAGAACTGAAAGGAAAAGGTTTTAAAAACATCAGCGGATTCTAACGGTCAGACGACTAGAAAGGACTGACCCCCCTCCTGCAATAGACGCCCTGTCAGTCAGCTCGAGGTAACTGCAGCCCTATTAGAGTCTACATCTAGCAATTTCTAAACAAGTCTATCTCCCCATTTCTCACTAGAAATGTTCAGCCTCATCCTACCCTACAACCGCAGCTGCGTTCAGCATTCTCCAATACTCCCTAAAACGTTTTAGTAGAGGAGAACCCCACCCAGCTTATAGCAGACCATGAGGAAAGCTCAGTGCACTCGAGAAAATGAAAAAGACCAAGACACTAGATAGACAGTAACGTAAACCTTACAGATAATATAATCGAAACCTTACATGCACACACATGTCAAAAAAAGAAAACAAAAACAATTAATTTAGAGGTTACCTGCAACACTTCCAATACAAAGGGAGGGAAAATGTAATGAATATGGCGGATATGTGGGAGAGAGAGGGCAGCTTTGGCCTTACCTTGCACATGTCTGAAGTACCTTACACCCATCGCACCCTTCCTGACAGTTGTTAAAGCAAAAATGTGGACTATGTCTCCTGAACCAGACATGATAATGAAGAGAAAGAATGAACTTACAATAGAATCCAGTTGTCATCTAGTAACTTTGGACGCCACAATGCTTCTTCTCCCAGTCCGATGAGGCCGCTCTCTTGTTGCTTTATTTTTTATAGTCTGAGCTACTCATTTGAAGCTGGAGGAACCTTGTCTGACGTCCGGTCTGCAAAGTTAGTCGCTCTCGTCTTCAATTAGCTTCCTGTCATCACTGAGTCTCCCTAACGTTGGCCCGAGGTTCTTCTCAGTCGCAACCAAAAAATAAATGAGCCTTCTATTTTCCATGAAACATTTCCGTAAAAACATTAGGTGACTCTGGGGAGGAGCCTTCTTTCACCAAAAATTGATGACCATGATAAAAATAAAAAATAAGGAGAAGAACACAACTTAGAGCAAGAAAATGGAAGAAGAAGAAGAAGAAGAAGAAGGTAGGTTAATTATAAGTCAACGAACAAGTAACAAGAAACGATGGATCTCATCGACAGCCCTCTAGGAAACCAAAAAGGACCTAAAAGCTGAATGTAGAAATGGAGGTCAACTCCTTTCTAAGCCAAAATGAAGGCCATGAAAGTCCCTGCGAGTGCAGTGCCGGCGACGATGACTCTGTCGACTGCAAGTTGAAAATGGAATCAACTTGCTCGAGACATACCATACTTTCACTCACTCACTTCAACCTTTAAGGTAATTTTTTTTATCTATGATAACAATGCACTCCTCTGTCAAGGACACCGTAGTGTAATTCTGTAATTTATTTTTATTAGATACATTCTCTTTAAAAAAATTCACATAGCTAGGCATCTAATCTAATACTTCAACAAAAGGTGTGTTGATTCTCAATTTCATAAATACATCCATAAATTTATTGAACTTATCCTCATTTGTTTTCATTTTAAGCCTTTGATGGTATGGAATTGGCAACATATAATTCTTCACATAGTATCTAGGCCTTTGTTTATGACTAAGGCCTGTTAAGGTCGACATTGGTTTCATTTTATTTACTTCTACATCATTCTCCAGATTAACACTACTATTAGATAAATATGAGACTAGTGTTAATCTTCTCATGTTAACTTCTTTCTAAAGCTACTCCTTAGTTTTTCTAAACATTTTTCTAAACATTTGCACTTCCTTAAATTTAGCAACATCATAATCAAGTGTTATGCCACTCTTTAATGTGATGGAACACACTTAATTCTTAGGGTTTACTTTAATGATACTTAAAAGCTTTTCTCAACCTCTTTTGCTTACCACTTTATCTAGTTAGCTCATTTTGTATCATTAGGATATGAATGGAGGTTAGGGATGGCAATTGTACCCGTACCTGATGGGTACCTGATAAAATTACCTGAACGAGGGAGGATATGGGGAGCAAATTTTTACCCGTGAGGCGAGTATGAGGGGGTTAGCAAAAATACCCGTCGGGTATCGGGGCGGGTATGAGGATACCACCCCTCATACCCGTTTATCCGTTATATAGTAATTACAATTTTGCCATTATATATATATACATACAAACCCAGCAATTAAATAAAGATAAACTTATTTAAATTCAGTATGTATGTATGAATGTAGCATGAAAATTTAAAAGAAAAACAAATAGTCTATTCATATTAAATAAGCTTATTTAAAAAAAAAACAGAGGCGGGTAAACGGGTACCCGATGGGGGTCAAACCCCCAACGGGTATAGATATAAGGGGTGCCAAAAATTTCCGACGGAGATGGAGGCGGGTATGAGAGTGGGGGAGAGTTCATGGGACGGATATGGGGGATGGCATACCCGTCCCGTTGCCATCCCTATTTCCTATAAGGGATAAAGCGAACATCCATCAATTACGAGAAAGCGTTCTTCCATTTACCTAGGCCAACACTAATTTTTAAACTCTGTCACTCACGCATGTCTCTTTTCCTTTTAATCTCGTCCCAGGTTAAAATAAGTTGAACCCGTCGGTCGGGTCGGTAACGTCGGTTGCATAAGACCTAACTGTAAACAAATCAAAAATTGAGCAAATCAAATAATGGAATTGACATATTGATAATGGAGCCATGTGACCGTCGACCCCACACCACTATACTTTGAAACGAAAAAGGTCCCATTCTTTGACTTATGGCGAAACCCAGCCGCAGGTAAGCTTGTCTGGACGTATAATTGTCCTTAATTATACCTAACCTGCCCCTTTAAAGTATTACATTACCTATATTATATGAAAAGACTCAGAATAAGACACCTTCTCCATTTCGCTTTGTGATTTGAAGTCGCAACCAAGGCATTAGGATTTAGAAGTATGTATTTATTAGGGTTGTGGCGTTCCTTGCAAGCAATGCAGGTTTAGACTGGACGGTGTAGCGTCCGGGGAGGTATATCACAAATATAATCTATTTTTCAAAAATATAACTCCACTATACAATTCCTGTAATTTCATTTCTCTTCTTTACAAGCTATAATGGAAGTCTACTGCAGTACTAGGTAGCAATTGAATGTAGACCTGTTAATCTGTGTCAGCCACAAATCCTCTTGTAGCTTTCTTCTGACAAACAATGAACGACTAAAACTAGAAAATCGAGTTCGTTCGTAGGTTTGGATCTCTCTTATGTATGTAATCGTTTAAAATTTGAGGTTAAAATTTTGCCTTTAACAAGAAACCTACTTGATTCGAGTAAGAATTAATTTGAATGTAGAATAACTTAAAAGTATTTTCTCTTAATTAAGACTCATTTAAGACACCTCGTAAATTAAAAAAAAAAAGCATTATTGGGCAGGAGCCGACATAGAGATTACAATTCACGTTACTTGATGTTGTAATCTATATGCTGCATCCTGGCTACCATCTCAGAATGAGACACCTGGTAAGGACATGGTGAAAATAATTGCAATATTCCTTTTTTGTGCTTAGCTGCCGGCACGCAATCAAAATACATTATTAATCTGCGTCCATACGCTACCGTCTTTTCCTTCATCGGTCAATCAAGTAAACTAAATGGGAAAAACAGTACAAACCACATACGGACAGGTGTAGTAGGACCATACCTGCTGTTTGATTCATCTAATTAACAGTTCTTCGTGATCAAAAATATTAACAACTGGATACAACAACCAGGAAGTGACACGTGTTGAGTTAGAATTTACGAAATTTTTTTTCTCACGAAGTATCTAAATGATGGGAAGATATTTTTAAGTCATTCACTCCCAAACTAATCTTCGTTCGAACCAAATCGATCCATTGCGGGAGATAGTTGTACACTCCAAATTCAGAGCGTGTCGCTTCCCTTCTGTTATTCACGACATAATTTGCACAACCGTTTCTATAAATACGGTAATATAAAAATGATGTTGACGAGCTCACCAATTCTGTATGTGAGCTGTCCTTTGTCGAAAAGAAGGGACCAATCTTTGGCTGAATTAGAAACTTAGCCAGCGATTGATTCGTGCCGCATAATCAAGGTTCAAGGCTGCTGTACTTTCTGCTAACAGCGCATACAGGAAAAGGCTCTATGTAAGAATGAATCTCCTTTAAGAGAAGCAGGAATGGGTGGTCCTCATTTGTCGGCAATTGGGTTTTTTTTACGCCAACTCAGCAATCAATGTCAAAAACAAAAACAAAAACAAAAAAGGAATTAATCTATTTTTGTATTCTTCTTCATATTTACAAAAAAAAAAAAAACTCATGAAGAGGACATTTTAATTAATCATCAACTTTACCAAACATTTTTTACTGTCGGTCGAATTTTTCTTCAACTCTATGATTTGCGCTTAGGAATGGTAAAATCACAGGAGCGAGGTGAATGGAAAGAATTTGGTATGTCTAGGATAAAATAAGGAAAGTCATATTAAAAGAGATTCTTCTCCCTCATTAAAAAACGTTTTTTAAAAAAGAAGAGAGTATCCCCTCACAAAAAAAAAAAGAAAAAAAAAAGAGAGTATCCAGAGGGGAAAAGGAAAAGAAACCGGTAGTTGTTGATTAAAATTACTCTGGACTTCAGCCAATAACACTATCAAGACCAATAACACTATCAAGACCAATAAAATCACTTAACCAATAACAAACTAATCAAATGATAAAAGATAAGTTACACATAAGATTTGCAAATTTTAGAGATTTTAGGTTATGCAAAGTTGATGGATGGTTGTGCATCAGCCCATGCATATCTCTAAAACCCTAAAATTTACTATAAAAAAGATGTACTCAGAGGCAATTGAGGGGAGCTAACATTAGCAGGCATCCTCAAATTCTCATAGGTGACTCAAGAGGCAATTTTTGTTTATAGAAGTGAGAAACATGATGAAATTCTCGAAAGATCCGTCAAAATACAAGATCAAACATTTACCTTGTAAGAATATTCGATAGAAGACGAACATGAAGATTTATAATTGTGAACTTGTTGTTTTTTATTTATTTTTCTTCCTATTTATGTTTGATTTCATTTATGATCATGCGTAACTGAATTCCTTTAGTGTCTAGATTAAATGACCCCTATGTTTATACTTGAATATGTTTTGATGCTTTTATTAATGCAATTGTTTTGATTGATATATTGTGATTTGATTACGTATTTAATATATGTTTTTATAGATCTAGAATATTAGATCATAATATGGTGGAATACTATAGAAATTGAGAAATCCTTGTATGAATAAATTTATTGTAATTGGAAGAAGTTAATTGCAACCATAAAGATAAGATGACATAAATCCTTTAGATTATAGTCAAATCTAATAGTGGGATTTACAAATCAATAAAGCAATCTTATAAACTTTAACCTCAGTAATTTGGTTAAAAACCTTATAATTAGTTTCAGCTATTAACATACTATAGGAATCTCCACGATCTAGTAAATCAATAACACAATTATATAATAAAAGGGTAATTATTTAAGAGATTTTAAGGGGACTCATAACCTAGACATTAATTTATGATATTGATCATTTTTATGTGATTTCTTGTTCTTTGTTCAATATTATAATGGTAATTTCTAGTATTCATTGCCTTTATAGGATCTACTCGTACTTGCCAGTACTAGTTACAGTTACGTCATGCAACTGCGATTAATCCAACATTGACTAATTCAAAAAAAGTCAATCACATTTTGACGTCGTCACTAGGGATGATGATATTAGGAACACTTGAATGCTATTACTTTAATCATTATTTTTTGCATTTGGTTTTATTTTATTGTACTTGTTGTATTTATGGCTTATTTATTTAGTTATCTTTTGAAATTCTTTACTTGATCTTGAGTTTATGGTTTATTGTAGGAGTTACGATTTATTGTCATAGTCACAACTCACAATGGAAAGATGGAGTGGACAATACTTTGATGACAGCCATAATATGTCTTCGCAGCCTATAACATCACTATATGGGAGAGAGAGGTTTCCTCACATGGCTTTGGAGGCTCAATCGATCTCTATACCGTGTTTTGCCATTTGTGGGGGGTATTTACTACAATCATGAATGTCGAGTACCAACCTATATATGGGAGCAACTGAATATGTATAATCAACCTCAAGATGCACTATACAAGAATAACAACAATTTAGAATAGAGCAACTCTTACACCTATTAATGGAGCGATTATACTCCAGCTAAATATTTACAGCACCAAACACCTTTAGTTAACAAGATAACTCTAAAAGATATGATGGTTGATTTCATTCATGAATCAATCATAAAGCATTAGGACATAGAGGCTCGTATACAAAATTTGGTAACTCTGATCAACCAATTGGTGGAGATAATATTTGGTAAGATGCAAGGGAGTTTGACCAATTTTATTAAAGCAAACCCTACATAATGTGGAATGACAATAACCCTTAGGAATGGAAACAAACTCCCAGAAGAAGAAGAAGAACAAGAAGAAAAAGGAAGGATTATAAATAAAATAATGGAATACCTTGCTAAACATAAAGCTAGCCGATGCGAATTAGAAGAAAGAGTTTCTTCACATGAATATGTTGAGCATAACACACAATACTATTTGAGCCTATTAACGCAGCAAAGTGAAGAAAAAAAGACGATTGGCTTCATAGATGAAGTGACGTTCTAAGAAAATGATGAGGTAACTATTGTTATTGTAGAGGAGTGGCAGGATAATAGAAGAAGATAAGCTAGAAACCTTTGTCTAGTGAAGAAGAAGAAGAGTGGATAGAGATGGTTAAGGAAGAATTAGTAGAGGAACCAAGTAAGGAAACTACTGATAAGGCATTGGTAGTGACTTTAAGTACTAAGGGTTCTCTCTTCCTCTAAGACAAATTGTTTAAGACAATTGATGATTCATGTAGTTTATTATTCCCCTTTTTTATTAACAGTTTGTCATTGCAATGGGTATTAATATGTATGATTGGAGTAAAATTTTTTTATAAATTATGTCTTTGCTATTATCTTTCAACATGTGGCTTGTTTATAGGCTATGAAACTGCTTTGTGGAGAAAAAAGTGGAAGCAAGCCATTGATTAAAGATCTAGGAAGAGAGTCAACATGTAAGTTACATCAAGCTAATGACGTTAAACAAGAGCTACATAGGAGGTAATCCATGAATTAGGATAGGTTTTATTTTGAATTTTATGTTATTTTATTTTTATATTTCGTATTTATTTACTTAGTTATTTAGTTATTTTATTTTCTTTGTCTTTTTATCCCTTTTTCTTCATATTTTTCAAGGATGTAGTCTAATATTGGATGTAGCGTCCCCTTACCCTAGGGTATACACCGGAACGCCCGTAGGTCATTCTGAAATATATCCTACAATAAGGGAGAGCTACGATCGGTCACTACAGTACTCTCATGTCATCATATTTATAAAACCCTAATATAAAAATCACCAAAATTTTGAAACCAAATTTGCTTTCCCATATCATTTCATCAAGACAGAAATTTACAAGTCTATCGGATCTTCACTGTCTATATACAATACTTCAAAAGAGGACTGATACAAAGATCTAACTAGGTCATCCCCAAAAATAATCCCAGCTGACCGACCTGTGTGCCATGATTTCTCTTGCAAACACGATCACACGGCAGGAAAAGTCTCTCTCTGGAGCTAGGAGTCTACTCTCTCGATCCTGAAAAATAGATTGCAATTTTGGGTGAGTTTGCGAACTCAATGAGAA
>JANZLF010000001.1:11427795-11438117 GCA_026546835.1 Erythroxylum foetidum | reverse complement strand
TTTGTTTCTTGTGATTCCATGTGTTTGCTTGATTCTGTCTACTCCCGGGCATAGTTCCATCTTGTTGAAGGTTCTCTAGGACAAGTTCCTATTGGGTCTCCCATCACCATCATATGCATAGCATGTTATAACAAGCTAGTTACCTATATGTGTAATGGTGTTTTATATATGTATAGTTATATATAGTATTCCATTGAATACTTACATATGAGTATTTATACAATCAATGTCGCTATAGTATAACATGCATAGTATGGTAAAAGCATACAACTATAGCCATACTATTCCACTAGATGGGATAGCATGATATTATTGTACACACTAGGTACTAGTATGTACCATGCAAAAGGTATTATGTGTATTGTGTAACTATGTAACTATGTATATTGTACATATGGGTGCCATGTGCACCATAACTATTATGTTACAATGCATATGCATGGCAACATAGTGCGCATGCATATGGTACCATAGTGTATAGTTATATGTACATGGTGCCATAATAGTGTGCATATTGCTATGGTATGTCACATATGTGTGCATGTATGGTATCATCAAATGGCACATATTATATGGTTATAGATAGTATAGTGTATGTGTAATAGTTATAATACATATAGTGCGTATACGTTTGTACTAGTAACCATTGCATATAGTTACTACATGGCTACACTAAATACATATGTAACTATGTAACATGCAATGGTTACCATATATGCTACTTGTGCATAGTTATACATACAACATGTGTGTACCAATGGTACCATGATGTCAATGTGTATGCACACAAAGTATGTTAGGGTATACATAGTGCATATATGCTATCATTTGTAATATGCTATACGTATACACCATGCATATGCATATACAAATGGTGCTATGCACCATGTGCATACCAATAGTGAGTATATGCCATTATACTATACATGTTATACTAGTTTGTATTAGTGCATAACTAATACATATGTGGCACAATTGAAGTTAGGGCAATAAGTGTAGATATGTGTTATACTAGTACTATATGCAATACCATGTTATTGTGTACATGGTACTACACATAGCATTTTTAAGTATTAGTGTACTATAGATGATTATACACTTACGTGACCATGTAATATATAGTACACTACCATTGTGATCATGTATGCCATAAACAATATAGTACCATAAATGTACCATAATATAGCTCATTGTTATTGGAATAGTATATGACTATAGTTAATGTTTATGTGAATAGTGTACCATGCACCTACTATATATAGTATACTATATGCATATGCTACCATGTTATACATTGATACAAGAAGTCATGGCAATGGAGATCAAGGTGCAACACGCCAAGATAAGCTTACTTTGCCAAGTGGACCTATTACAAGGCAACGTGTAGCAAGGCTTAAACAAGCACTTCAAGGGTTTGTTCAAAGTCACATTACATCTTACCTTGATGACAAGACCGAACCATCTATGGAGAATTCAAGTGGAGTAGTCAAACTTGTGATTCTTTTAGAGAGGGCATGTGGAGGGGCTAATACTTAGCCAAATTTCAAGACAAGTTCAATTATTTTTACGGACTTATTTTAATACATTGGGCTTATTATTAATCCTTTGTTTATTAGGCCTAAAGAGATTTATTATGGGCCAGGTATTTAATAGTAAGCATATGCACTGATTAAAAGTCACTTACCTTAGTTTATTTAAAGCTAGTTTTGGGCAACCAAGCGTGTGGGCCTAAATAGAGTGATCCATTGGGCCCATCCACCCCCTTAGGTTTATTTAAGTTATTTTGATCTTATTTAAGTTAGTTTAGCCCAATCCTAAGTGAATTAGGATCATATTGCATTATTGGGCTATAAACTCCTAAACTAGTTAAGATTAGGCTTATTTTAGCATTAAAGGGTCTTGTAACCTATTCCTTTTAGGTTTAGGACATGGGCAAGGGTATAAATACCTTATTTTATCCTTGTAAACATCATATTTGTTGATTAACAAAATTGAGAGATATTCTCTTCAAGAAAGGTGTGCTCTTCTTATTGTTACTTCAAGGATTGCGTTACTTATCAAGGTAATCACTTATAACGTGTTCAATTCTTCTATTTTCTTTGAGTTTGGGTCTCAATTTTGTATAATTGGGGTTTGAACTAGCATGTTTTTAGAATAGAAAGATTTGGGTTTTGATTCAATAGGATTAGGGGGCTCCAATAACCTTGTTTTCTTGGGGTTTCCGTATCAATAACCAAGTGTAAAAATACATGATTAAGCCCATATTACCTTGATCTTTGTCTCAGTCTAATGTATAAGGGACTTGCACTAATTAGCAATATTTTGATGTTCCTTATGTGTATCCTCTGTTGATGCTGCTCCATATCCACGATTAGATTATCTTGTTATGCAACCGAATGGTTAAAGACTATTAATCCCACAAAGAACTAGTCACTAAATCTATTAATCTCGGTTAGACAAATAAAGTAAAGTGTCAATAAAAGGATTTAACTATTAAACTAAAGAAAGTAAAGCAAATATAGTAATAAAAAGATTAATAAAAACTTAGGGATTCGAGGTTCACTTATATGGAATTCCAATTACTATACAGAATTGATTATTGAGTTTGAAATAAAAATTATCCTAATATATATGTTCCCTTTATTGAGGTCGGTATGTATATTTAATTAGATAACTACCACCTCTCAATTCATAATTTAACTTAGTCAAAGTTTTTGGTTAATCTATATGGTTATCAATAATTCTAGGATACCATTGTTCTTTAGTGCTAAAGTGTTTACTCTCTGAGTGTACAAATTTTACTTCACCTGTGAGCCCTTTATACAATCCCTAAGATTAAATCTATGGTAACTAATTGTTAATCTAACAATAAGAACAAGTAAAATAAATTCAATCAATTAAATAATAAAAATGTATAAATGATTGAGAACCTTTCCAAGGTATAACGCTAACCCTACTAAAGGCTTATAGCCACTAAACATCATGAAAAAATAAAAACAAATAAATATTAACTTAAGAAAGAGGGTAGAAGAAAAGAATAAAAGATGTCACAAGGTTAACATAGACATGTTGTTAAACTATATCTAAAAAACCTTTTAATAGACACTATTTGAAACACGACATGTTCCAATCCATATTATTCATAGTTTGCTTTTCTATACGTAAATGCATTAATAACATGTAAATAGATAATGGTAATTTTGTCAATACGCATAATGTGGGATGTATATAGTCATAAAATAATGTGCCTTGAGGCTTAACATTGTTTATATTCAATCATGGTATTCTTATATCTAAAGTGTAGGTGTTACATATCTATAACGTAATGAATGATAATATTGTTTTGTGCATAGTTGTACTATTGGATGTATATTTTCCTAATATAGTTTTTACCAAGTCTTGGTATATTTTTCATTAAGGAATGTTATTTTTTTCCACTTAATCATGATATTCCCAATTTAAAGGATAGTTGTTACTTATTTGTAATAAATGAATGTATGTGTTTTGTAAATAAAAATGATATTAGATGTCTAATTTCTTGGTACAGTTTATATTGAGGTGTGATTTTCTTGGTACTCGGTCATAATATTATAATTTAAAATGTATGTATTACTTATCTATAATGAATAACAATATTTTTTGTACAAAGGCATAATATTGTATGTATAGTATCCTAGTATATTTTGTATTAAGGAATGACATTCATTTTACTTAATCATATTATTCCTATTTTAAAGTGTATGTGTTATTCATAACGAGTGATGGTTGAATTTTTGTAAATAGTTGTGGTATTGGATGTATAGTGTTTTAGTATAGTTTATATCAAGTTATAACATTCTTTGTACTCAATGATTATATACCAAGTTTAAAGTATATGTATTGCATATTTGTAATAAATGATGATTTTTTGGGTACATAAGCACGATATTACTTATATGATGTCCTAGTATATTTGGTATTGAGTCATAGTATCCTTTTGTACTCATCCATGATATTTTCATTTTAAATTTTACCTAGTACCTACTTTTAATGATAATGATATTTTTTGTAGATAGGGTAAGTATTGCATGTATTGTGTCTTGGTATATTTTATGTTAAGGCAAGATAGTTTTTGTACTCAATCAAGGTATTCTCATATATAAGTGAAGTAGTTACATATTCAATTGTTCAATCAATTTAGCAATGCGTTCACTTGATATTTATTATATATCGGTATGTGAACATTCTACTATAATTTAGTACTAGGAGTATCCTTCTTCATTATACCCAAAGCATTCCTGGATCTTATTCTTCTTTTCAAACTCTTCCTCTCTTCTTTAAGTATGACATTAAGCCGAATCATGACGGTTGGCCAGCTCATGACCCATCCCGATCTTATATTTAAAAAATAAAAAATAACCCGAGTTAGGACGGTCAGCAAGTTTGTGGCCCGACTCGACTTTATATTTAAAAATAAAAATAAAAATAAAAAATAATATCGTTTTTTTTTTTGACAAAACGACTCCGCAATTTTGCTATTCCTACTTTTTAATTGATATTTTTCACTCTAAAAAAATATAAATCAAGTTAAGTTATGGTAATCATTATATTTTATAGGAAAATATCTTTTCATACACGACACCTCATTAAGATAAAAAACTTTCAAATGTTTTTTTACTTAAATCATAATACTCCTTCTTGAATAAAATTAACATGGCGTGAAAATGATTTCTTAATAGGTTACTAAAGTGCTTACTTATTAGGTAACACATAAATAATAGCTAACTACAAGTGACAATGTCAAAAATATACAAATAAATCCTTATAAATATAAAATGTAGAAAGAAGATAATAATTCTTAATTTTAAGTTTTAACAAAATGATGAACATCTATGTTATGATAAAAGAGGCAAAAAAATTATTTATTTTTAATTAATTGATATTTTTTATTTTTAACCTTTTTAATTACTATTTTATTCATCAATTAATATTAAATAATATCATATTTTTATTATTTTATTTTAATTAACAAATAAACCGCCGGACAAGACTATTTTTCATGCGACTTATAGAAGAAAGGCGGATAAGAGGACCACTTCCATCACGTTGCCATTTTTGTTTTTGTGTACTCTGCATTCTTTAGGCCAAAAGTAGACAACAGAGAGGAGATGGAGGTAGCGGCAGCGGCGACAAATCCAGTTATTAAAGTCGTTTGCCTTTGCGGGTCTATTCGTAAAGCCTCCACCAACCGTGGCCTCATTCGATTTGGTAATTACTTTTTACATGCTTCTTCTCTGGACCCATCTTCAATTACAGTGACGTGTTGAAGCTTACTTTTATGCTCATATCAATCTTTGCCTTTGATGTTAATTTCTTACTCCAATTCCATGTCTTCGTGTGATGTGATCCCTGACATGGGCTTTATTATTGTTCTTTGGTCTCTTGACTTTAGCGATTGAGCTGAGCAAGGAATCAGTTGAGGGTATGCAAATTGTGTACTTGGACGTTTCGGTACTACCAATGCTAAATACCGATCTTGAAGTGGACGGCACTTTCCCACCAGTAGTTGAAGCTTTTCGAAGAAAAGTTCTTGAAGCTGATAGTGTCCTGTTCGCCTCTCCAGAGTACAACTACTCTGTTTCACGTACTGCACTTTTTCTCTTGTCCACATATCCTTATCTATTTTGGAGGCTCATGTAAATTTTACTCCGATCATATAACCGCAACTTCTCATTTTTTGCTCTGTTCAAGTTCGATTCCAACAGAATTGCATATGAGGCTTGAAGTTTGAAACTATACAATGCCTAAACTTGTTTCTTTAGAGAAACATGCTCGAACTTTTGGGATGGGCATGACCGTTGATGAGCATGAGAATAACTAGTTTATCTTTGTGCCCTGTTTACCTTTACAACTTATGTGAAATAACTTAATGTTTGCATTAATGACTTGTAGGAATTAAGTCAATGTGCGTAATAATAACTCGAGCTCTGGTAATAGAGAAGAAAAAGAAAAAGAAAAATAGGGTTCAAAATTAGGAATCCAAAAGCAAGTAACTATATGATTCCATTACTCTGCTCTTACATATACGTGTTTTCCATGGAATTGGCTAGCACCTTTGAAGAATGCAATTGATTGGGGATCTAGACCGCCAAACTGCTGGGGTGATAAAGCTGCTGCCATATTAAGTGCTTCAGGAGGTTCTCATGGATGGAGATCACAGATGCATCTTCGCCAAATAGGAGTGTCTCTTAACATTCATTTCATCAACAAACCTGAGTTTTTGCTGCATGGAACTGCACCTCCAGCCAAATTTGATAGAAGTGGCAACTTGACTGACCCAGAGGTGAAGGAGAAAGTAAAAGAAATGCTTGTGAGCTTACGAGCTTTTACCTTGCGACTCAAAGGTGACCGAATTGGTGTTTCAAATGGCCCATCTTATCAATTTTAACGTACAAAATTTACCTGTTTCCTTTTGGAACGCGGGGGATAATGATTTGAATTACTAACACAGCTATCCAAATGTGCCCCATCAGATCTCTTTAAGTTGCACTACTCCCAACTTCTATAGAAAAGTTTCAATGATACTTACCGGGACCAGACACTAGTCCCATGTAAACTTCCATAGCCAGTTTCTAACACCACGTATCCATCAACTTACAGAGTCAGGGTCCAAGTACAAGAAGTGGCAGAGAGAAAAACAGAGGGAGGTGGTGGCAGCGGCAGCGGCAGCGAAACCAGTAATTAACGCGGTTGCCCTTAGCGGGTCTCTTCGTATAGGCTCTTTCAACCGTGGCCTTCTTCGCGCTGGTACGCCCCCACTATTTTATCCTTCTCTTTATGTATTTGGTGGAACACCCAATCGTCCCCGCGAAGCTTAGAATGTCAAACGCTCTCATTTCTGCATTTCTTGGGTTTAAACGGTCTGAAATTTACTTCATCTAGGAGTTGGTTTTGCATATATTGATGTTTCTGTGCTAATAGATTGGGTGTGTTGGCTGAAAATTATTTTATAAATATAAAAATAAAGTGAGTTATATCTGAAAATAAGAGTAATAACTTGTTTTTTTATTTTTAAATTTAATAAAAATATGCTTATTCGAAATTTTAGTTTTTGGTTTTAGTTTTAGTTCCTTCCATTTCTATAATTTATGAAAATCATGAACCTTTCTTTTTTTATCAATAATATTATATAAGAGTTTAAAATAAATTTTATTTATAAAAATAATTTATCTTTAAATTTTATGTAATAAATGATTAAATTAAATAAATCATTAAGTTTTTAATATATTGAAAATGGTTATAAATTATGATTATAATTCATAATTACAATTAGATACATTAAAATTTCTTTTAATTTATCTTTAATTCTATAACTAAATAATTTATAATTATATATTAAGATTGAGTCAAACAACTTGTGATGACTACGTAAAAGTGATTTGACTCAAGCTAGGATGTGTGATTTAATTCTTTATTATCTAAATGTTCTAATTAGATATAGATTATAGAATTAGTATATAATCTATCTAAATCAAATCGTGTTCGTTTTTACTAATAATAATTAATTTATAATTGATATTTGAAAGTATGTTTTTAAACATCGATTCATTATAGTTATAAAATTTCTTAAATCACTATTAATTAATTATTATAGTGAAATATTATTCATAATTACTTTAGAGTAAAAAAATGCTTTATTGAGTTACTTAACTATTTACATATAGCTTTTATTATATTTAAGTATTACCAATTGATTTAGATACAAACTCTTTACAAGTTAGGGATAAGGCTATGTAATATTAGTATTGGATCTCTCCTAATTTTGCATGTTAGCGAGATTTTTATTTGTTGTTGTTTTTGTATTACCAATTGAGTTACTCTAAATAGAACATGTTATAAATATTATTAAAATATAGTAATTCTTATATAAGATAATTTGTAGATCTCAAATGTAAGGATTAATTATAAAATTATTATAATGAGAATATTTATATATACAAGTAATAATTCATTTAGGAATCTAATGATCAGGCTAATCTAGTAAACTTATTTTCTAGTAAGTATCTACACATTTGCTGAGTATCTATATATTTTAATTAAGAAATTAATTACTTTTAATGAGGAAAAAATAGGTGTGTTAGTCTTTCCACTTTATTAATGTTCGGTTTTAATAAATTAAAAATAATATATAAATACAATATAAATCTTGATTTCATCGTAATTTTATTTGTAACATATATTTATTTAATAAATTATATATATATATACATAAGATAATTTTTTTTAGTTAATTATGTCAGGCATACACAAACACTATTAAATGTATGTTTAGTGCATTTGGTATCTTTACCTTATCTGTGAGTTGGTTTGGTTGCAGCTATTGACATAAGCAAGGAATCAGTACAGGATCTACAAATTGAATACCTAGACATATCATCATTGCCAATGGTAAATACCGATCTTGAAGTTGGAAGTACTTTCCCACCAGTCGTCGAAGCTTTTCGGAAAAAGATTTTCGAAGCTGATAGCGTTATCTTCGTCTCCCCTGAGTACAATTACTCTGTCACCGGTACTCTTCTCCTATTTATATTTTGCCATCTCTAGTCTTCATATAGGCCAAAAATATATTCGCTTTGTCTCAAAGCTGCCAATGTTGTTATTTTGCTGAAAAGTATGACTACTGAACTTGGATTACATATCAAAAAAGGATCTTCCGGTGCCCCTTTTGACATGGTAGCGGTTAGTTTAGCCAAAAACTGAACTCTCTGGTATGTGGGCCTCTGTGATCCCTTTGGATGATTTTCTTCCATATATGCACTGCATTAGAAATATATCGGCACATAGTTGAAAATTGAGTTTGTTTCTGTGTAAAGTTAATTTAGATAGAGAGGTGTCTGAAGGTTTTAAATTAATAACTGGACTGTATGACTGAAAAAGAAAAACTCCAGTGCCTAGTTGGAAATTGTACCATATGTGTTCATTGAAGGTCACTGCATTTAATTGCCTTTTCATCAATATTCAGCACCTCTGAAGAATGCAATCGATTGGGCATCTAGACCGCCAAATTGTTGGGCCGATAAAGCCGCTGCTGTGGTAAGTGCTGGAGGAGGCTTTGGTGGTGCGCGATCTCAGTATCATCTTCGCCAAATTGGTGTTTTTATTGATCTTCATTTCATCAACCAACCTGAATTCTTCTTGAAAGCATTTGCGCCTCCGGCAAAATTTGATAGTGATGGCAATTTGATTGATTCAGAGGCTAAAGAGAAACTAAAGCAAGTTCTTATAAGCTTGTATGCATTTAGTTTGCGACTCAAAGCTGACTGCTGAAGTTGATAGATGTTTCAAATCTCTGATACCATAAACCTGAATTCTTCTTGAATGCATTTGCGCCTCCAGCAAAATTTGATAGTGATGGCAATTTGATTGATTCAGAGACTAAGGAGAAACTAAAGCAAGTTCTTATAAGCTTGTATGCATTTAGTTTGCGACTCAAAGCTGACTGCTGAATTTGATAGATGTTTCAAATCTCTGATACTATAGCTTCTTGTACAACTATACTTGTTCTATTCGTAAGTTGTGCAAGCCTTGTTTGGTTTGCTATGAACTCCTATGGTTGGTTTGCATTTGCAATTGGTTGGCCTTTTTGTGGTTGTTTAAGAAACGGCTGAAGGTTCTTTCAAGTCTGGGCAAAGAAAATAGAAATTGGGTTCTTCATTTTTTTTTCTGGAAAATTAAAATTGGGTTCTCCATGTTGGGAGTTCACTCGTAGGGAAGATTGAAATCGTTCTCTCGAGTTAGAAAGTTATCCTAGAAAAAACTTGTGTTCATTACCATAAATTGACCATATCATTAACAGACTGAATCATCAAAGACAACATCAACATGCTTTCAATTGTTGATTGTGTTCGCTGAAATGAGGCTGGCCACCTGAACATTTGCTTTGAATTCAATTGGGAGGCCCAGAATGTTTTAAGGTCCTTGAATTTTTGAGATGTAGGACAGCAGACACCTTGTCTTATATTAGATACACAGCCTCCCAATTATGCAAAACACGTAACACTTTGCCGCAATCAGAGATAATTTCCCGACTTGCTCTTTTAACGCGGCCAATTGTATAAGATGGAAATTACACAAGTTGGAACTATCTGTCTTACAATTGATTACAGGTTTCATTCTTTTAGTGCTTTGGTGGAAACTTACATGCTATGCAGCATGGATACGGACACGGACACACAGAGACGTAGCTAGATGGGGCCCAGGGGAGTCCTTGGGCCCCCCAAAATTTTTTAAAAAATAAATATTATATATAGATATATATATATAAATGAAATTATTTGAGAGTT
>JANZLF010000001.1:11395207-11405564 GCA_026546835.1 Erythroxylum foetidum | reverse complement strand
CTGCGTGACTTTTCCTGCTGTGTGTGCCGGCGAGAGGAGCATGGCTCACAGGTCGGTCAGCTGGGGATCTTTTGGGACTTTATGGATGACCTAGTTAGGATTTCAATTTCTTGTATTTTTTTAAAAGATGGTTTGGACAAGATCATGTAATTACGGTTTAAGTAATGAAATGAGAAGTACGATTTGGTTTTAACATTTAGTGAATTTAATATTACTGCTGTATTTGTATTGATGCCATGAGGTTTATAGAAATGATAGTTTGGTAGTGCACCCTCGTCGTGGGTTGTGCATCGGTTCGACCTACGGGCGACCCGGTGTATACTCTACGGTGAGGGGGCGCTACAAGTTTTCTAAACATCAGTATTTCCGCAGGTCTCTATTTTTTGAGCTACAGTAGGACTATCCTTCTCATTCAAAGGATCAGCTATATGTGTTACAGTAAGGGTATTAACCTCATCTCTAACATTACTTTCCAGATCAGTCAATTTTCCAGGAATCTTGAGTTCATCCAACTGGCATTCTTCTTCTTCACTCATCAACCCCTGATAGCTTCCAGTTTTAAATACCTTACCTGTAGGTCTCCCTACAGAGTTATGAGACTTAAAAGGGGGCCTTCAATGATAAGAGACAACTATGCTATCCTCCCATAATCTCCTAGTTGCATGATTGATATTTCATTAGGATGGTCTTTTGAAACTTCTATACTGACACAGAGACGGGCATAACCAATTCTCTTCTTTATAGTCGTGTTCTCGTCCATGCATAACAGTTTACTGATGAAGCTGGCTAATTGGCTGAGGCCCTGTATGGTCTAGTACTCCAGCGAAAAGTTATGGAAATTAATCCATATAGGAAGACTTTGTATCTTAATGGTTTCCAGTTTAAGACCTGGCTGTCAGATTTGTAGGAATGTTGGCTAACTCCCGAAGTGCCATGGACCCTCATCTAGTATTTTATTAGCTGCTGAAGTGGAGGAGAAGAAGAAGAGGACAAGATTGTCTTCGGAAAGCAGAACGTCTATAAGGCCTGAAAACTTGTTTCCACATTGTTTGGGCAGCCATAGGTACAACACGTAAGGGGGTTAGAGAGGGTTAGGATGGGTTGGATGATAAAGGTTAAAAATCTTCGGCTTAGTGGGCAGGTGTGTCAGGCATGATGGGGATAGGGAAAGGCGGGAAAAAATTTTAAAAGAAAGGAAGGAAAACCAGAGATTCCAGAGAGAAGCTGGAATGAGAATGGATTTTGGAGAAGAAATTAGTGAAGAGGATAAGATGCAGAGGAAGGGGAAGATAGTGAAATGAGAAGGCACCGACTAGCTAATTCAATGGATTAGAGAGGTTATGGTTACTAAGGGACTAACATAGGACATGAGTACCCATTTAAGAATGAGTTGGAATGTGCAGGCTATGTTGATTGCCTGCTTCCACCTTTCTAACCAATTTAACTTTAGTCTCTTCTGTAGCTTTTTGCTATTTATTCATTTTGACTTGCATGTCGCTCCATTTTTCTTCTCCTGCTATAATATTTTCTTAACTTCCAAAAGAAAACATATAACACTAGCAAAGTGTTTCCTACATAGCCACCATACTTCGAGCCATGTCAAATATATACTTTGAGGAACATAATAGCCAATAATAGTTTTTTTGGTCCATGAAGCCCACAAATTATAATCCTCAATCACCCATGTTTCATTGACAACAACTAACAAAATGCTACAAGTTGAAATTCAGTCAGGTCTACAACATCATATCATAGTCGCGAAGCTATTCGAAATTCTTCTGTTTTTATGTCAAACAATATAATAACCCCATAACTATAGTTTTTCCTTGGACTTTACAAATAGATAGTTGATGTAACTTTCTATTCATAAGTGCCCTGATATCGACCGTACAAGAAAATGACAGTATCTTTTCAATCTTTCTCTATATGGGATGGCAGAAACTAAGCACAAAAGTCTTAGGGTCAGCCGTGAGGAAGTCATACTTTATTGTTCATGGTAGACTATCTTGATCAACTTATACTCTTTGGTTTTTGGATGAAAACAAAATTCATAAACTACCATTGAAATTCTTAAATTTGAATGTTTATTTAATATCAAAAGTACTTTTTCAAAATTTATAAGTGGAGTAATCCCACGCTGAAAAAAGATATAAAGAGAAAGTGATTTATATTAATGATGACTCATAATTCATTAAATTTAGGATTTTAAGTTGAGATATAATAGTTTAATTGTATATAGACTCATTTGGATCTAGTCCAATTCCTCCCTAGGCCCTTTCAACTTCAAAATCCATCACTGATGTCAGAGATAGTTGATATGGATTTAGTCCAAAAGGATTGTTGTTCAGCTGCTTACATGGAATGCCTGTTTTCTAATCCGAAATTTTTTATGATGCATAGCTTCAAAACAAGTTTACATTTAAGAAGAGATGAGAAGGGCAGTCCTTAAAAAAAATAAAAATGCATTAATGTAAAAGGAAAATAGTTTTAGGAATCCTAAACCTCATATAGAAGCTTAGCTTGACAATAAAAGAATTAGTAAGCTTTCTTATCTATGGGATTGTCTTTAATCAATCCTGTTCATTATGAGTTATCTAACCATGAGTCCATCCCTTAAGGAAGCAAGATCATGGCTTGTAGTTATATGATACAACCAATAATTCTCTGATGCTTTGTAAGGTTAATTTCCTAATGCTATGTAATGTTACTTGAATTAAATCTTAAGCATTTTGATTTGTCCCCTAAAAATATATGTTATTTCTCCCCTTAAAAAGAGTATAAGTTTCCTAACTAATTAGAAGTTTGAATGCAATATAGTTACCTTTGTGGAAACTTAATTTGCTCAGCTCATGAAATAAATAATGGCCAAGATGCTAAGAAAAAGTTGAGCTTGCAAACTTGAAGTCATTTGCATTTGCATTAGAATTATGAGAAGTAGCAGTAAGTGTAGAGAAAATGGTTAATACTTTCAGGGAGTAAATTACAAAGCTTAGAAAGTATGTTGAAGTGAGCTCCTCTTAGTCTATCCATGATTGCCAACTTAATCCTGATAACTAACTAGAGAACAAAAAAGCATTATTAGGGAACCAAAGTAGCCTCTAATAAGAGACTAATGGTTTGCTAATATTGAATAATTGTAGGCATGACTTGTTGGTTAAAACCTTGGAGCTATAATATTCCCACTAAGGGTTTATCCTTTTCATTTAGATTAAGCTTATAAGTTGAAGCTTTAGCCATAACAATTGCAAGTTCCCTAATCCTACGATTTCAATTCCCATAAACTACACTCTATTGACTTTAGCATTAAGGGAACTAATTAGTTATAAAAATTTTATTCCTAACATATTATGCAAGGGGCCTAAGACATTCTAAAAAACCATGCCAAAATGAGTTTCTTTCTCCATATCTAATTATGATCTTAATTATTTGGTTTACATCCTTCTTAATTTAATAATTTGGTTGAAAGACCAAAGATTTGGATGGCTTACTCTTGATGCATTTGAAGCTTTATTTTCTAAATGTATGTGTGAATTTAACCCAAATGGAATGAGTATTAATGCAAAACTTTCATATTTTCCTTGCTAAGAGCATCTTATTGGCGACCTTCATAAATACTAACACTAAACCTCCCTCTTTTTTTGGTGTATGGATATCAATCCATTTTACTTTAGCTCCTAAGTGATTCTCTGCTTCTTCAGTCAATAAAAAGTTGTTTAGCATTTTTTAAATATCCTTTATCAATTTTTGAGGTAAGAATAGATGTGAATATTAATGAATATGCAAAATTTTCAATGATAAGGTGATAAAATGGAGCATTCTATTATAAGAGAGAAAACTCATATTCCAGTGATCAATTATCATGCTAACTGCATCAAAGTGAGTTTGACACTCACCACAAGATACTCTTTTGCCAAATATTAAAATACGTTGGCGCGAAAGACCTATGATTGCCGAAAGCAACCTGGATATATATATTATTTATTGAAAAACCATTTAACATGTCGAAAGAACTTAGTGAATCTATGAGTAAATGAACTAAGTTTGGATCTAAACTACTAAAAAGAAGTTGATCATGCACAAAAGTATGATTAAAGAACTTTATTTTCTCACAATTGTAATGGTAAAAACTGTGATTTTAGTCTATTTGATCTTATTAGTACTTGATATGTGCTTAATTGATTATGAATTTATTCCATAACACTTAGTGATTATTTATTTGAAAATGTTTAAGATACTCACTTTGACTCATATGTGCTTTTAGGCACAATTCGGAAGTGAAAGAGCTAAAGTGAGTTGAGAGTAGTATATTTGTGCTGTTTCTGAAGATTTATACTCACTTGTCTTTATGGAGCAAGAAGAAGATTAAAAGCATGAGAAGACAAAAACATGCTAAGAAATATGAGATATATGTCAAAAATACAAAGAAGATGAAGGATGAAACAAGAAGAAGACAAAAAGAACAAGGAGAAAGGAGTCACGACTGTGCTATTAACTTGTCACAGCCTAGAATATTAGCTCATGATTGTGATACCACTCATGGACCTGAGAAGGTGTGTGACACTCATGACACACTAAGTCACGGGTGTGACACAATGCCATCTCACCAAAAATCCTATTTTTTCATATAAAAGCAACGTATTGGTGACAGGTGAGGGTTACGAAACTTTTTGGTGTTTTTGGGTGGGAGAAAGAGGAGCTTCAGGAGAAGATGAGAAGAAAGGGCAAAGCTCTCAACCTTGAGAGACCCATCAAGAGATAGCTTTTCGACACCCATTTGGAGGTAAAATCGAAGTCGATGAACTCGAGTAGGTGTATTTCTCTCTGATTTTGTTATTCTTTAGTTTCTTATGGATTAATTATGTTATCTTATGCAATAGATTTGGGTTTTATGTATGAATGATCATATTATATTATAGTTCGATTGTTTGTGTATGAACCTATAGCCATAATTTCAATATAATTTGTAATTTTATGTTGATATTCATTTGTAGTGACTAATGGTTCGTAATCATTAGGGATAACATAACCTTGGTTGATTGACCTGAGTGTATATGGTTATTGCTTAGATTGGTCTATTTTCCTAATTTGTAATGTGACTGTCTAATTAAATATAGAGATTGTATCTTAGGTTATTCATTGGCTAGGTTTAATTAACAAGTACTTCTTAATTAAATACAACCTAAGGGAAAATCGAGGTTAATAGAGCTTGTTGTTACTTTACGACCAATAGATCAAGGAGAGTTAAAAGAACACCAAATCAATGAAATATGTCTAATTGGGTGTAAGTTGAGATTGAACCAAAGAACCAGGTCCCTAACGATTTCATCACTTTCATCATTTTTACATGATTTCTTTAATTTATTTTTATTAGCTTAGTTTCATTTTTTCTTATTTCAAACCAAACAAACCCACCATAACTTGAAAATTGATTAATTTCTTTTCAAAAGCTAACCAAACACTCTCTGTAGGATTGATCTCACCATTGCTATAGTAGTAGATCTAATTTATTTTGCATAGTGTTACAATGCGCTATTTTCAATTTTTGGTGTCGTTGTCGGGGAGTATAGTGCTTTAGTTTTTGTTTTTGATTTCAATTAATTGTATATATCTATTTGCAATTTATTTCTTTTTCAGTTATTTCTTGATCTTTTCACTTTTTGTTTAGTGTTTATGTGTTGAAAAAAATATTCATGGATGGAAGTAATTTTTTCTATGACTCATATTCCCAATCTTATAAGCAAGTTTAGACTGTTAATTAATTGTACATATTTGTTTGCAATTCATTTCTTTTCAGTTATTTCTTAATCTTTTCACTTTTTATTTAGTTTTTATGTGTTGAAAAAATATTCATGGACTGAAGTAATTTTTTTCTATAACTTATATTCCCAATCTTATAACGAAGTTTAGACTGATCAACCTAACTTTAGTATGGATGAGATAATCAACATAATTACTTCTATGATAGTTTGCAAGACATATAACAATTTCAGTATAGACCAGAAGCTTCTTATCATGACTCAGGTACATCTTTGGAGGATTTGCTTAATATTATAACTGCCATTAATCTTCAATTTCAACAAAATATACAGCAGTTTCAACAGGGTGTATAACAACTTTAGCAGGATGTATAGTAGTTTCAATAGGAGTATAACAATTATAATAGGAGGAAAGGTAATTTTAGTTTAGGTTCCAAGAATGCAAGAGCCAACAAAACTTAGGTATATCCTTGGAAGAATTAATTAACGTTGTTGTTGCTAACACTTTGCAATTTCAACAGAATGAGAAACAGTTCCAACAAAAAACAATGTCTAAGTGGGGAAATAACAATCACATTGAACCACAAAGTGAAGAAGAGCAACCATATCAACCTAAGGTGTATCTAAGGGATGTTAGCACAGAGGCATTACAAAGTGATGAGGAGCTTGAGAATCTTGAGTGTACTACTTAAGGAATTGTTTGTGTCGAAGAAGTGGTGAAGAAGCTCAAAGTAGAAAAGGATACATCTTTTAGCTCAAAGGTATACATTGAGTTCCAATTTGTTGTTAAGACAGGCTTTTTACCTTTACCTAGCAAGTTAGAGAAATTAAATGAAAAAGAAAAAGGTGAAGAGACATTCTAGATCTTTCTAGAGAACATGGACCGAGTAAAGATTGAAAATTTGAAGATAACAAATTTGTTGAATATGATGGATTATCAACCAAAACCTTATCCTGAATAACCTCACGTGGAAGTAACTCAAACTGTGACACTAGAAGACCTTAATTTCATCACGTGAGGAGAAAACATGGAGTTGAGCTAGTGACACTAAACAAAGACACTTCTTTGGAGGCAACCCAAGGGAAGTAAATTTCTTTTCCTTTACTTTTTTGTGGTAGTTAGGATATGCATATGTGTTTTTATATTGGTTTATTTCTTGCTTGTTTTAAGTTTTCAATCAAAATGAGAGAGAGAATGAAACAATCAATCAAACATTTTCTCTTTTTCTATTACCTCTAGGATTATATAGTCATGACTAGAGAATTTCATGGAAAACTTAGTAGGCACTTTTACTCTTGTGATTGGTCAATGTGTACTATCTTTAGAAGAGTAGTGGCTAGTGGTTGATAAAGCTAGTGACATTTTAAGCCTTTATAGACTGACACATTTATATCAGTCTCATTGTCTTTGCTTATGTGTGACCTTCATGACATGTACATCCTAACTTTGCTTTGATTTTCTGTTCAAGACCACATTTTTATCACATGCATTAACATGGAATGATTAGGCATTATTTGCTTTTCTGAACTACATTAGCCAAATAGCCTACCCATTATATGATTTCCTTTTGATAAGCTCCCTTGAGCTTTATTTGCCTTTTCTTTGTCTACTAACCATATTACATGCTTAAATCCTAACCAAATGTCCTTTCCATGTCCTAAAGCTAGTGAAACATTTATTGATTGTTGAGTTTGTGGATGTATAAAAGTATAAATGTGGGGGTATACATATGTATGGGTTGGTTATAATGTTGGGATTTCAATTTATGTCATATCATTGAAAATTTCATTTTAATGTAGTTTTTTTCAATGTTTATATGAAAAAAGGGACAGAAAGGAAGAAAAAAGAGAACAGAAAAATGAAAAGAAAAGAAAAATGAAAAGAAGAAAAAGTTTAAATAAAAGTATCAAGGAGGAATTGCATATGTGTTGCAAAGTTCTTTATGAGTAATCTTTCCTCCTTAAGCTGTATTAAATGGGTTATTTGAGTATGTCGGATATGAGGTGAACGTTGCTTTCATTGATCCCTCCCTATGGTTACAAAGTCTTGTTTATAATTAACTTTTGTGAGTGATTTATGTTTCATGTGGTTTGTGTGTGAGAGCTCAAGTTTGAGCTGTGAAACATCGTTTTTGCATTCATCATAATTGATATACAAAATTGTGATTGAATGTTGATTTTTGCACTTGATGTCACATTGAATGTTACTTTTGTTTCACTAGCTTTAATGGCTTTCATGCTACTTGAACCAAATACATCTCAACTTACCCTTGCCCACATTACAACCTTAAAAAGTACTTTGATCCATTATTTTGCATGTGAACCTTAGTGGTGGAGAAATGAAATGATAAGCAAAGTTTTGGAATGCCTTGATTGTGAATGGTGTTGAGTGTACCCGAGAATATACCTTCTTTAAACATATTTTCCAAGTCTACCATTAGATTGCTCAATTTTTTAAAGATATTGTATGTTGATTGATCATGATTAGAAGCATTGATTGTTAAATTTTTGCTATAAATTTTGAAAGTCATGCATCTTTGCTTATAATTATGTATTCTTGGAACGTATGGGACATGAGTCAATGTTTTGGGTCTATGATCTTAATTTTGATGTTTTGCCAAGGAAGGTCAAAAGCTAAGTATGGTGTAAATTTATATGTGCTTAATTGATTATGAATTTATTTGATAAGACTTAGTGATTATTGCTATAAAAATGCTTAAGATACTCACTTTGACTCATATGTAATTTTAGGCACAATTCGGAAGCAAAAGAGATAAAGTGAGTCAAAAGCACTATATCTGGGTTATTTTTCGAAGATTCATACACACTTGTCTTTATGGAGTAATAAGAAGAAGATTAAAAGCAAGAGAAGATAAGAAAATTCCAAGAATGATGAGACATATACTGAAAATGCAAAGAAGATGAAGGATGGAGTAAGAAGAAGACAAAAAGAACAAGGAGGAAGGAGTCACGCCTATGCTATGCCATTAGCTTGTCACAATTGTGAGTATTGGCTCATGGATGTGACAAGGTGTCTTATAGTCGTGAGAAGGTGTGTCAAACCCGTACACACCAAGTCATAAGTGTGACACAATGCCACCTTACCAAAAACCTTACTTTTTCTGTATAAAATCAACGTATTGGTGACGAACGAGGGTTATGAAAGTTTTTAGTGTTTTCAGCTTGGAGAAAGAGGAAGCTTTGAGAGAAGATAAGAAGAAGGGGAAAAGTTCTCAACTTTGAAAGACCCATAAAGAGCTAACTTCCCAACGCTAGTTCAAAAGTGACATCAACGTTGACGAACCCGATTAAATGTATTCCTTACTAAGTTTGTTGTTCTTTCTCTTCTTATAGATTGATTGTGTTATCCTATGCATGTGGATTTGGGTCTTGTATGTGAATGATCATATTATCATATAGTTCGAATGTTTGTGTATGAACCCATAGCTAGAATTTCAATATAATCTGTAATTGTTATGTTGAGATTCATTTGTAGCAACTAATGGTTTGTAATCATTAGGGATAACATAACTTAGGTTGAATGACTCGAGCATATGCAGTTGTTGCTTAGATTGGTTTGTTTTCCTAATTCACAATGTAGTTGTCCAATTAAATCTAGAGATCGTATCTTAGGTTATTCAGTGGCTAGGTTTAATTAACGAGCGTGTCTTAATTAAACACAACCTAAGGAAAAATTGGGGTTAACAAAACTTGTTGTTAATCTACAACCAATAGTTCAAGGGTAGGTAAAAGAACAACAAATCAATGAAATATGTCTAATTGGATGTAGGCTTAGATTGAATCAAAGAACCAGATCCCTACCAATTTCATCACTTTCATCATTTTTGCATGTTTTTTAAAAGTTGTTTTCATTAACTTAGTTTCATTTTTATTTTTTTATTTCCAACCATATAACCCCTCATAACCTAAAGATTCATTTAAAAAGCTAATCGAATATTTCATATGAGATCGACCTAGATTTACCACTGCTATAGTAGTAGGTTTAGTTTATTTTCTGTAGCATTACAACACTCTACTATCAGTACTTTAATGTATAATGAGAATAGGTAAGGAGAGATAAGAGAAAATGGGAATTAAATATTCAACGAATCCGATGCCTCAAGAATCAGGTCAATCGGACGTCGGACGGGAAAGTAATTGACAAAAGAAGTCAAAACCCCTTTTTTTATATGCCATTTACCAATCAATAAAATAAAGAAATAATAAATAAATAAAAACTAAAACGCGACGTCGCTGGGGGCGAGATGTCGCCCCCGCGGCATCATCCTTCGTCACCAGGCCCCCTTTTCCTTTTCCCCTTACCCTTATATCTAACCTACTTCCAATACTCATAACTTTTTACATACAACTCAGAACAGTATAAATTATATCTCATTGGAAAGCTTATAAAATCCTCTATAACTTTCAAGAAGACCATAAAAATCAATTTCACCCCTAAGGGTGTCAAATATCCCATCAAAGTTACTGCCTACTCAAATCCCATTAAAACAGAACAGTACATTGCAAATTTAATAACTCTCATTCTGTTCAGTCAAAAATTGCACAATAAATATGCTCATCAAGGTCACAATGTTATCTCT
>JANZLF010000001.1:11384302-11395107 GCA_026546835.1 Erythroxylum foetidum | reverse complement strand
TATGCATGAACAGTACTAATTATTCCCTATTAGTCTCATCATATGCCAATTTTTACCATTTTACCCTTGCAGGAGGGGGTGGGATGTTACATATGATCTCTTTGACATAGTCATTTAGCTCCTTAAAAAAAGAGTAAGTGGGATCTCATTGACCAAAATAGAGAAGGAAGTTATGCATATACAACTTTACATCAGCCATGTAACAAACTTATTAGGGAAACCAAATGTAAATAGAGAGTCCAATATGAATCTCCCTTTCATTAAATAGAAAGCTTTGTTGAAGCTATCTTTATGGAGCAACTCCTTAACAATTTCATACTTTTGTATCCCTTAAAAAGTTTTTGAATTAGGAGTAAGTTGTTTCCAATGCTCTTGCCTTTATAAGTTGACCTTGGCTTATATTAATGAGACTTTCCAATGTATCTTTGAGCTTATTAGCTAGCATTTTAAAATAAATTTATAAATGCAATTGCATTATAAAATGAACCTATTATCATTTAAGGAAATAGGGTTAAGTCTTCTGGGAGTAAGGCCCACAAATTTCTAGTTTAATTCCTTAAACGTAAAGTTTAATGAGAAAAGTTCCATGGTCATATTGTTGGTCATATTTACTATCAAATGATAAGTTCTCTAAAAGAAGAAGGCAATGAAGACATTTAGCCTTGGAGTCTTATTAAGATTGAGGCTAAACAATACTTATTTAACATTCAAAGCACCAAAATTCTAGTAAGAGATTCCTTTTGATCTTGGGAAAGTGAATTATGAATGAAAGATCTAAGTTCTTGCACAATAAAGCTAACTTAAGTAGAGGCTCCTATTGATTTCATCTAAAATTAGCTATTTGACATTTGAATTTCTTTTTAACCTTCTTTAAACCAATTCACTCTAGCCATTTATTTTACCAAAGAGTGATGATTATCTAATTCCTGTGAGTAAGCATCAAGAGTTTGCTTTCCTTGAATTAAGAGAGGAATTTATGGGAAAGAGATAGGTCTAAGATTAGATAAGAGTTAAGGATTATCTGGATTTGAAGATTGCAAATTAAGTGTTCTTGATCCTATTAAAGTTCAAAATTTGAGCTTCAATTTGACACTTAAATCATAATTTTAAATGATTTATAACCATTTACTTGAATCTTTAAGCCTCTTACTACTGCATCCTTAAACTCCTCGATATTGGTTAAGAAGTTATTGCATCTAAAAAATAATTTCATTAGGGTAATATTTGTTCCAAAAATTAACTCGATAGGAGTATGATCAGAACAAAATGATGGTTAAAATGAGTTATATCAGATTTGTATTTGAAAGTAGCAATGGATTGACTATTGCATGATCTAATTTTCTTACGTCCAAACACCTATTCTTCTGTCTAATGTTCCATATATATTGGCTCCATTAAAGTTTCTATGAGCTAAATAGAACATAAGCAGTTTAACATGTTGTCATTCCTTCTTTTACTACATAGTATTTCTCTCTTAGAATCTTATGAATATATGATGTAAGCAAAGTCCCAAGCTACTAACCGTTGCTTATTAATAGATTTCTCTAATGATTTTAAATCATTCCATGGTAAATTTCTTTGAAATTCATCATTGGTAGCATATACAAAAGTTATCTCCATACTTTCAGCTTCCATACTAAGCATTGGATGAATAAAATTATTAAAAGCCAACTGTTGGAGGACTTTAACTTTGTTAGGATCATAACCTACTATAATGACACAATTGGTGAATATAAATTATCTTCTAATTCTTCCTAAATATTCTCATAGAGTGTTAAAGCTTGCTAAGCTTGATCTTTTTCTTTAAGAGACCTACAATAGTGAACCCTTTGCTTTATGTTCAACTCCTAGTTTAACTTCAATGGCATTCTCTTCTATGCATGTTTTCATCAAGTTACTATTTATAGTATTAACTTCAATGACATTCTCTTCTATGCATGTTTTCATCAAGTTACTATTTATGGTATTATCAGCCTTGTGTACCTATAATAAGGCACAATCTAGAGGTGGTAACTTTAAAATCTCCTTTGGTTCCTTATTTGAGTTATATATACCAGGAGAAAATTTTTATACTTTTTGAGCTATGTCAAGCTTATTCTCTGAAATAAACAATTCATAAAAATTTCATAATTAAATTCATACAAAATCACTCTATGACCCCCTAAAGATTCAATTTCACATGAAAATTTCCCAAATAACTAAAAATTCTTTAGAAAATTTGAATTCAATATGTAAAATAGCCTAAACAAATTTAAGTGAACCGCTTAAACTCCTTTAATCACATGGGAAACCCCAAATAACTTCCCAAAACCCATAATAACCATTCTTGCACCTATTTTTCCTAAAACTTATTCAATAATTTAAGAATAATAGAAATAAAGCATAAAACAAACCTTAAAATTTTGAAGTTTTGAGAAAAATAAGTTGAAGATTAATTGTTCACAAAAGGGGGAAGTGGGAAGCATCACCCAGGGGAGAGAAATAAAATGGAAAGTGAAAAAGTGTTTATGGGTGGTAGGGAGCAATTTTAAAAATTTTTGCTCATTTAGGTAGCAACCTAGGCGTGTAACTACCTCGTGTTGAACCTTTTGGAGTTTAATTTTTAAAGAATACAAGCCTATCAGGCTTTAACATTAGTTTGTTGGGATTTAAGATGGGTGTCTTCAAAAGAAGTGTTATGACTTGTTTGAACATGGGCTAGAGCACAGGCATTTATCTGGACCATGTTAAAACAAAAACAAGATAAGTCCTAATACACCCATGTTGACACTAAATTAAAATACTTGAAATCTACACGATAGCTAACATGGGTGTGTTACTGGATGTCCACTGGCCTTCTAAACGAAAATTCCACAATGTAACCCAAGGTATGAAAGAAAAAAAAGTAATACTATATAACCATAAAACAAGCAAAAATTATGTACTAAACCATAAAATTAACATAGGGATAAATGAAACTATGAAAAAAAAACCCAAAAACTTATAATAAAAACTAATTGAAACAAAATTTCCAATAAAAACTTAAGTTGCCTCCTAAAAAGTTATTGTTTAACATTATTAGTTTGACTTTCTCAATTCAAATTAATCTAGATTTTTATTTTAGAGATTAAACTCCTTTATAGCATGCTTGTCAAAATCCCCTTCAAGTTAATACTTTAACCAATGGACATTTACCTGAAATGTACCATTTTTTTTAATGGCTTATCTCTATGGAGTCATAAGGAAAAACTCTTTTAACTATAAAGGGTCCATACCATCTGGACTTTAGCTTATCTAGGAACAATTTAAATCAGGAGTTGTATAAGAAAGCTTAATATCACCCCCAACCCCCAGTTGAATTGCTTGGCTTGCTTAATCTTTCCATTATGATACATTGTGGACCATTCCTTTTATAGTTTCAAATTTTTTAAGCCATCATATGCTATTCTTTGAACTCGTTCACTTAGAGTCCCCTCTTCTCAACTATACGATTGAGATTAAAGTTAATTAACATAATTTCTAAATAGGCTTTATGTTCAAGTTTAACAGGGACAATGACATGTTTTTTCGTACACTATCCTATAAGGCATAGTGCATATTGGTGTCTTAAATTCCATTCTATATGCCCAAAAAGCATTATCTAACTTATCAGACCAATCTTTCCTATGATGTTATATTGTCTTTTCTAAAATTCATTTTAATTCTCTATTAACTACTTCCACTTGGTTACTAGTTTAATGGTGATAAGGGATTGCAACTTTATATGTAACTCCATATTTCTTAAGAACTTTTTCAAATTGGGCATTATAAAAATAATTTCCCTTTTCACTAATATATAATCACATTCGATGTGCCAAATCAAGAAAATAAATTTTTAAAAAACTATGCTACATCCCTAGAATCATTTGTAAGTAAAACCTAAACTCTCTTTAAAACATAATTGATAATTGCTAAGATGTATATATTTCCACTAGAAATCATAAATGGACCTACAAAATTAATACCTTAAGCAACAAATAAATCATAGACCATAATAAAATTTTGGGGGATTTCATTTTATTGAGAAATATTCCCTGTCTGTTGGCACTTATTACAAAGTTAAACATACCTTTGGGCATCTTTAAATAGTGTAGGCCAATAAAAACCTAATTAAAGCAAATTTTTGGCCATTTTATTCATAAGATAATGCCCTTCAGCTGGATTAGTATAACAGCGCCCTAAAATCTTCCATTCTTTAATTTTAGAAATGCATCTTTTAACTACCTGTTCTACACAAACCTTAAATAAATAGGAGTCTTCCCAAATATAATTATTCAATTCAAAGAAGAATTTCTTCTTTTTCTAATGAGAAATCCCCTTAGGAAGAATCCTAGTAACCAAATAGTTAGCAATATTAGCAAACCATAGAAGTTTAGGCACATTAACCTTTTCGAGATTGTATAAGTGCTCTTCAAAGAACGCATCATTGATTTTGTGTTCTCCAAGACTCTCTAAATTTATATTCTCCAAACGTGGTAGATGGTATGCCACAAAGTTTTCAACTCCCTTTTTATCGTTAATCTCCAACTCAAAACCCTACAATATTAAAATCCATCTAACTAATCTTGACTTTGCATCTGACTTATTCAACAAATATTTTAATTAGAGTGACCATTATAGATGATAACTTTGGAAAAATTCAAATAAGATCTAAATTTATCAAATGTAAAAACCAGTTGTAATAATTTTTTCATATGATTGTGTAGTTCTGTTAAGCATCTGTCAAAGTCATGTTAGCATAGTATATAGGTTCAATGTAATTTTCCTTCCTCCGTCTAAGAACTAGACCTACTAAAAATCACTTGTATCATACATTAGTTTAAATCATGGGCATATCTTTCTTAAGCATGCTTTCCTTAAGCAACTTGGTTAAAGGCCTAACAATTTTAGGAAAGCCCTTAATAACCTTTTTATACCATCTAAGGGCTTTCAATATCTTTTCTTTCTGGTCTTTCTTTAAATCTAATGTTTTAATTACCAGTAGTTTTGAATCTTTCTCTAAAAATGCATATTCTAGATGGTCTGACAATTTCTTCAATTCCATACTAGTGGATCTTCAATAGAGGGTTTGTTAGCTTCAATATAGGCTATTTGCTCCACTCTTATGAAGATTCATCAAATATGAAACTTGTGTTTAATTTCTTATTGTATAAATGGAATCCATATCCATATATGCTAAAATCCTTTCAAATTAATGGTATAACTATAAGGCAATTTGTTGTCATAATTCACATCATATCTTAATAAATGTAATACTAGGGAAAATATAAGTTATTATTGTAATTTATATTTAAAATAAATGGATTTTTATACAATTATGACATGGAAAATAAACTACCCTACCTATATAATGTATTTATCATAATTTTTATATTTAGAATCAAAATTAGTAATTTTCATATATAATATGTGGGATGTTTGAAACAAAGATGTAGTTTTTAAATAAAGCCAATTGACCCATAAGTGCAATTTCTTTAAGGAAATTCCCACTAATTAAGTAAAAACAAGTAAACTTGGTATTACCTCTCGTATTAGTCAATAGTCACACCTAATAGCATTACGAAGGCTACTAAGTGTCTGTTTGGATAACCTTATATCAGTAGAGCTTTTAGCAGTAGAGTTTTTGTTAATAGAGTTTTTCTAAGAAGTCAGTTAATTATTTGGCTGTTATTTAAAAAAACACATTTTTGAAAAAGCTTCATACAATAGACTGTTTGGTAACATAAAAATAAAATGTACTTTTAATTTTAACTATATTTTATTTTGTAATAAAAATTATTTATGCATATAATATTATTTAAAATATGTTAAAAATATGCAAAATACAATATATTAATTATTATATATTTTTAACCATATAAAATATAAATAAAAATATATTTTTCATGCATAATTTTATGTGCACAAAATTTAGAACCACCATCCATTAAGAAAAACATATTAAAGATTAAAAAACGTGGTAAATAAATTATCACAACAAGTGTTATTTATTGGGAAACTGTAATATCGACCAGTATATATATACATTAGTTTGTAGGAAAACAGAAAAACTTAAACTAGCTCGGATACTTACAAAATTTCTCGAGTATCACAAAATTAATAAAGCAAAAAGTAATGATGAGAAAGCATTAAATCGTATACTACGATTTGCAACCAAAACCTATATGTGGCCCCAAAACTTTTCTCCCGACTCCTCGTATAAATTCGTACGTAGTGGTTTTTCCCAAACTATTACCATATTGTTCTGAGCGAAATCATTTGCTCGATGTCGGCATCTTCTAAAAAGCCAACTGAAGCGGCAGTCATGGAGTTTCCCCAAAAGAGAACGAGGATACCATTTCAGTCCTATAACCATTGTCGTGATGCTTATAGAACTGTTAAAACTGTCCCCCCACCTCTACCTTATCTTCCTCACGAAGTTCTCGAGCATATTTTCTCCTACTTGCCTCTTAGAAACGCTAGGGAACTCGCAGTCCTGGCAAAAAGATTCAGGAAGACATGGGCTCTAAGCAGAAACCTTTGTTTCGAACGAGTGTTTGGCAGGTATCATCAACTTCACAAGTTTATAGCATTTGTTAACAATAGTTTTGAGTCTCATGCAGGGCCAAAGATAGATAGACTTCGACTGAATTTCGATCCATCTGGAAGGAATGAATTGATTCATAGGTGGCTCGCAGTAGCCGTTACAAAGGGTGTGGAAGAGCTTGATTTGGATTTCTATCCAGCAGATGTACCCTTTAACCTTCCTGTTGAGTTCATTGATGTCGAGTCCCTGAAAATACTTCGGCTTAATTTTTGTCAGCTGGTTACTTATCCACTCAAGTTCAACCATTTGAGTCTCTTGAAGACAATTGTCCTTAGGAGGATGATCCTAAATTCAAAACTCATTGATGCGTTATTTTCGGCTTGCTTGCTTCTCGGGAGCTTGGATTTGGGCTCTTGTCTGGGAGCTTCGAGACTCAGAGTGTTTGCGCAAAGGCAGAAAGGGTTTAGAACGTTCAAAGTGGTGAGCTGTAAGGACATCGTTGAAATCACCCTTGATTCACCAACTCTCCGTACATTTCATTATCATGGAAGTGTTTGCATCTTCATGTTTGTTGAGATCTCTCAGATGAAGGATGTTATGATATCTGCCACTCCCTCTCGAGGATTTGCACCTGCTTTGCAACTCAGGAATTTAGTGTATCATCTTTCCCATGTCAATGTCCTCACAGTATCTGCTACGGTATTAGAGGTACATCTTCTTTTTTAAGCTTGTTTTAAGATCTTAAAATCTCTGTAGTTTATGATTTGATTTTATCAAACTTAAATTTCAATAATACTTCTTCTTTTTTTCGGCCAGACTTACTAGTCCTAGTACAATCTATTTTTGTTTATGAAATCATGCATAAGTATAATATTAACTAGCACAGATAAAATATGTTAACATTTTATTTTATTGAAAATTTATTTATTTGACAAATATTATTTAATTTAAATTTATAAAAACATGTGCATGTTTAACATTTAAGAAAAATACCAAATATCATTTAAATTTGACTCTCTCTTTATTTATTTACTTGTCATTTAGTGGGGTCTATTTAATGTGTTTATAAAATTAATTAATTTCAAGTTCTGTAATAAAGGAAAAAGAAGAAATTACAACTAATCTTGAATTTCATTCTATATATAAGTATCTAATAATTCAAATCTCATTTTATCTGTAGATATTTAACTTTTATATGGTGGGACTTATTGATTCAATATTATATTTTATTCTATTTATAATTTATTTATTTTGGTTTGTTAGGATTATTGGTTATTGGTTAATAGTTTTGGCATTTAGGTCAACATAAAGTAAAAGAAGCAAAATGTGTTGGAGTTTATATATACCATTTTTCTTTCATTTATGCACTTAATTTTCCTAAATGTTAAGGTTTGAGGTACAAGCCTGAAATTCTTCTAAATCCGTACCCTTTATTAAGTCTTTGATGTTATTCATTACATGATTATGGCAAACATTATTATGCTTCCTGCTCTATGAATAACATTAATTTTTTGCTTGTCCTTGGCATGAACAGGCTCTAAGTCCTAGAATTGTCGATGCAACAATGCAGGAAATGCCATACTGTTTTCGAAACTTGGAAGAAGTTCAAGTTTACATGGAAGGCGCTGCTTTCTGTAACGTTTATGATATTGCAAATTTTGTTCGTCATTGCCCGAGTTTGAACAAGCTTTTCATAGACGTGAGCATATGTCTTTGTGCGTGGTTTTGTGGGTGTACATATTAAGTTACATGTTTCTGCCATCGTCAGTGTGTGTGTATATTAAGTTACATGTTTCTGCCATAGCTATCTCAAGAATTGCACTTACGTACTTAAAATAACACCATTCTCACCATCTGTTATCGCGACTGCTTGCAGCTATCTGAAGTTGGTTTCGAAGGGACACGTTACTGGGAGCTACATCAACTTTTGAATTTTCAACTCTTACGTCCATCTCTACCCTCCTTGAAATACGTCAAGTTGACAGGATGCAAGCTTGATGATCGCTTTGAACTGATGTTGGCTAAGTTTTTGATAATGGAGGCGACGAACTTGGAGAAGCTAGTTCTTGTCACTGCAAAGGGTGTCCGTCATAGGATCTATAGGACACAAATTCTAACCCATAGGTTTTATCTTCGACACTGGCAAGCATCTGAAATAGTCCAAATTGAGTTCTTCGAGTGTTTTAAAGATGTGATTTCACATCACCCCCAGCATTCAATCCATCCAAAGCTGTGGTACTAGTCCTAAAATGGGGTGATATCTTGTATCAAATTTAGTGAAAAGGGTAAGGAAAACAAACAACTATTGGCTGCAATAGCAGCTTAATAGAAATTTTTTGGTTATTCGTGTTTTTCCTTTAATTATTGCCGTAGACTGGTTGCTTAGTTTTAAACATATTTACGGACTTTTAGGCTTTTGACAACCGAAATTTTGAGGTCGAACCATTTTTTCATATGGTCTATTTCTAAGGCTTGCCCTTTAACTCCAGCCAATTTTCAATTATGCTTTTACTTAAATATAGCGAGTTGGATTTACCTTTTTTTTTGTACAAAGGAAAAACAATCGGAAGCTAACTAACGCACTGCCCAACGTTACAACGCGCCTGCCTGCATATATCCTTCATTGTTGCCTGTTATCACTTGTAGTACACGTTATGCTCCAGCACCAAAATGACATTCTCGGATCGAATTCTTGAAGAGAATTTTATTATTATATTCTTGTTGCGATGATCGAAGAATATACGATATATGCCTCTTGTTTAAATTATATGTTTGTGTAATTGATAACCCTTTAAAACAAAGAATCATGCCAAAATCTTGACCATGATCGTGCAACTAAGGGCTATAATTGTAGCTTGCGTGTGGACAGATGTTGAGATGCTTTTGGTTTTAAGTTTTCAAGGGACTTTTTGGGCCTTTCGAACCCAGAAAAGACCATAAGGTCATCGTAATTGGAAAGACTATATAAAGGAAAGAGAAGTAACCCTAAAGATAGCTTCATTTATGCCACTTTTGGAAAACCCTTAAGGAGAGAGAAAGAGGAGAAAGAGGAAAAAGTACTAGCGAGTTTTCGTGGCTGCTACTATTTTTCATCGGGCATACACTAGCTGAAAAGCCATTTTTCATCTGATAACGTCCGTTAAACGGACCTAATGTCTGTTAAACGGACATGGGTGACCCAAAACTCCTTCCAAAACCTCTCCAATGCTTCCAACATCCATTCTAACACCATATACACTCATAATCCCCCTAAATTGAACCCTTTAAGTGTAGTAACGCTCCTCAAACATTCAATTACCAAATTGAATGCATTAAACTCTCAAAACTCAACTCAAATAACTCATAAAATACACAAACTCTCAACATTCACCATAACTGTCATGTCCCTACCTCCCATACAACATCATTACTTACAATACTCATATCTCTCAACTCCGATACCCAAATTTTACAAACTTTATACTGATGGAAAGCTAAGAGGATAAACTACAACTTTCAAGAAGACCACTTTGTCTAAAATAGCCTAAATCAACCCATTTTTCCCCCTGAAGGCAATACACAATTTTCACCCTTATGAAAACTTGAAATATGAATTGTACACTACAAAATAAACAAGCACATACACAAGGGAACTTCTCAAGTTCTCAATTCATTTCCAATTCAAAAAGAAATTCATACAAAGCTTTCATACATATTTTTAATTACATATCGACATTTCATCAAAGTTTCAACACAAGTTACAAAATACATTCGATGCTCAATGTTCAATATGCTACTAAAGTTATCCAAAAGTCTAACTACTAACTTAGTACAAAAAATAACTCTCGGAATGGTCCAATTGCCTTGCAAGGATTCACTGATCTTCTCAATCTGCACTTGAAGAGTGGGAAAATATTGGGTTGAGCTACATAGCTTAGTGGCTAAGATATTTATAGCCATTGGCGATGAGCTACACAATCAACCATATATATATAACATTCATATAGGCATACATATCGTAATGAAAGTTCAACGTTTACAATTCAATTCACATTCCACAATTCAAAACATCATCACATGTGACATATTGGATGTAATTGCACTTCAAGCATAACACTCAAACGTCAACATAACTTGGCACATTAAAATTAAAATGCACACACAATTGGTTCGAGGGTTCCGTGGAACAAAACGGAGAAACCAAAGTTTACACCGTGAACGAAACGAGTCCATTTTTTGGATCTCGAGGGCCACAAACGAGTAGCTGAGAGAAGGCTTTACA